>CM076577.1:831473377-831702621 GCA_034641835.2 Pinus albicaulis | reverse complement strand
TGGAATTCATGCTATTAGTTGTTGTTATTGTTAGCCCCCCTGTAAATTTTTGACAGGAAAAGTAGGGGGCTGAATTATTTCTGAGCCTTCAATGACTGCATCTTCCCTGGAGACACATCATCCTTGAAGTCTCGTGTGCCTTTGCCCTGTGATGAAATCCCCTCTACTGTATCCATACAAGAAGCCTCTCTGATTGTGACAAATTGTGTTCCTAAAAGACTTCATCTACCCCTTGCACCCCTGTAGAATTCTTCATTTCATCCCTTTTTCCCTTTATTAAAGTCCCCCTTCCTTACCCCTAAATTCCCCCCTAAATCTTCTAAATCATCCCCATGCTCCTAAACCATGCATACACCCTTGGTTTAGTTTGATAAACCCTTATTCCTGCTATCGTTGCCTTTTCCTACCCTAAAAATGCATTAAAATGGCCCGAAAAGCCATATTTCTCCATAATATTGGTCCTGGCCCCTTTGGCCTAGCCCCCTCAGCCTTTTCCTCCGCGTGACCCAGGCACTAGAACCACCCGCCAGCCCAAAAGAGCACTTATCTGATATGTTCATCGGGCGCGTTTATAGCTGTTGATCTAAACGGAATGGAAGGTGATCGCCGCCCCCGCAGCAAATACCATTAAATCCATTCATTGCCGATCATCGCATCTTAACCGTTCATTTACCCGCCAGATCGACGGTCCAGAATGCACCTGCCCCTGTGGTCCCCGCCGCGCACTATTCAAAAACCATCCGGTTTCTATCGCATCGCCTTTCGGAGGCAGGCGGTATTTTTCTATCAGCCAGTGATTCCATACATCATCCGATGTGTGGCAGTGGTATTATTCCAAAACTGCTATATCATCGCGCATTAAATTTTGTCCGTGGATGCAGAGCAATATCGCCATCAGCCGTCCGATCTGCGATCGCCCAATCAACGGCTGTTGCTCCACAAAGTTGCGCGCGGGTTAATCCATGGTTCTGTACCCCTGGCCCACCGTCCATCACCCTCTGCCACGTCCCTAGCCATCGATCTCCTCCGAGATCGGACGGTCCAGATCTGACCACACGACTGCCGTTGACCCCGTACCTCCACATCATCCTTCCACGTGTTCCATCGTATATTCGCCCGTCCATCCATATATATTCATTCCACAGTCAAACATTTGTTTTTTACATTTAAATTTCTTTTCATTTCGCCAACCTCCACCAAAGTATTTCTCCACCATTCCGCTGCATTTTTTTGCCATTTCTCCGCAGTTCCACTATCATCCTCGCAGTCGTCCACATCATCCAACCCCATGCATTGTTTTCTTAATAGTTTTCGTGTTTTTTCAGGGTTGCAGAGAGGCAGAAAACCGCCATGGTTCATATGTACTATTATAATGGTGTGTTGTGAAAATAAAGTTGAATTTGGAAGCTGGTACTATAGTGGAAATTCCCAGAAAGGTAGCGGCGGCATAAATATTATCCAAGGACAATTCAATGCCCACTGTTAGAGTCGGTCTTTTCATCCCTCCGCCAGAGATCAAAATCTCTTTTGTTGCATTTCATTTTAGGTGTCTCATTCAATTTAGTCATCTGCATTCCATTAGGAGCATCGATCTCCTGACGGAAGGGTCTTTTCACTCATGTCCCTCATGTCATGTACCTGCTAGTCTGTTTCTATTCATCAAAGTCAATTTTACAGTCATTTAAATTACTGTTGGGTCTCTTGGTCAGCAAAGAATCATTTTAGTCATTAGGTCTAGGGTTTTGCAAATTTAGTCTTCAAAACGTCTAATAATTCCAGCAGGCACATGAGGAGGGTTCGAATAAAGTTTCACTGAAAAAATTTCATCGTCATAATGTTAGATCATGATTCTTCTTCAAAAATCTGTTTTGAAGAAAAATCGTCAAATTGTCTTTTGTAATAAATGCCATGTAATTTTCAAAATTTTTCAGTCATGAAGTTCTTCAGGCGCAGCCCTGGTCACCTTTTCCAAATCCAATGCTAGCCATCCCTGCAAAAAATAGACAAAAGTTTCGTCATTCAGCTCAAAAAATCAAAGGAAACAAGAAAATCAGAGTTTACATTAAAAAGTGCAAAGTGCCAAAATTCAAACATTAGCAAGTGGGTTATTTAAAAATAAAAATCAAAGTCCTTTGTGTACATAAGATATTTCAACATTCATCAATTCATTTGCACTCAAGAGACATTAAATAAGCCGAAGAAAAGTGTGGAAGAGCAAAAACAGTGTGTTGAAGGACCGACTGTGGGTGAGATTCAGTCGCGGCGCGTTGGGAGGTGGTCGTGGCACATCGGCAAGTCGCGACGCATACAACCATTTTCCACTGTGTAAATTATAACATGCGCAACGCACAGACAATTCATGGCGCACTAGGTTGTGTGCACGGTGCACAGGGCCGACAACTAAAAAATTTCACCACTGCTCCACAAATTTCAAATTGACTCAACTTCTTATGATTCAAGTAAGTTTGTGAGCTCTTGCAATTGCTATTAAACGGTGTTTGGTGTGGTTTGAAAGTGGAATATAATATTTTTAATGTTTAAAACATAAACCCTATAATTTTGTTAAAGCTGCTCCTTATGGTTTTAAATTGGTGTTTTAAAAAACAACTTTGGTGCCAAATAATCCAACTCCATTCCCCACCTATGGTCCCTTTCCCCATCACTGTAATCCTATTATCATTATAATCCCTCTCCTATTCCTTTACAAACCTACCATTCCCTATCACTCTCCCTCTCCCATATCATTTGCAAAAATCCCTAAGTCCCAAATTCCCAACAGTCAAGTGACTGTCCTTGCATTTTAAATCTCACTTGATTATAGCCCATTGTTCCCACTGTCTTATTTACCACAGTCCCTTCCATTTGGCACGTTTGGAAATTGGAGACAAAGACACCAAATTTGTATTTTCACCTCATACAAATCATCATATACTTGACATAGACTTTCAAAACCATGGAGACAGACACTAATTCATCATATGAACAAGACAATGATTCTACCACTAAGCTACATGCACCGAGAAGGCCTCGTAAGGGTGGCAAACATGTGAGAGAAGAGCCCACCTCATTGACCCTGTTGCAGGCCTGCCCACTTTCCATGGCATTTTTTCGAGAGCAGTCATGCTATTAGTACTGTGAGATGATTTCTTAGATTCAGCGTCATCAAGAGTTGGCTCGGTTGTTTGTTTTACATTTGCATGATGGTCAGGTAACTCTTGCTGGTGTAAATTTCACCTTGACACCAGAAACCATTTCTCAGGTAACATGAACACCGAATGTGGGTGAAGAGTGGAACAAAATATAGCAGGTGGACATAGTGCATTATGAACCATACATCAGGCCTAGCTATGTGAGGCAGCTCAGCAGGGTATTCCCATTCCGGTTTCCGAAGGAATCCTATGCGCCTTTGATGAGACTCATTATTAGATACTTCAGTTGTGAGGGTTGGTTCTCACGCCTCTATGCATACCACATCTAGTTATTGATGCCTTTCACAAGAGTGAATATGATGAACATACCTTATTTCATGTGTCGAAACATCGAGATAATGACCACTCTTGTGCAGAAGAAGACTCCCGAGCAGCAGTACAATAGCATTTATCACTATGCACTCATCAAGATCATTGTTGTACATCAGCTTGGATTGCAGGGCATTGCATGGGAATATTTCATTTCCCAAGACTTCTTCACAGCCCCTCATCCTCCTCTGGATATTTTTCATGATCTAGGTGAACCTTCACACCAGTTTGAGGGTCCCGAGACAGAGCCTATCAGTGTGCCAGTGTTTGTTGCTTATCAGAGAGGCACAATAGCATTGTTTGCAGCAGCCCGACGAGTACTATCTCCACCTGGGGTGGAAGGGGTCTCGTTGTCATCATCATTAGCACAGGTATAGGTACAGGATAGAGGCAAGAGGCCCATGCAGGATGAGGGCCCTTCAGGAGGCCAGGATATAGATTTCATTTTGATTGATGAGGATTTGAGCTCTCCAAGCTCAAAGTTGAGAGAGATCATTCAGGAGAAGAAGACCGAGATCGACACATTGACCGACAAGTTGCAGAGAGCTCAATGGATCATAAAATATTTGGAGCAGTGGAACAAATAGTTGGAGGATTAGCAGACGATCATGGAGTTGCAAAAAATCTATGAAAACCGGCAAGCTGCCCGAAGAAGCCCAACCGAGATGACACCTATTGAGCAGGAGATTGAGACCGATAGAGAGACTTGGCTTGAGAGGGTCAACATGCATCTTGAGAAGCTATTGGAGAAGGAAAACAAGGATAATAACATGCTCAGACACATGAAGAAACATTATTTGGCGCACACACATGTTAGCAAGGCGCATATCAAAATCCTGAAAGCAAGGCTAAGGAGGGCACTGAAGCATCGCGAAAGGCATGATAGGCTCCAAATCTTGGCTGAAGCTTATTTTGCTAAGCATAGTACTTGATGAGAGAATTTCAACCCAAATTTCAAGAAATTTGGGAAAAATTTTGTCATTTTTTATTTTTTTTGGTCACAGAACAGATTTTCCTGCCCGACGCGTAGCGCCACTTGGCGCGCGCTTACAATTGGCAGCTCTTCAGGGGGGAAACTTTTCATTTTTGGATTTTTTTATTAAAATTTATGCATCCTCATGGATTACCTAAGGATTTCATCAAGTTTTGGTTTCCTAAAGGGTCAAAAACACCCCAAAAATGGCCTTTCTGCCACTTTTTGCACACACAAGAAGTAGTGTTGGGAGATTGAACTTTTGGAGGGGCAGATGGCAACCAAATCCAAAAATGCCACTTGGGTTGGAAAGTAGACAGGTAGGGATTTCCAACGAGCTATCCTGCACTCAATTTTGACTTCGATAAGGGCCTCAAAATCAGCTCCAAACTTGTGCTACACATAGAGATTTTGGGTGCAGTGCATAGAGGAATTTGGCCTATTTTTCACTCAGCAGCTCAGAATTTCGCCTAGTTTTGGCCAGTTTCACTTTTTCATGTAACTCTTGGTGTAACTTGATGTAATTTCATGAACATGATGTAATTTTGGCACATTTTTATTCATTCTAGAAGATTCATTCACCAAAAGGTGAAATGTGAGTGAATGGATCAGTTTCCTGGCATATAGAGGCAAGTTGTTTCATTGCCTATTTTTCAGTTCCTAGTTTAGATATGGTTGAAACAACTCCTAGAATGATGAGCTTGACCCCTAGAGGCACGGGGAGGAGTTATTCTTGTATATATCATGTATTTTCTCAGTCATTTTTAGGGTTGGCCACTTGGGATTGCTTGGCACTTCATTGTACATTTCATTTTTGCAATTTTGGCAAAGGAATAGACCAGGGTTTGCGGCACTTTTTGGGATCCTTGTGGCTCTGTGTTTTGATGGTGTTTTTCTCTATGTAATTGTAAGTTCCACTGATGTTTATGTGTACCATTTTCCTTCTTATTTCTTCTTAGATTAAATAAATCAGTGTTAAAGGTGGAATTCAGTAGCTTGCTTTGCTCTACCTTCAGTTTTGTTTAATTTTATATGTTTTCATCTATTTGAGGAGGAATCTTGAAACCCTATTGCCCTATTCAGCTCCTCACCTGTCTAATCCATCCATTCATTCAATCTAAAGCATCAAAACTATTTCCTTCCTTTCCCCAATCATAACTCTACAAAAACTAGGCCTTATCCCCGCACCCAAAACTGCCTTTCCCTTTGATCCAACAAAAATCCCCAAAATAAAAATCAAACTCCTTTAATTATATACCTAGCCTAAAATTAGCTTTTATTTCAGTCATTTCAAGCCTTATTGATTAATTTTCGTTGAGATTGACCCGGAGAGAGCCCTCTCCTGTTTTGGTAGGGCTAGCTACCAGACTGAGCGTGGTTTGATGTTACCCTGAACTCTTCCTTCCTTCAGCTTGAGGTAGATTTAGGCAATAACACCCACGAAAAACCTATCCAGTGCCATTAAAACCTATATTTTGCAGATTGAGACATTTATGGAGCAACAACGAAATACCAGCTAATGATCAAGGATTTCAACGTTCAGTATTGAGGATTTTAAGCCTTAAATACAATAGTTAGAGGCAAAGCACCCGATTAGCGACATCATGGATCACACAGAGGGTACAACACGTAGAAAACCATATCATCAGGGTTTTCACATCAGCAGAATGTTTTCCCACAAAAGGAAAAAGTGCACATGTAGTGTTTAATCTATGTTGTGTTCTAGAGAGATTTTCTACCCTGACAACAGGCCTGGTGATATCAAAGCATTTGTTTCACAAGTATGGCAGACTTCTCAATCATTTATTTACCTTTTGTTCAGTTCACCAGAAGTACTACAAAGTACTGCAGCCAAAGTACACCAGAGACAACCTGGAGTAAATGGAAACCTGACGAAGACCACTCTTTCACCCAAGAGTGCTACAGATTAATGCACAGAATTTATACAGAGTGGGCTTCGGCCTTCCTCCTCTTCTGAGTTTTTAATGCTGCATTTAGTTTTTCACTTACCTTATTTGCTCCACTAGAGCTATAAATTCATGAAGAAACTCATTGTAAATGTTATTGATCAGTTATTAGAGAATTGCAAGTAGTTTCTTTGAGACACAGTCTCTGTGTAAAGTTGTAAGATAGGCTGAGGGAGATGTTTTTAGATTGAGTATTTCAGCTATTGGCAATGTTGTACTTGACTGGTATTGCTATTTAATATGACAAGCACATTTCTTTGGATCCTGATCTAAAGCAGCGGTGATGTTTTCCTATCTCTGTGTTTTAATTCATTTCATTTCATTTCTACTGGCTTGCATCAGAATATTGGCATAGGATTTACCCTTTTTAGGTATCCTATGTTTCTGCTCTCCTTGCCTTTGATGTTTTCTGCTAAGTGTGTTATCTAAGAATTTATTTCATATGATTTAACCAGTGTAGTGGATGTTATTGCCTGCTCTCCGATGTATGAATTAAATGAATCTGTTCTTATATGTTTCATGTTAGGATTTTAGCTAGAAGATTTGGGAACACTGGGGATTAGAGTTAGCCCTGTCCACTAGGATCCTTGTGCAACCAGCTGGTCTTTAACTTCGTGTTCTAAATCCTTACTGTTCCTCCTCTCTTACCATTCCATACCACACTATCATCCTTAAGATCCAACGTTTTAGATGACTAGCCCAATTGAAACCCTGGCTATTGATTAGCAAAAAAATCCTTTCCTGAATCCAATGCCGAATGGTTTTGAATGCTCCCTAGAATACTTCACCTCTGCCTAAATCCTCTTTGCTCATCCTTGTATTACATTGAACCATTCTTTCCTGATAACCAGAAACCAAAAAAAAATCAAACAAACAAACCCTGAGCCTTCTAACATTTTAACACTGAGCTTCAAAGACATTACCTTTAACAATCATAGAGAGATCCCTCGCTGGACCCAGGAGGGCTAGATCCTGAGGTCTGAAAGTGGTTTTGATGTTGTCTCATCTTTTGGTATTTCCAACCTTGCCAAAACATGGGAACCCCAACATAATGGTGACTTCACTGGGGACAGTCTGAGTATTTCTCACCTCACTACATCATAAGAGCCTCAGAAACCTACAATCTCTGGTTAGGTTGGCAGTTAAAACTTTCCTATTCACAGATCAACCTCTATACCATCTGTTGTGTTCTCCCACACTCTTGGATAGAGTCTAGAAAGGGCCAAGTAGCCTCCAGATCTCACACTCTTTCAGAGGTGACATATTTGGTAAATGCCCTCCCAGTCAATCTCTGGTTAGAGTTTTTTTTGTTTGGAAGATATCCTTGAAAGGGGACATCTCATAAGCACTGTGGTGGACAGTGTATCCTCCAAAAAAATCCTAAACCTTCCACCTGGCAACTACATAGTTCCGAAACGATTTAAAGAATCCACTGGTGATCAGTAGGCCTGCTGATTATCTTGCTTTCACACAAGACTCCACTAGGAGACCAGCCTCCACAACAACATCAACCACAGTAGAAGCAACAGGTAGGGTAAGCTGCTTGGGTGGAAAATAGCATTCTAGCTTCGAGAACCATTCACACAAGAGCTTATCCAAACCCAAACCCACCTGAAATAGTTGACAGCCCTGAAAATATCCTCAAGGGATCTCCTACACCTAAAAGACCAACTATTTCCAGCCACATACATAGAGCTAACTCTACACCAGAAAAATTTACAGCTCTATCAGACCCATTGTTTGACCTAGGCACTCAAAACAGTTTACCAAGAACTAGGTCATTCAGTGTTCTAGACAAGACAGACCTTGAGTTTTTTGTTTCACCACCTCAAAGTGGTAAGCAGCTTGGGAATAAACAGACCCCTCCATCTACTTCTCCTGATATAAAATTCATTCAACACTTGGGGCTCAGTCACCCTAAATCTGCTCATCAGTCTTCTGCTGGTCATAATATCCATATCATCCATATACCAACTACTCAATCCAACCCTTTACCCCATCAAAACACCATCATGGCAGCCTGGTATGCACCTCTGGTTTTACCTCAGCCTCTAGTACCCTTACCTAATGATTATCAATCAAATATCCCACAC
The DNA here is from genome assembly GCA_034641835.2 of Pinus albicaulis. Classification (NCBI taxonomy): domain Eukaryota; kingdom Viridiplantae; phylum Streptophyta; class Pinopsida; order Pinales; family Pinaceae; genus Pinus; species Pinus albicaulis. The sequence goes on along the minus strand of CM076577.1, from coordinate 831,694,070 downwards.
TTCACTGCAAAAGAGTCTACCATAGCCCAACATCATGTAGATAGGATGGAAGATTCTTTTGATTACATGGAGATAGATGATGATACAGTCAAAATGAGAATTTTTGCCCGGAGCTTAGGAGGTGATGTGAAGAAATGGTTTAAGAGCTTGCCTCCTGGTAGTATCCAAGACCTCCCAGCTCTATATCAGACCTTCATAAACAAATGGGAGGTCAAGGCCAATCCTCGCCAACTCCTAGCAGAATATATGAGCCTTAAAAGAAACGTAGGAGAAAGTGTCCATGATTACACAACAAGATTTAACAGCATTTACAATGCTCTTCCTCCACATATGAAGCCTCCCCAAGGTATGGCTCTAGAAAAATACCCCGAAGGCTTTGATGCTGACATGGGCTACCAGCTCAGGGAGAGGGAATACAACACATTGGAAGACATGCAAAAAGGAGTAGTGAGTGTAGAGGCTAACCTGATTGAGAAAAGAGCAAGATTGAGAGCTGAGAAAAGGGTAACATATAGAGATGACAATGTAGCTTCCACATCTGATCGAAATTATTACCGTTTATCTAAAAATGTGGAAAGGCTACAACAAATGATGGAAAAAATGGTTGTCTCAGTCAGTAACCAAAATAGAAACCAAAACCATAACCAGAACCAAAACTTTAGCAGAAACAATGCCACTCCCAACAGACAAAGAGAATTAGATTAGCAAATTATTCCCCCATTCCAAGAGAAATTTCTTGATGAAGATGAGGGAATCATAGAAGAGTCTAAGGGGAATGCAATAAATATGTTTGAAATAGAAGATTCAATCCATAACTATTACAAAGAAGAAGATCACTCCTCACCATCTTATTGGGATGAGGAATGGTCAGAATCTGAAGATTACAGGTTAGGATTTGAAATGCCATGTTGCAGGTCAGAGAACAATATGAACTTAGAAGCAAAAAGAGCCAAGAAACAGCCAAAACAAAGGCTTCTGAGGTCACCATCAAGAAAATACCTGAGAAAACTTCTAAAGTGACTGCTAAAAGCAACAAATCAACAGCTGAGAGCTCTGAAAAGAACAAAGAAAAAGACAACCAAAACACTGATAAACAAGGTAAACCAACAAGCAGCACTAGCACTACAGTTAGTGCTCCTGATAAAATTGTCACAAAAACTGTACATAACGATAATCAGCACACTGATTCAGCCACTAAGGCAGCGTCTAACAAAACAGAGTTGAACATTCCAAAGAGTCAATCCACTTTCAATTTGGAGAGTGAGATTGCAAAAATTAAAATCTATGTCCCACTCTCTGAGCTGGCCACTCAGGATGTATATAAAGGCCAAATTTTGAAAGCATTAAATTTAGGTGAGAACAATGACACTGTAAATCTAAGTGATGATCAACCTGCCCTTCTGTTTGGTCCAAAGATAAAAGGAATGTTTCAAGAAGGGGTAGTGCCCCCTTTTTATATCAGTCTTAATATCCATGATAAGATTCTCCACAATGAAATGCATGATTCTGGGGTGTCACACAACCTGATGCCTAAAGTAGTGATGGAATTATTAGGCCTAGAGATAACTCGTCCCTATAAAGACCTATATTCATTTGACTCTAGTAAAGTAAAGTGCCTTGCCTTATCAAAGATTTATGTGTGAGCCTTACCCAGATTCTAGAAAAATGTATGGTCATAGATTTTGTGGTGGCAAATGTGCCACCCAAGTATGGCATGTTATTATCAAGATCATGGGGAGCCAAGCTGCAAGGAACAATGCAGATGTATGGGGCTTATGCCACAATCCCAATCTTTTGCCAACTTAGAAGACTATACAGGGAGACACAAATGAAATTCCTGGTTAGTAGCCCTGAAAAGCCTTAAAACTCTCCTTTATACTCTGTACATACGGACCTTGACTCCTTCATCCTTTGTAATGACGAATCCTTAGAAGGGTCAATGCCCCAAAACAAAGATACAAATGAGGAAACAGAGGCCATGGACTTTAACATAATGGCTACTCTAGACTCAGAGGAGAAATATGTAGAAAACTCAGAACAGTGCATTGAAACAAAAGCTCAAAGCGAACCAGAAATAGAATGCAATCAGCCAACTAGTCACATCTCTGATTTCCACACCCATAATGAAAAACAAAACAACCCACAGCCTAGTGCAGCTCCTATAATGCAACATAATGGCGAATCCAGCTGCAGGGAAGAAAATGATGACAAACCCGAGAACGAAAACTTATGGGAGATGAGTTTCGATGGGTCATGCACCAAGAGAACTGCTGGGGTAGGAGTGTGGATACATAACACAGAGAGTGGTTATGCAGAGAGCCATGCATGTAACATACACTTCAAATGTACAAACAAAATTGCAGAGTACGAGGCTCTTATCCTAGGCTTAACCCTGTTGAAAAAACTAGGGGCCCGTAGGATAACTGTGTGTGGCGACTCTGAGTTGATTATTAAACAGGTGAATGGTAAATACATAGCGAAACATCCTAGGCTAAGAGCATATAGGAATGACACTATGGATTTATTGAAAACCTTTGTTGAATACGAATTAGTGTTTGTTCCTAGGAGTCAAAATGTCATTGCAAACGGATTAGCTTGCTTAGCTAGTTCACACCCTAAGACTCCAAGCAACCAACAGATCATCATTCAAACCAAGTTCAGACCTGTAGTGCCGGATAATGAAAAATATTGGCAGCTTTTTGAAGGAGATAAATAGATTGAAGATTTCTTGGTAGCCAAGAATGAGTTTGAAGTTTCTGATTCGGGCTCTGAATTTGACAGTAGTTGCCTAAGTGAAGAATCCTCATATGAGGAAGAAACACCCTGTAATATAGAAATAAATTATGTAAACGTACAGACTGGAAATACAGACGAAAAATATGAAAACGCAGACAGTGAAGAAGTAGAGGTGCTGCAGACCAAAGATAAGAACATACCTCGAGGTCTGGCACCTTTAGAGGACCTTTTTGATTTCGATGATGTAGAAAAAAAGCCCACTATAGAACATGCAGACTCTGATGTTGAGGAATGCAACATAGGCACTGAAGATAAACCCAAGATGATCAAATTGACTAAGTCCCTCCCTGCAAACAAGAAAAAGAAATACATTGACCTATTCAAGGAATTCATTGATGTGTTTGCTTGGAGTTACGAGGACTTAAGGGCCTATGACACAAACATCATACAACATAAGATACCCTTGAAAGAAAATCAGAAACCCTTCAGACAAAAACTTTGTAGAATAAACCCAAAACAATAGCCTACAGTGGAAAAGGAGATTAAGAAGATGTATGAGGCAGGTATAGTGCAGTGAGTTTCTACGTTAGGTATCCACCCTAATTAGAACATGAGAAAGGAAAACGGGAGATGCAAGGTCTTAATGGGGCCCCAAATGTATGACCTCACTCAGACAATTTACCCTTTAAATGAACCTATTCTCCCACAGAGGTAGCCAGGCTCCAAAGTCTCCCTACTAGACGGTTTCTCAGGTTATAACCAAGTCTTATTAATCCCAAAAGATCAACTCAAGACAGCCTTTACCACTCCATGGGGTACCTTTATGTATGTGAAGATGCCTTTTGGATTGATGAACGTTGGTGAAACCTTCCAAAGAGAAATGGACATAGCTTTTTCAGATGAAATAGGACACTTCATTGTCATCTATCTAGATGACATAACAGTCTATTCTAAGTCTGAGGAAGAACACCTAGAACACATGAGAAGAGTGTTTGAAAAATGCAGAAGGTTTGGTCTGTCAATGAATCCTAAAAAGACTGTATTTGGGATGAAAGAAGGAATAATTCTTGGCCATATCATATCTGAGAAGGGGATTAGGATAGACCCACAAAGAGTTGAGGGAATACTACAAATCACACACCCAAGAAACATCAAAGAGTTACAGTCCTTTATTGGGAAAATCAACTTCCTAAGGAGATTTATCCCCAACTTAGCTGAACACCTTAGAAATATGACTAACATGCTAAAGAAAGGTGTAGGAGTCAAGTGGACTTTCGAAGCTAAGAAATCTTTTGAAACAGTGAAACTTGCACTGACCCAGGCTCCTGTACTAATCAACCTAGATTTCTCAAAAGATTTCCTGATTTTTTCATTTGCCTCCAAGTATACAATAGCTGCAGTTCTACTGCAGAAAAATCCAGAGGGAATGGAACATCCTATTTCTTTCTTCAGAAAAGCACTCAGAGACACACCCTTGAAATACAACATAATGGAAAGTAGGCCCTTAACAAATTAAGGCCTTGAAAGACTTTAGGGTGTACATACTGCATTCCCACACCATAGCCTATGTGCAAAATATAGTGGTTAAAGACATATTGTCCCAAGACCCAGATGAGAAAAGGGGCAAATGGATTGCTATGATCTTAGAATACGACCTTGAGATAAAAACCACCAAACTAATTAAAGGTCAGGGCTTAGCACAACTGATGGCTGAATCAAATCCACAAGCCCTAGACATTAACATGGTAGATGCCTTGGATGAGCAGCAGGGATTTCCTGATCTCACTGTTGAGGAAAAGTTTCAGAGCTCTCCTTTGTATTTTTACATTCTGTATGTGCTTACACACCTCAATGCCCCTCCTGAAATATCAAAGACCAAGGCCAGATTCTTAAAACTAAAATCCAGAAGCTACTGCATATTGGATAACTACTTATAATGGAAGAATCCAAATGACCTATTTCTTAAATTTTTTCCTGAAAATGAGGCAGAGAGGACTAAACAAGAATTCCATGCAGGAGAGTGTGGAGGCCACCTGAGCTAGAAGGCCACTGCAAAAAAAATACTCAAAGCTAGCTACTATTGGCCGACACTCTTCAATGATATCCATAAGATGATAATTGCCTGCCAAAAATGCCATATTTTGAAGGCAAAAGAAAACTCCTCCCCTTACCTCTGCAACTCATCACTGTTGAAGGACCATTTATGCAATGGGGCCTAGATTTCATAGGGTAAATTCACCCTGCTTCTTCTACGCAACACAAATGGATCCTAATAGCCACAGAATACTTCACTAAGTGGATAGAGGCCATACCCACTAGGAATGCCACCGATTCAGTCATCATTAGGTTCCCAGAAGGTCAGATCCTCTCTCGGTTTGGTTGTCCAAGGAAAATAATCACTGATAATGCTGCTTCTTTCAGATCCAAGAAAATGGTTGATTTTTGTCATAGGTATCAAATAGCGCTTGGTCATTCAACTTTCTATTACCCACAAGGTAATGGTCTAGCTGAATCATCAAATAAGAGCCTGGTGATCATCATCAAAAAGCTGCTGGAAGAGAACAAAAAGTCATGGCATAACAAGTTAGTACATGCTTTGTGGACTGACAGGCTTACAACAAAGAAATCCATTGGCATGTCACCTTATTAGCCTGTCTATGGAACAAAAGCAGTGTTTCCTACCAGCCTTGGGATACGAGTGATCAAACTTGTTCAAGAGATACAAACAGAAGAAGACAACATGGTGAGGAGAATAAACCAGACAATTCATCTCTAGCAAACAAGGGAAGAGGTCTACAACAGAGCTCTAAAGGTTCAGGAAAACATAAAGAAGTTGTTTGACAGAAGAACTAAGGCCTCTGATTTCAAAATTGGAGATAAAGTTTTGAAGTGGGACTCAAGGAGAGAGGACAAAGGAAAGCACGACAAGTTTGACAGTTTGTGGCAAGGTCCATACATCATCCAGGCCACTGTGGGGCCGAATGCTTTCTTCCTACAAGAATTAGATGGTACATAGCTATTTGGAGGTCCTGTCAATGGCAGGATACTCAAACACTACTTCAGTTGATTTCCAATTTCCATTTTACATACCATTGCAGTGTTTTATTTTCAAGAAAAGAGAAAATGTTTCAAAAAACAAAGGAAAAGGAGAGGTCCAGGCATGCTCAAAACATGGGCCTCTGAAGTGCAAATATTGGCTCTAATATGATCAAAAATTGAGCCAAGGAAAGTGAAGATAGCTGGTCCAAACATGCCCAAAACCTAGACCAGCAAAGAAGAAGAATAATCAGCTCTAACAAGCCCACAACTAGAGCTGAAATGAAGAAAGAAAGTGACTCTAACAAGCTCAAAACTTGAGTCACAAAGAAAGAAGGATGCTTCAAGATTTCATATTTCAAGCCTTCAAAGTTTTGTTTCAGTTTTCTGCGAATTTTTGTCCATGTGCAACTGTCTTTATGCCTTGGATCCACAACAAACTAGACTATCTAATCCTAGTTTGACTGTTTTTAAATTTCTGTTGTAGAACGTAGAGAAGAAATCTGTTGGACAGTTTAATCCCAGGAGATATTAGATTAGGTAGAGAAACATATGAGACCAACAGTCTAATCTCGTCTCATGGAGTAATAAGGGTAGAAATAGAATAGGTTTATTTTCCTGTTTGTGAAAAATAAATGATGTAAAAAGTCTGCAGGTCCAAATGCACCCCAAAAGAAAAAATGCTAGGATTGTAGGAAGGATAGGTAGTTTGTTGGGAAAAGTGTTTCTGCTGATGTAATGTCTTCATATTGTGGCAGCTGATCTAAAAGAAAGAAAGGGATGTGCCAAGTAGCAGCCATCTGGCCTACACCAAAGATTCATCCTCTGAATTCTTGACTCCTTCAAGAAGAAGCCATCCCCATGTTGAGCCACTATTAGCCCCCCTGTAAATTTTTGACAGGAAAAGTAGGGGGCTAAATTGTTTTTGAGCCTTCAAGGAATGCATTTCCCCTGAAGACACATCATCCTTGAAGTCTCCTGTGCCTTTTCCCTTGATAAAATCCCCTCTGCTGATCCCCATTATAAATCCTCTATGATTGTGACAAATTGTGTTCCTAAAAGCCTTCATCTACCCCTTGCACCCCTGCAGAATTCTTCATTTCATCCCTTTTTCCATTTATCAAAGTCCCCCTTCCTTACCCCCAAATTCCCCCTAAATATTCTAAATCATCCCCATGCTCCTCCTAAACCACGCATACACCCTTGGTTTAATTTAATAAACCCTTATTCCCGCTATCGTTGCCTTTTCCTACCCTAAAAATGCATTAAAATGGCCCGAAAAGCCATATTTCTCCATAATATGGGTTCTAGCCCCTTCGGCCTAGCCCCCTCAGCCTTTTCCTTCACGTGACCCGGGCGCTAGAACCACCTGCCAGCCCAAGAGCGATTATCTCATATGTTCATTGAGCGCGTTTATAGTCGTTGATCTAAATGGAATGGATGGCGATCGCCGCCCCCGCAGCAACTATCGTTAAATCTGTTCATCGCCGATCATCGCATCTTAACCGTTCATTTACCCGCCAAATCGACGGTCCAAAATGCACCTGCCCCTGTGGTCCCCACCGTGCACTATTCAAAAACCATCCGGTTTCTATCGTGCCGCCTTTCGGAGGCAAGCAGTATTTTTCGATCAGCCAGCAATTCCATACAACATCTGACGCGTGGCAACGACACTATTCCAAAACTTCTATCTCATCGCGCATTAAATTTCGTCCATGGATGTGGAGCGATATCGCCATCAGCCGTTCGATCTGTGATCGCCCATCCAACGGCTGTCGCTCCACAAAGCTGCGTGGAGGTTAATCCATGGTTCCGTACCCCTGGCCCACTGTCCATCGCCCTCCGCCGCGTCCCCAGCCATCGATCTCCTCCGAGATCGGACGGTCCAGATCTAACCACATGACCACCATTGACCCCATACCTCCACGTCATCCTTCCACGTGTTCCATCGTATATTCACCTGTCCATCCATATATATTCATTCCACTACCAAACATTCGTTTTTTACGTTTAAATTTCTTTGCATTTCACCAACCTCCACCAAAGCATTTCTCCACCATTCCGCTGCATTTTTTCACCATTTCTCCACAGTCCCACAATCATCCTCACAGTCGTCCACATCATCCGACCACATGCATTGTTTTCTTAACAATTTTCGTGCTTTTGCAGGGTTGCAGAGAGGCGGAAAACCACCATGGTTCATATGTACTATTATAATGGCATGTTGCGTAGAGAAAGTTGAATTTGGAAGTTGGTACTATAGTGGAAATGCCCGGAAAGGTAGTGGCGGCATAAATATTATCCAAGGACAGTTCAATCCCCGCGAAAAACCTATCCGACGCCATTAAAACCTAGATTTTTTAGATTGAGACATTTATGGAGCAACAGAGAAATACTAGATAATGATCAAGGATTTCAACGTTCAGTATTGAGGATTTTAAGCCTTAAATACAGTGGTTAGAGGCAAAGCACTAGATTAGCGACATCATGGATCACACAGAGGGTACAACACATAGAAAACCATATCATCGAGGTTTTCACATCAACAAAATGTTTTCCCACGAAAGGACAAAGTGCACATGTAGTGTTCAATCTATGCCGTGTCCTAGAGAGATTTTCTGCCCTGACAACAGTCCTGGTGATATCAAAGCATTTGTTTCACAAGTATGGCAGACTTCTCAATCACTTATTTACCTTTTGTTTAGTTCACCAGAAGTACTACAGAGTACTGCAGCCAAAGTACACCAGAGACACACCTGGAGTAAATGGAAACCTGACGAAGACCACTCTTTCACCCAAGAGTGCTACAGATTAATGCACAAAATTTATACAGAGTGGGCTTCGGCCTTCCTCCTCTTCTGATTTTTTAATTTTGTATTTATTTTTTCACCTACCTTCTTTGCTCCACTAGAGTTATAAATTCATGAAGAAACTCATTGTAAAGGTTGTTGATCATTTATCAAAGAATTGCAAGTAGTTTCTTTGAGACACAGTCTTTGTGTAAAGTTGTAAGATAGGTTGAGGGAGATGTTTTCAGACTGAGTATTTCAACCATTGGCAATGTTGTACTTGACGGTATTGCTATTTAATATGACAAGAACATTTCTTTGGATCCTGATCTAAAGCAGTGGTGATGTTTTCCTATCTCTGTGTTTTAATTCATTTCATTTCGTTTCTACTGGCTTGCATCAGAATATTGGCATAGGATTTACCCTTGTTAGGTACCCTATGTTTCTGCTCTCCTTGCCTTTGATGTTTTCCGCTAAGTGTGTTATCTAAGAATTTATTTCAAATGATTTAACCAGTGTAGTGGATGTTATTGCCTACTCTCTGATGTATGAATTAAATGAATATGTTCTTAGATTTTTCTTGTTAGGATTTTAGCTGGAAGATTTGGGAACAATGGGGATTAGAGTTAGCCCTATCCACTAGGATCCTTGTGCGACCAGCTGGTCTTTAACTTTGTGTTCTAAATCCTTACTGTTTCTCCTCTCTTACCATTCCATACCACACTATCATCTTTAAGATCCAACGTTTTAGATGACTAGCCCAATTGAAAGCCTGCCTATTGATTAGCAAGCAAATCCTTTCCTGACTCCATTGCCCAATGGTTTTGAATGCTCCCTGGAATACTTCACCTCTTCCTAAATCCTCTTTGCTCATCCTTGTCTTACATTGAACCATTCTTTCCTGATAACCAGCAACCAAACAAACAATCAAACAAACAAACCCTGAGCCTTATAGCTAGCCTAACATTTTAACACTGAGCTTCAAAGACATTACCTTTAACAATCATAAAAAGATCCCTCTCTGGACCCAGGAGGGCTAGATCCTGAGGTCTGAAAGTGGTTTTGATGTTGTCTCATATTTTGGTATTTCTAACCTTGCCAAAACATGGGAACCCCAACAGTTATCTCCTCCTCAAAAACTATGTTGTACGGTCCCTCGAAATTTGTGCCGAATGTTGTTGTATGGATTCTGCCTTGAAAATTGTGTTGATAAATTATGTACACATTTGCTGCCTCAAAAGGTGTACAAACTCCATCTTTTGTAAGGAATATTGAAATGTATCCTTGCTGCCCTCTTTCACCTTCTCACTACTCAGAAATTTTCTTCTTGCTCTCTCGTCTCTTTCTCTCAATAGCTCATGAAAGACTGAATTGATCTTTTCTTCTTCTCCCCTCCTTTTACCGTAAATGACCTTTTGGGTAACCCAAAGATCTAATGGCTGAGATTCATTTATATCTAGGGATGAGAATAAATGTGCATTTAATTCTCACTTTCTTTTTTTTTAACTCACCCACTTAAATAAAGGCCCACTTAGCCTTTTATTTCCATATTCACTTTTTCACTTTCTAATTTTTCATTGATTTTAATAAAGTCACTTTAAAATTAGAATGTAACTTTACCACTTATAAAGTCACTTTAAAATTAGATTGACTTTACCACTTATAAAGTCACTTTAGGAGAAAAGTATAAATAAATTTGGACACTTTTCCCTAGGCCAAAGATCAAAGCCTTAGGGAACCACTTGTCCTCTGGTACCCAAATTTTAACAAAATGTTTGAAAGGTTATCTTCATTGTTTTGTATCTGATAAGAAAACACAATGGGTCAAGTGGTTACCTTTAGCTGAATGGTAGCATAACAATTCTTTCCATACTGCAACAAAAATTAACCCATTTATGGAACTTTATGGATATCATCTACAATCCTTCACATTATCTTTAAAATAAAATTCTAAGTTTCAAGCAGTGGAAGATCACATCGAGCATCAACAAAAATTTCTCCAACTCTTAAGGATAACCTCATTTTGGCATAGAATCGAATGAAACAACAGGCATATCAACATCGCAATGAAAGTAGTTTTAATGTAGGCAATAGGGTATTTTTACGACTACAACCATACAAAAAAATGCCCCTCAAGCACATTAAGAAGGATAATAAATTATCACCTAAGTACTATGGTCCTTACAAGGTGTTGCAAAATATTGGTACTATGGCATATAAATTGGAGTTGCATGTAGTTTCCTGAGTACACAAAATTTTCCATGTTTCATGCTTAAATAAGTTTATCGATGACAAACTCCCAGTTCAAACAGTGTTTCCAAAACTTGAGGAAGAAGGAAAAATCATATTTGAGCATGAAGAAGTCATGGAAATAAAAACCTGACAACCATGAAATCGATTAATTTTGGAGTATCTCATTAAGTGAAAGAACTTACCCACTGAAGATTCCACATGGGAGGATGAGAATCTTATACATAAGCATCTGGAACTACTCAAGCATTGAGGAAAACACTTTTCTAAAGGAGAGGGGCATGTTAGGTCCCTATAATGCTAGTGTACCTGCCTTATTTTTGTTTCTCGTGTAACCCCCTAATGCTATTGTTGTGCCCATGTATCCCCCATATTGTTATTGTTGTGCCCCATATAAGCCCATTGTTATTATTGTTGTGCCCTTACGTTATTATTGTTATGTAGGCTCTGATTATATTGTGGCCCCTTAGACTCTTATATATACCAAGGAGCTCTTATCATTTGTATCTTCTAAAATGTTTTCATTTATGTAATGTAAAGGAGGTTTCCCCCTAGAGGAGGATAATTTTTAAGTCATTGATCTATCTTTTCTTCTGTTTTGTGAGTTGGTTGCATAACATGAAGAATGTAGAATCAAGATGGGGCACAAAGATATAGACCAAAATTACATTATTTAGTTTTTATATCACCTTTATATATATTTCATATTATCTACTTTTTTTTTATTCTCTCTAATTATGTATAAACCTATAATATATTTACTATATATTTAAATTATTGAAATATTTAATTAATGTTTGAAATTCACACTGAAAGTGAATAATTCTTTTTTGTGGAGTTAATTTTCACTTTGAAGTAAATGGAAAATGGCCCAAGTCATAAATATTACAATTTTGGGTAGGATATAGGTAATCATTTTTATTTATATGAATATGAGTCATTTGGTTGGGGGTTATTAAGAAAAATGATTCACTAGCATGAAAACATAGTTTACTAATTCATACTTATGGTAATTTTTCTAATAAAATAGCTTACTTAATAATAAATGTTTTTTTTGTGATTACACAATTCAGAAAAACACACTTTAAAACCTAGTGTTAAAAGAGATTGTAACGCTTGTTCTATCTCTTTTAATCATATAACACTTATTCATTAAAATTTATTAATCCAATATGATATTTTATATAAAAGTAAAAATAAAATGATATATTGTTTTTGTAAGCTTGTTAGGACTACATCTTCATCATGTTCAATATATCACCCTGATCAGGTCGGGGAATTGAACCGATGACTTCACATCAAGGAGTTTCTTAATAGAGCACCTGATTGATTTCTATTCAAGATCTCATGGAAAAAAAATAAAATGATATTAAATTTAATGGTGGTAGCTAATAATTATTTACAAAAAATTATATACATTAAATTAACATTATAGAAATTCAATCATAATAATTACTAAAAATAATAAATTAAATATTTTTTTTTCAAATTATTTATTAACAAAATTTATTCAATGTTTTTCTTAATTATTTTTATAAATCTATAATATCAAAATTAAAATAAATAATATTAAACATGTATATTTAAATATACAAACATAAGTACATATTAACTTTCACTTTTCATAATATATATCTATTAAAATTGCCATGTTTTTCATAAAAATTATTTGCACTAAAAACATATACATACATAGGAAACAATGTACCAACTAATATGAAACTCTTGTTATTAAACTTTCTTTTAACATTTTAGTATGTTTCCCAATCTCGTCCTCTAAATTATCTTCATATAGGAGGAAGGACAATGTTCAATTGGTGAACAAGATGGTTGTAGGCGGAGGTAGTGGTAGAAAGAAAACAAAAAACAAAATCACGATCTTAAGAGAAGAAAAAGGTACTTTGGAAGTAAACTCACTCAAATGGAATCACGAATCAACAACCTTGAAGCTCTGATAACAAATTTGCAGTCTGAGAGTGATAATATCCATGGTGAAAAAACATGACTAAAATAACAACTTGAAGAATCCGATTAAGATTAATAAAGTTATGTACTTTAAAAAAAATAACAATTAACATTGATCCTATTATAAGATTAAATATTTAGCACATTTGCAATTTAATGTCTTGCTACCAAGAAAGTCATTCTCCATTATAATCCATAATAAATTAGTTATAATTATATTACAAAATTTTAGAAGATTAGTTTAAACATTTTAAAGACAATAAACCTTTAAAACCAAAAATTAATAAAAATAAAACTCAAATAAAGACGAATTAATTAAAAAAACCATAAAATAAAAAAATTCATTTCGAACCCAAACCATACCATTAATATTATAAGTTTCTCACTACCAACTACAACGTAGATGTATTACTAAGATGTTTAGAAAATAGTGAACTAAAAAATGTTTTGGATAAAGTATATAATGAACCATTAGGTGGATATGTTGGATGATACATTGTTGAGATGACTCTTAGGCCCATATAATGTGATCATACTTCATCAGCAGAGAATCAGAGTCGTAAGTCAATCAAGAGAAGGGGATAGAGCATACCAAAATAAACAGAGGAACAAAGCAACAATGCCTTGAGAATATCAATGGATCAAAATAAAAAAACAATTGGCCAAAGCCCCTACTGTGTGAAAAAAATATGAGAATCTACACAGATTAAATAAAATCATTCATATCTCAAAAGACCATGAGAAATGAATGGATCCATCAATCCATAGTTCATATAACATAAACATAAATCTAAAGAAATAAGCTAGCCCCTGCTTGGACAGGTCACATATTTAAGGAAATAATACACAATAGTTTGTCAATGAGTCACTATGGTAGTAATAACATCAATATGCTCATCATATCATTGAATTTTATTAGCTGAGGAAACATAAAGTGCCTGGTTTGCAAGAGGACGAGGTTAACGAGATTGACAATACGATTTCCTTTTTGTTTGGATAAAGCTAATGTTTCAATTTATTTTAAAAGGAAAATATTTTAACACATCACAATCCAAATAAAACCTCTTTTTCTTATTAAGTTTCGTAATTGTTTCCATGAGTTTTTACTTCCTCTTTTATTTTTATTTTTATGATTTTTTAACTTGGATTGTACTTTGAACATCATCCATAAGGTTTCTTGCACTCATATAAAAAAACTTTGAAATTGAATAAAAATTAATACCTACATCAAATTGAATGAAATAGAATAATAAAATTTAACAAAATAACAAATTAAATTTGAAGTTTATCATAGATTCCATGGAGCTACAAGGCAAGACCAAAGGGTACTTTTTTTCTATTAGATGAGACCCTAAAAAGGCACAGTTGAAAATGAAAAAATCGACACAAATATATACCCACATCAACAAAATTTTAAGTCCTTTTAATTATATGATTATAAAGGCTAAGCACTCATGCAATCAAATTCATGTGAGTATGATAATGGTGCTTCCAAATAATCTAACACTAGTTTAACTTCCTTTGATAAACATAAAAGGTTGAGGCAGAAGCTGAGGCAGGGGAAGAAGTTTTCTATCAATCCTCAAAGTATTGTAGCAAGAAATATGATATGAGACACAAAATCAGAAGAAGGTTGAAAATAATTCTTATTCATTTGGATAAAACTAATATTTTAATTTTATTTAAAAAAAAATATGTTTCCACACTACAGAACACACAACGTGTTGGACAATTTTTTTCTTTCAAAAGAAAAATGCAAAATATCTTCATTGATAAAATGAGATATTATATACTTCATCAACAGAGAATTAGAGTCATAAGTCTCCCAAGAGAAGGGGACAAAGCCTACCAAAATAAAAAGAGGAACATAACAACAATTCCTTGAGCATATCGTTGGATCAAACTAAAAAAACAACTAGATCAATCCCCTACTGAGTGAAAAAACCCTGAGAAGCTATAAATATCATAGAAAATCATTCATAGCTCATAAGACCCTAAGAAATGAATGGATACATCAATCTATATTTCACATAACATAAAAATAAATTCAGGGAAATAAGCAAGCCCCACTTGGACATGTCACAGATTTAAGGAAATAATACACAATAGTTTGTTAATGAGTCACTACGATAGTAATAACATCAATATTTTCATCATATCATTGAATTTCCATGCCATCATTGAATTTTAATTAGCTAACGAAGCATAAAGTACTTGGTTGATAGGAGGACGAGTTGTGCTCGGGTTGATAGAAGGATGAGTTGCGACGCCGACGAGGTACAAGAAAAAATTTAGATGAAACAACAATGTGTGAAAACACTACAATAGTCCCATCACCCACAAATATATAAGAATTTTCTCAGCTGAAAAACTAGGTAGGCCGAAAAAATTGTTCAGCCGAAAAAATGGTTTTTGGCCAAAATTGTTTTTCGAAAAAAAACTTAGTCGTGGTTTTTCCCCCCAATGTTGCACTATTTTCATTAATTTAAATGGAAAAATTTTCGATCGAAAATTAAATTTAATTGTTCGACTTAACAAAAAAAAATATTTCAACCGAAAAAGTACAATTATGATTTTTTCGGGAGCAATTCTCACAAAAGTGTAACTCAACTTCACATTTTCACCAACATTTACCTTCATACTTCCCTTGATGGGTTAGTCTCATGGATTAGTGCAGTGATGCACCATTGAACAACTTTTTCTACTGAGACAATTCGGTCTGTAGAGTGGTCTATTTGATATCTTCAAAGTGCTTGTTTTATACATGCCCCTACACCATCATGTTCTCATTTTCCATAACCAGTCTCAAAGAAATTCCAAAATTGTTTAATGTGGTTTTTCATATGAAGAAAACACAACCAAAATAATGATCATGAATATTTGAATTGACATGCGCATCCATATGACCATATCCAACATTCATTGAATTTTATTCCATGACCTTTCAATGAGTCATAAATCTTATCAAAACAATGTTGCAAAAAAATGGTACCATGTGTACGATCATCGTTGATATAAAAGTGATATTCTTTAATAACATGTTGATTTTCACTGGTGCTTTCTATATGATCAACATTTTTTTTAGTGTGTCTATATAGAATATGGAAAAACATAGAGACTTGGTCAGAATGATAGTATTCACTATGTATTTCATTTTGTGCAACAAATGTGTAATTCTCTGCAAAATCAACTATTGAAAAAATGGTCCCTGGTGGAAAATTTTCACAGGATTTTTTGAATTGCAAGTTCTTCCATCGAGCTCTATGGGAATGTTTGGTATATTTATAAATTTATGCCTCAAACTTCTTCAAAACCTCTATCACAAAAATTTCTTCGTCTTGTAAATCAATCCTTTTATTACTTATAGTACTACTTGAACCAATTGATGTATGAATATACTCATACCTCTTCCATTTCACTTTTATTTTGGACAATGATTGATCATTTATAGAAATAGGATTTTTTTTGGAAATAAAATCAACTTTCCACAATGATCACATTTTTTACCACCAACACATTGATTTTGGTAAAATAATTCATTACTTTCTCTTGCACATAGAATTTGGGATATGAAATCATAGATAGCGGAAGGAGGAGGTGAATTTTTCCAAAATGTTTTAACAAAATTAAGGAATGTGTCATAATATAACTGAAATTCCACACGATAACGACAACAACAAGTGTCACGTACAGTGATAATTTTAACATACCATGGTTTTTGTTGCACAAAAGCACTGATTTAGACGTCAATTTCATGATTCTCTTTTATGAACTTATTGAAAAACTCTATCTGAGTGGTGTCCAAGATATGTTTTGCATGTTCTTCATACTGATTTTTTGTTATTCTTTTCTGCATCACATCCCTTGCTTTTAGTGAAACACGTGAATTTCTCATCCAATATTCATATATTAATTTTGTAACATCTTTTCCAAGTCTATATTTGTATGGTCACTTATAAATAGTTGTCGAACAAGTGAGCCCATAATTTACATCTATTTGCAATCGAAATTTTTGATGTTTTTGTAATGTTTTTTATGAGGTCCCTGATTCTTTTGTCGTAGATTTTGCCAAACGATTTTCTTTAGTACTTGATTAAACCACTGCCATTTTTATTTCTGTACGTGCATCTAAATCACTTTTCTTTCTAGATCTTCCAATTGATTTTACAACACTATTTATATTTTGTATCACGTCTTCCTTCACTTTTTTTACTTTTCATTGATTTTCGAATACCCAATAGAGTCATAGCTTCTTTTAATTTATTTGATGTTAAGAGACTTATAAAAATTTTGGCTTGAACTGCCACATTTTCATTTTTAAAGAACATATCAATAATGTGATTAACACGATATCGTATAACATGGTCAAATTTTTTATCTCCATATGGTCAACTTTTTTATCTCCATATCTCATCATCGATATTGATTTCATATGTACATATGAGAATTAAATGTACAAACAGATTTTAAATATTCATTAAATAATTAAATTAAAAAATAGAGTTTGAATGAAATTGAAAAATTAATAAATATGTAATATATATATATCTGGTGTTTCAATTTCTTCTCTTTAATTTCTTTAAACACCTTCTGTTAGGTCCCTGTATTACTAGTATAGTCCTTTATTGTTGTTAGTGTAACCCCCTTATTGTTATTATTGTACCCTTGTAACCCCCATATTGTTATTATTGTGCCCTTAAACTATTATTGTTAGGTCGGCTAGGATTACATTGTGGCCCATCGATTCCTATATATAGAAAGGAGGTTTTGTAATTTGAATCATCAAAGAATTTTTCATTCATGTAATGTATTGGAGGTTGCCCCATTGAAGTGGCTTATTTCTAAGGCGTTTATATCTCTTTTCTTCTCTTTTTGGAGTTGGTTTCACAACATTTAGTATCATAGCTTCGAGATTCTAGGGTTTCGCTGCTCCAAAGAGGTCAACGTGGAATTTTAGCTATAACTTTTTTTCTACGAAGGTTCAGAATCTGAAATTTTTAGAGTGCGAAGCCAAAATCCTAAGGAAAGTCATCAAACAATTTTAGAGCTTGGTTCACAATATTTTCAGAGATATGATCTGTGCAAGTTAGGTCATTTTGCAGGCTCCTGAATTTAACCTAAACAGGTCATTGTGGTATTGATCTGGATTTATGCAGGAATTCAATAGAATAAATATATAAACATAAATACAGAGATGCAGCGGAAATAACACTTCATTTCATTAATATCAAAGAACTGAAATTTGCTTACAGACAGAATGGAAATAAAACTAGCTAGGGCGCTGGTAGCTATCTCTGAGAAGAGATGTGGCGGCTACAGGCCTCTGAACTGAGTTACAATGAGGCTAGAGGGCCTATTTATCATTTAGAAACAATGGGAAATCCTAAACAGCCAAAACCCTAACCCTAGGAGATGAAGCGCCAAAACTATGGGCCCCGTTTGGGTAAATTGGTGTTTCAACTTCCCCGGGGCGTAACTTTGGCATACGATTTCCGTTTGACGCGTACCATACCTCGTTAGAAAGATCTATCCGAGGACTCCAAAATTTGGAACGAACAACATCTCTACTCGGTCCATGGATTATGTTGCTCTCCGTTTTCCCAAAACGTCGTTTAGGTTTTAGGGCCTAAAGCAGGCTTTTCCGAAAGTTTAGGACAGAAAAAACTGCTAAAAAATAGTAAACTGTCTGCCCAAACGTGCACAAGAATAGACAATGGTGGAGCCCAGTGGAATAGGTGGGTGACCACCAATATCCACGGATCAATCCTCCCCCTTAGGAAGCAATGGTCCCCATTGCGTTAAGTTCCTACTTGAGAGAAATTCCTGGCAGGCTTGGTCCCTGGTGAACCACTTTCCTTGGTGTAGGAGTTGGCCAGCTTTGACAACCCAAAACAGTGGGATCTTCTATTGGCGAGTGTTCTTGATTTGCATGTCCATGATACAATTTGTGGTGGCCTGTTCCATTCTGTCTGGATTTAACTCTGTTGGTGTGAGTTGTTCTGCAATGTTAGAGGTGTCCAGTTGAGGTGGGAAGTAAGGACGAAGGCGGTCCACATTGAATATTGGGTGCAGACCAAGGAATGGTGGAATACTGAGCTCGAAAGCATTGTTTCCTATAGCCTTGGTGATGGTGTACGACCCGTATCGGAGCGAGCGAAGCTTGCAGTGGGGTCCAGTGAGGCGCTCCTTCTGCAAATGTAGCCATACTTTGTCGCCCACACAGGATTCTGTGGCACCGGTGTTGATCATGGCGTTTCTTGTACTTGGCATTGGCACTGTCCAATATATCATGAACTTGTTGGCGGATGTGTTTAATGCACTCGATGAATCTACTTGCTTTTTCAACTTCAGACTGGACATGAGCTGAATTGTCTTGAGCAGCTGCAAATGGCATGGCTACGTCAATGGGACATAGTGGCTGGAATCCCAAGCCCACGTGAAAGGGGCTATGGTAGATTGAACTGTGGAGAGCTTGATTATAACTATGTTGTACATAGGGGAGGCTCTCGTCCCATGTGCGTGGATGCTTTGAATTGTACATGCGCAGAATGTGTACAATCATTCTGTTGACGACCTCTGTCTGGCCATCTGTTTGGGGATGGAAAGTTGTGGACTTGGTGAGCTTGGTATCCAACATCGACCGGAGAAATTTGGACCAAAATGTCTTCGAGGAACTGCTATCCGATCTGATATAATAGGCATGGGATCAGAAGATGCACCCACACTCGTTCAAAGAAGAGTTTAGCAGTGGCTTCTGCTGTGATATTCTTCTTGCAGGCCGCCATAATGTCCATCTTCGAGAATCTGTCGACGACCACGAAAACACAGTCATTTCCTTGCTTAGTAGAAGGCAGGCCCGACATGTAATCCATGGAGATGTATTCCCAAGGTCGACTAGGGGTAGGTATACGAGTATATAGGCCTTGGTTCTTGATGGTTGGTTTTGCAATGGCACAAGCAGTGCAGGATCTGATGTGCTTCTCGACATCCTTTTGCAGGTTCGACCATTAGAAATACTTCTGTAGGATTTCTACTGTTTTCTCGACCCTGAAATGCCTAGTGACTCGACTTTAGTGTGCTTCCCATATCATCTTGGCACACTCTCTTGAAGGAACACAAAGGTGTCCCATGTGACATAAAAGTGCATCTTGGAGGTGAAAATTTAGACTTTGCGTACCCCCCCGGAGAGTGCCTTGTAAGTTTTTGGCCGAATTTTGGGTCACTCTCGACGGTAATCGGAAAGTCTCGTGCCCTTGAGAGTTGAGCACGGTGGTGAGCGCCACGATCGGTGGTCGGGCGAGGGCGATCTACAACATGATTGGTGCTACCCTTCTTATACTTGATGTTCAAATGGCGACACTTATATGTGGACCACTTCGATGGCGATCATTGCAACGACTTCCTTATCATCTGTGAGCTGCGAGGGGCACGTGAGGTACGTGTGGATGATTATTTCCTTCCCCAAAATTTAATGCTTCCATTGTCGACAAGCTTGCACAATGGAATACATTTCTTTGTCATAAGTGGGATACTTGCGAACTATGTCAGATAATGTGTCACTGTGATATGCCACTGGATGTCCCTGTTGAGTAATAACTGCCCCAATAGCATAGTCAGAGGTATCTGTCTCGATCTCAAATGGCTGTTGCAAGTCTGGTAAAGTGAGCAGGGCGAACGGGCGGTTTTCGGTTAAATGAACGCCCAGCCACGGTGAGGTTAGACAGAGATTTTCTCTGTCCTCCTTGGTGACTTGACTCAAGGGCCAAGTGATATGAGAGAATCAGCACAAACCTTCGATAATAATTAAGCAGAACGAGAAGGCTGAAGCTGTTAGAGTGGATGGGGTTGGCCAATCCTGAATGACTTGGATCTTGTTTGGATCCACATTCACCCCCCTCTCATCAATAATGTATCCCAGATATTGAACCTGGGTCATGCCAAAAGTTCACTTCTTCAAATTGTCACACAACTTGTGTTGCCGCGGTGTTTGGAGGACTTGTCGGATGTGGTGAAGGTGCTCTTCCCAAGTCTGGCTGAAGATCAGAATATCATCCAAGTACACCACTACAAATGAGTTGGTGAATGGCCGCAAGATGTCATCCATCATCCTCATGAAGGTGGCGGGAGCATTCGTCAACCTGAAAGGCATGACCGGCCATTCGAAAAGGCCTTCCTTGGCTTTGAAGGCAGTCTTCCACACATCAGAGGGTTCAATTGGTACCTGGTGATACCCAGACTTCAGGTCGATCTTGCTGAAATATTTTGCACCTTTGAGTTGGTCCAGAAGGTCATCAATCCGTGGGATTGGGTACCTGTTCCGGACAGTGATCTTGTTCAGCGCCCGATAGTCAATACAGAGTCTCCACGTCCCATCCTTCTTCTGTACCAACACGATCGGGCTCCCACAGGGCGATGAACTTGGTCTGATGTGACCTTTCTGCAACAGCTCCCGAATCTGCCTCTTGATTTCATCATTTTCCAGAACAGAGCGTCGATAGATCGGTCCATTGGGTAGTGGCGCACCTGGGGTCAGATCAATCGGGTGCTTGACCTGGCAGTGCAGAGGAACCCCTGTGGGTGAGGTGAAGATGTCCTCGTACTCCTCCATGACCTTATCCATTTGTTGTTGTCGTGCAGAGGGGCCCTGTCTGGAGGTCGTGGCCACAGTCTTCTTCTTGCCCTGGGGGCGGATCATCGGGAAAACGAATTTCCTGGTTTGGGAAATGAGCTTACTACATTGTTTTGCAGTAACCAAAGAGATAATCGTAGGAGGTGGTACCTCTAGTATCCTGTACAACTTATTTCCCAAAGTAATAATAACAGCACGAGGTCGAGACTCATACACAGCATGACGCTTCCACAAGTATGGTTGTCCTAATAATACATCAGAAACATCAATAGGAGCAACATCACATAATACCTCATCTGTGAAGGGCTTGATGCTATAGAGAAGGCGACACTGCTGGCTGACGCGGAGATCTCGTCCTTGGTGAAGCCACCCGATGGTGTATGGATGTGGGTGAGCTGTGGTCGGCAAGCCCAACCGCTTCATGGCGTCTGCTGAAATGAGGTTCTTTTGGCTCCCATTGTCGACAATGAACTGTACCGGGGAGCCCTTTACCCACATCTGGGAGTGGAAGATACGTTCCTCCTCCTCTGGATCTTCCGGTTCCTCCTTTTTGATCTTTGCAGTGGCAACAGTGGCAGGAGTCAGAGCATGCATCTGACTCAGAAGCCCTCATCTCGGCCACTAGCGACTGCTTGGCCTGACACTCACTTGTGTTGTGAGTGGAGATCTTATGGAACTCACACCACTTTCCCGTGTCCTTCTTTGGCTTTGCGGTGCTGTTATTTTCTTGTGGCTTCGATGAGTTGTCTTTAGCTTCCATGCCTTGGCTCGGTCCTTTGTTCTGCGGTTTGGAAGCACCTTTCCCTTGCTTTTGATTCGCAGATCCAAAGTCTCGCTTCTTCTTCTTGAATTTCTGCTCAATCTTGGCAGCATACCGGTATGCCGTACCAAGCGAGGAGATGTCAAGGAACTCCATTTCCTCCTGAATGTATTTGTGCAGACAGCTGCGATACTTTAGCACCGGATGTTTCTCTAAATCTTTGATACCCAACTTTGTGCGCAGGGTATGGAACAGATTCGTCAGCTCATGCACATCTTGATCCCTTTGTTGTCGCAGCGTGGTCCATTTTATGTACTTGTCCTCATAGCTCCCCACAGGATAGTACTGTTCCTTGACGGCGTCTCGGAAATAATTCCAAGTTGGTACGGCCGAGAACAGAGAGGGTTCTGTCTGGTCCTTGTTCTCACGGTAGGTTTCCCACCAGTCCTTAACATGGGGGGTAGCTTTGAGGAGTGCAAAAATAATCTTCTCCCGGTCTGAAAAGTCATGAACAGAGAAATATCCTTCTAATAGATTCAACCATCTATATACGACATCTGCGTCTAGTTGACCCTCAAATATGGGAATGTCAGAATTTACTTGTACCTTAAAAGGAATCGCCACTCCAGAGTGGCTACTGGATGCAGATGCGCCGCCGGTGGGTAGCCGTTGAAGGATCTGAGCAAAGTTATCCATCATCACGTTCCTTTGTTTTTCGAGGGCCTCCTCGAGCAATATTTTGATAGGATCTCCTACTCCCTCATCTTTCTTTTCGTCCCCCATGGGCGTCCGTTGAGGTTTGCGAGGCTGATCTGACAAAGGTTCCACGAGATCGAGCCCTAGCTCCTTATACCCCGACCTCGTTGGGGACATGCAAAGAAGGATCGAGAAAAAGCAGACCGCTCTGATACCACTGATCCGGATTTATGCAGGAACGCAACAGAATAAACATATAAACATAAATACAAAGATGCAGCGGAAATAACACTTCATTTCATTAATATCAAAGAACTGAAATTTGCTTACAGACAGAATGGAAATAAAACTAGCTAGGGCGCTGGTAGCTATCTCTGAGAAGAGATGTGGCGGCTACAGGCCTCTGAACTGAGTTACAATGAGGCTTGGGGGCCTATTTATCATTCAGAAACAATGGGAAATCCTAAACAGCCAAAACCCTAACCCTAGGAGATGAAGCGCCAAAACTATGGGCCCCGTTTGGGTAAATTGGTGTTTCAACTTCCCAGGGGCGTAACTTTGGCATACGATCTCCGTTTGACGCGTACCATACCTCTTTAGAAAGATCTATCCGAGGACTACAAATTTGGAACGAGCAACATCGGTCCATGGATCCATGTTGCTCTCCGTTTTCCCAAAAAACGTCGTTTAGGGCCTCAAAACGGCTCCGGAAGTTTAGGACCCGAAAAACTGCTAAAAATAGTAAACTGTGCCGAAACTGAAAAACTGAAATAGACAATGGTGGAGCCCCAAGTGGAATAGGTGGGTGACCACCAATATCCACCTGGATCGGGTATTTTAGTAATACCTTTTTTTCTACGACGGTTCAGAAGTTGAAATTTTTAGAGTGAGAAGCCACACTCCTGAGGAACATCATCAAAATATTTCAGATATTGGTTCGCAATATTTTCGGAGATATGATCTGTGGAACGTAGGGCTTTTTGAGGCTTCTGAATTTCATCTCAAAGAGGTGATCATGGGAAAATCTTCATAGATCTCTCTCTAAGCATCGGATTGGAATTCTGTAAAAAGTGGCTACAAGTGCACGAAATTTAGTTTTTGGTCTATCAATTTCAGAGTCAAAGGAGGAAACAGTGACATGTGGCAAGTCGTACACGTTCGTTCTACTGAACCAGTCCAAAATTGGGTCATTGTGGGAGATTGGACATAACTTTGCCTTGAAGTATCTAAATCAGATCAGACCTATGGCATGAAAGAAGCTTCAGAGGACTACTACGGGGCTAAATTTTAGATATTGAGGATTTGACATTATAGAGATAATTCAATTTCAATATCGAGCTCCTCAAAAGCAAGTAAAAGGTGTGTATTTTTTTTTCCGAATTACATAAGTCTTGTTTGAAGAATCAAGTTGAATTGATTGCAAGGGCATATTGTAGAATAGATATCAGTATTGGATTATAAAATGGCCCCTAAAAAGAATTCAACACCCATTAAGCCTTTGGAAAGCTCTACTATGACTCGTGAAGACGAAGAATGGCAACATGACATATCAAAATTACAAGAGCAAGTGCAACAAATTTTGCTCTCGCAAAGAGCAACAAAAAATGACATGGAATTTTTGAAGAAAGGCGTGGAAACTAAGATGGATGGTTTGAAGAAAGGCGTGGAATCTAAGATGGATGGTTTGAAGAATGGCATGGAATCTAAGATAGATGGCATGGAAGCTGGCATGGAATCTGAAATGGAAAACATGAAGAATGATCTAAAAGCAGACATGGAAGGTTTGACAAAGTTGATACAAGAAATGTTTCCTTATGGTGAAAAGATAGTAGAGGAAACTCATGATGAGAACAAAATAAATGTTAATCATGATTTCATAAAATCTAATGTTGGCGGGAAGAACCACCATATTCCAAAAATGGATATGAGGAAGCTTGATGGAAAGGATCTTGTAACATGGATACTAAAGATGGACCAATATTTTGACCTCCATAATGTGAAAAACACACAAAAGGTACGCATTGCAGCTTTACATTTAGAACAAAATACATTTGTATGGTATCGATGGCTTTTCTCCCGTAAAAAAATTGTCACGTGGTCAATTTTTATGGAGGAAATGATAGCACATTATGAGGATACAAAGAGCAACACCTTCTTTAGCCAATTGATAAATCTCAAACAAAAGGGTTTAATGGGGGAGCACATTGAGGACTTCCAAAAATTGAATATAAGGGTAACTGATATTCCAAAGGAACACAGGATTGATCTCTTCATTGGTACTTTAAAGGATAACATCCAACATAAAGTTCGTGTTTTGGAACCTGATTCATTGGAGAAGGCATTCAGGTTGCCAAGAAAAATTGAATGTAAAATTATGGCGACAAGGAAGCCTACAACTCACTTCTATAAAGAGGGAAGTGTTTCTACTCCTATATTTCCACAACCTACAAGGTTGAAACCACAAAAATTGAAAGAAAAAAGAGCAAAAGAGCTTTTCTAAAGTTGTGATAGAAAATACACTAAAGGTCATAAGTGTGCTAAGAAGAAATTATTTTACATAGATTGTGAAGAGGAAGAAGAAAATGAACAAGAAGAGGATATACACCAGGAACCAACCCAAGAAGAGGAAGAAATGAGTTCGACCATATCATGTAATGCATTGGCAGGAATTACCACTCCTCAAACTCTCAAGATAGAAGGACATATCAAGAAGAAAAAGGTAATAGTGTTGATTGATTCAGGTAGCACCCATAATTTTATTCATTGTAAGGTAGCCAAGGAATTGAATTTTTTCCTATACCTAGCACCAGAATGTCAAGTGATGGTTGCAAATGGAGGAACTATAAATTGCTCTAGAAAATTCCATAATATCAAGTTAACCATGGGGGAATATGTATTGAATAGTCCAATGCTTTCCATTCCTAGGGGAGGTGTTGATGTTGTACTAGGAGTACAATGGTTACAATCTTTGGGAACGGTAGCTTTTAATTTTCAAGAAATTTTCTTCAATTTCTTTTCAGAAGGAAAGGAAGTTGAATTACGGGGTATTGCAGGGAAGCCGGGAAAGATAACAAGCTCTAATGTCTTGACAAAGCTTCTAAAGAAAGAAAAACGAGGCATAATTGCACAATTATGCTCACTAGAAGTTCCAACATCAAAATCATCTATTTCTGCAGATCTCCAAAATGCCTTGGACAATCATTCCAAGGTTTTTGAAACTCCAAAAGGACTCCCACCTATTCGTGATCATGATCATGCTATTCATTTGATTGTAGAGATGTTAGAGGCGGGTATAATTCAACCTAGTCAAAGTTCTTTCTCTGCTCCTGTAGTATTGGTACACAAGAAGGATGGATCACAGCGCATGTGTCCGGATTATAGAGATGAATGGAAGAAGGATGAAGAAGTGTGGACACTCATTCAAAAGTTGCAGCAAGATCCTAGTACATTTGATACATTTAGTTGGAAAAATGATTCCTTATGGTACAATATCTCTTATATCTTTGTAAGAATTCCCAACTAAAACAAAATATTCTTTTGGAATTGCACACTTCTCCTTTAGGAGGACACTCAGGATTTTTAAAAACTTACCACAGGGTGAAGAAAGAATTTTTTTGGGATGGCCTTAAATCTGATATTCAAAAGTTTGTGGCGGAATGTTTGGTTTGCTAGCAGAATAAAGTGGAAACAATTAAGACCCCGGGACTTCTACAACCTTTATCCATTCAAAGTCAACGTTGGGAGGAGATTTCAATGGATTTTATCACTGGTTTACCTAAGTCCGAAGGAAAGAGTGTCATCATGGTGGTAGTTGATAGACTTACCAAGTATGCACACTTTTGTGCATCATCTCATCCATTTAAAGCAAGTACAGTTGCTACTACATTTATGGACAGAATTCAAAAGCTACATGGAAGCCCAAGGGTTATTGTGAGCGACAGAGATCCTATTTTTACTGGAAATTTTTGGATGGAGTTATTTTCTTGTTTGGGTACTCAATTAGCTCATAGCTCATCTTATCATCCTCAATCTGATGGTCAAACTGAGATCGTAAATAAATTTTTGGAAGGATATCTTCGTTTTTTTGTATCTAATAAACAAACACAATGGGTCAAGTGGTTACCTCTTGTTGAATGGTGGTATAACACTTCCTTCCATACTGCAACAAAAATGACCCCATTTATGGCACTTTATGGATATCATCCACCATCCATCACATCATCTTTAAGAGAAAATTCGAAGGTTCAAGAAGTGGAAGATCACATCGAGCATCAACAAGAAGTTCTCCAAATCGTAAAGGACAACCTGAATTTGGCACAAAATCGAATGGAAAAACAAGCATATCAACATCGCAGCGAGAGAAGTTTTGATGTATGAGATTGGGTATTTTTACGTCACACAACCATACAAAACAATGTTCCCTCAAGAAAAGCTAAGAAGGATACAATCACTACCAAATTACTATGGTCCTTACAAGGTGTTGCAAAAATATTGCAATTATGGCACAAATTGGCGCTTCCTACTTCTTCAAGTGCATCCAATTTTCCATGTTTCATGCTTAAAGAAGGTTATTATAGGTGAAAATCTCTAGTTCAAACAATACTTTGTCTCATGAGGAAGGAAAATCATATTGGAACCCCAAGCGGTCATAAGAAACAAGAACTCGACAGCTACGAAATCGATCAATTTCAAAGTATCTCATCAAGTGGAAGAACTTACCCACTAAAGATTCTACATGGGAGGATGAGAATTTTATATAGAAGCACCCAGAGCTACTCAAGCGTTGAGGACAACATTTTCTTGAAGGAGATGGGCATGTTAGGTCCCTATATTACTAAAATAGTCCCTTATTGTTGTTAGTTTAACCCCCTTATTGTTAATATTGTACCCTTGAAACCCCCATATTGTTGATATTGTGCCCTTAAATTATTATTGTTAGGTCAGCTAGGATTACATTGTGGCCCCACTAGGATTACATTGTGGCCCATGGACTCCTATATATAGAAAGGAGGTTTTGTAATTTCAATCATAAAATAATTGTTCATTCATGTAATGTATTGGAGGTTGCCCCCTCGAAGTGGCTTATTTCTAAGGCATTGATATCTCTTTTCTTCTCTTTTTGGAGCCGGTTTCACAACACCTTCAATCATTGGTTCATTATCTTTTTCACTTTTTCTTTCAATATTTTCTATCTCATCATCAATGTTATGAGGAATATCTCTCTCTATTTACATTGCAAAATATTTTTCAAATTAGTTCATCAAATAAAAATTAAGTTTCACAATACACTAGTTAAATTTTAAATGTCATTTATAATATCTAGATTTACATTCCTATTTCAACTTCTAGTTCAGGTCGATTTTCCCTTTGAATATTTGAGCATTCTTCTCTCCTTTCTTTTATGATATTCTCTACCATATTCTCTACGAGCCTCAAGGATTCTTGTTTGATCATATTTTTTCTTGCAATTTCTTTGATTTCCCATGATAATATAGTATGAAGCTAAAAACAAATCCTTCAAAATCATGCAAAAAATAATCACTATCAAAATTTAGACAAAAAATCACTTTAAAAATTTCTCACAAAAGACTTAATTTAAAAAAAAACTCACTATAACAATTCAACACAAAAGACTTAATGCAGCCCAAAACACTTACTTTAGAAAATTGTCACTTTAAAAAATTTGATAAAATATTTTCTTTTAAAAATGAAGCTAAAAAAATTTCCTTCAAAATCATGCAAAAAAAACTCACTTTAAAAATTTAGACAAAAACTTACTTTAAAAATTCATCACAAAAGACTTAATTTCAAAAAAATCACTTTAAAAATTCTTCACAAAAGTCTTACTTCAGCCCAAAACACTTACATTAAAAAAAAAAAGTCACTTTAAAATTTCGCCAAAATAATGTCTTTTAAAAAAGAAGCTCAAAAAATTTCCTTCAAAATACTGAAAAAAAATCACATTAATAAGTCCGCCAAAAAAATGTCCTTTGAAAATTTAGCTCAAATGAAAAAATGTATGAAAATAATGTTTTAGTTTTCGTTATTTTATAGAGTTTGCGAAATTTATTTTTTGGAGGGGCATTATTGTTTTTTTTTTGTGGCCAACGAAATGAGCAACCAAAAGTTCAACCAAACTTTTTTGTCATTAAAATTAATGGGACGCAACACTTGAAAAAAGTTTGGCTGAACTACTACAAAGGTTTAGTCGAACTAAAAGTTCTGCAACTACGTTGCAGCTCAACTCTAAACACATTTCTTCATCTTTAGAATGGTTAAAATCCACCAAGTATGATGAATTAACTTTCAAAACGAAGACTAGCATTTGCAGAATTGAATCTACTTTCAGCAGATATAAATTCTATGGAATTTCATAGATATTTACTAATTTTAATTAATTTTTTAATAAAATGGGTGCAAAATACTTCTGAAGGTCATTATGATTCAGTGAAATCAAAATTTTGTATCTTCCAAAATACACTATAAAATAATTTGAAAAATTTATGGTGCATTACATTGGTCTGTTGTCTGTAATGGGTAGTTTTTATATTTTATGTTTATCACTAATATGTTGAGAAAATTGACGCTAAACTAAACATATTCAAAATATGTATATTTTTCATATTGGTTAAATTCAAAAAATTCTAGTAATTATGATATGCATCAGTTGGTTTCATAAATATAACGATACCAAAGTAGAGTCTGTCTAGCTTGTTGCAACACATTTTTTCTCCAAAACTCTAAGTTACCAAAGAATAAACTTGTGCTAAAAAAAAAAAAAATTATGAATCCCTTGATTGTTGAAGAACACACTCTCAAAGAATTGCTAAGTTAACATATCAAATGTGAATAAAAATATTCCAAAAAATAATTAATAGAAAGCTAGTAAAATTTCTGACAAGTTTTCTTTTTATTGTAAAATGAAATTCTAAACAAAAAAATTGTTTTGGATTGCAGAAAGTTGAAGAACTTCTGAAAATGATATTTTTTTTCTCAAAAAAGGCAAAAAGTGCAACCCAACTTTACATTTTCAACTGTGGTCGTTTAGGGTGCAATATAATAGCAACAAAGTACCCTTTGGTCTTGTCCTGTAGCTTCATGGAATTTATGATAAACTTCAATTTTAATTTGTTATTTTGTTAATTATAGTATTCTATTTTAGTTAACTTGATGTAGGTATTAATGTTTATTCAATTTCAAAGTATGTTTCCAAACATTTACATACATATTGTTTTCACAAACATCATTGGATTGTGTGTCCTCTAAGCAAACAAGACAAAAACAAGAATATTTTCTTTTCTCAAATGCAAACACATTTCGGTACTCCTTTGTTTTAACTGAATGCAATTTTTGAGTCCCTTTTACTGTTTCAATGTCATTTGCAATCGATCTATCTACATCGTGGACTCCATTCCAAAAGAACATATATGGAAAATTCAAACAAAGAATATAATTATGTTATTAAAAATACAATTTATATATGATCAAAGATAATCATTGTCATAAATAATGTTTAAAATTAGAAAATTAATAATAAAAAATATCATATATATATATATATATATATATATATGCATGCAAGCTAATTTGTATATATGTGTATATACAAAGAGGAAAATTTCACTTGCAAACTTTCAAGAGATCGAATCAGAGGAGACTATAATATCATCTAAAGGTGATCAAGTTTCTAATCTTGTTAGAGAAGGTAACATTTCAATTGCTTTCAAATGATAGAGATATAGAAATAGATAATAAAATCAAGTACATGATAATTTCAAATTTAATCTTTCATGTTA
Organism: Pinus albicaulis; assembly: GCA_034641835.2. Lineage (NCBI taxonomy): Eukaryota > Viridiplantae > Streptophyta > Pinopsida > Pinales > Pinaceae > Pinus > Pinus albicaulis. The sequence goes on along the minus strand of CM076577.1, from coordinate 831,663,413 downwards.
AATATCATCTAAATTTATGTACTTTTTTTATTGTGCAGGAGATGTTTTTGTTGTAGGTGCACCTGCTAATAATCTAGAAAATGTCAATTATTATTTGATGCAGTGCACTGAATGAAAGATTAAATTATTGGAATACTATGATGATAATGGGTTTTTATATGAAAGAGGGTCTATTATGCTGAAAGGTTATTTTTGCCAACAAACTCATCAAAGTGAGAGTATTTTTTACTTTCAGGACTATCAACCTAATGTCATAAGTTGTCAATATAGTCACTTGGTGTGTGCAGCATGCATAAAGTTGATAGAAGTTCAATCAAAGAAAAAAATGAAAGTTAAGAAATTGAAAATGTCAAAAACTGACCATGAATGGATCATTAAGGATTGTATTCCATTATAATTTTTTTAATTTAACTGCCCTACAATTTCTTCTCCTCGGGCTCATCTTTTAGAACTTACAGTTCAAGTATAAATTGTTAGCCTTTCTTTTTTTTCACTTTGAAGTTGTAAATTCTTAATAATGTATTGAGATACAAAGCTATATGTATATTGTTTGTTATGTACAAGTGCATTGAGGATTTGATTCTATTGATATTGTGCTTGCCATAAACACAACAAGTAATTTATATACATACATACATTCTCTCGTCTTAAACGATTTCATACATGAATGAAATTTTAATACATGTTAGTTAATTTTATTTCATGAATGTGAAATGAATGTATATAGCATATTTAATAATGCAATTTTAAGTTATGATTGTTTTATACATCTAAATCAAATTATAAGATTCATTCAAATGCAAAATGTGTGCCATGTTTTGTAATTGCCATTTTTACTATATTAAAATTTAACTATCAACTCACATCCGTAGTAACATTTTTATGTACATTAATGCAAAATGTTGTATACCATATTTTTTAATGCAATTTTAAAATTTATGATTGTTTAAACAAATCTATGTACCTAAAATTTTATGATTTTTTTTAGAAATCTATGTAGTGGATATTAACATTATAAGAATGATTTCAAATGCAAAATGTACGACATAAATGAAAATTTACTTTCATTGCTATATATTCATGAACTTAAATATGTATTTAACCTTTAAAAGTATCAAACCACATTCACATCATGCAAATTGTACATGGTCATGTTTTATTATGCATTTATATAGTACGTTTATGAATGATCATTTACAACTTTATATTAAAAGTTAGCTATCATATTTAATAGACATCTACACCTAATTATAAGATTCATGTTCAAATGCATAATGTACCACATGTGTTTTTTAATTTTCAATTTCAATCTAGCTACATTTTAAATAACAAGTGACAAAACAACAAGTTAAACAAAACATAATCCTATCATCTACTAACATTATAACAACACATGATCACATATAAAATGTACCAACTAAATGGAAATGTACTTGAATCATTGTTACATATTCATGATCTTAAATATGCAAAACCATATATGATTGTTTTAAATGACATGATCATGCAAAATGTACCTAAATGTCACATTTAATAGACATCTACACCTAATTATAACATTGACATGCTCAAATGCATAAAGTACAACATGTGTTTTGTAATTTGAAATTTCAATCTAGATTCATTTTAAATAACAAGTGACAAAACAACAAGTTAAACAAGACATAATCTTATCATCTACTAACATTATAACAACATGATCACATGTAAAATGGACCAAGTAAATGCAAATGTACTTGAATCATTGCTACATACTCGTGAAATTAAATATGTAAAACAATCTATGAGATTTTTAAATGACTTGATCATGAAAAATGTACCTAAATATAACCTTTAATAGATATCAACACCTAATTATAACATTCACATGTTCAAATGCATAATGTATCACATGTGTTTTGTAATTTTCAATTTCAATCTAGATTCACTTTAAATAACAAGTGACAAAAAAACAAGTTAAAGAAAACATAATCTTATCATCTACTAACATTATAGCAACATGATCAGATGCAAAATGTAACAACTAAATGCAAATGTAATTGAATCAATACTACGTAGTTATGGACTTAAATATGTCAAACCATCTATGATTGTTTTAAATGACACGATCATGCAAAATGTACCTAAATATCACCTTTAATAGACATCTGCACCTAATTATAACATTCACGTATTCAAATGCATAATGTACCACGTGTTTTTTAATTTTCAATTTCAATCTAGATTCATTTTAAATAACAAGTGACAAAACAACAAGTTAAACAAAACATAATCTTATCATCTACTAACATTATAACAACATGATCACATGCAAAATGTGACAACTAAATGCAATTGTACTTGAATCATTGCTACATATTCATGAACTTAAATATGTAAAACCATCTATGATTGTTTTAAATGACATGATCATGAAAAATGTACCTAAATATCACCTATAATAGACATCTACACCTAATAATAACATTCACATGTTCAAATTCATAATGTACCACGTGTTTTGTAAATTGCAATTTTAATATAGATTCGTTTTAAATAACAAGTGACAAAACAACAAGTTAAAAAAAAAACATAATCTTATCATCTACTAACATTATAACAACATGATCACATGTAAAATGTACCAAATAAATGAAAATTTACTTGAATCATTGCTACATATTCACGAACTTAAATATGTAAAACCATCTATGATTGTTTTAAATGACATCATCATGCAAAATGGACCTAAATATCACCTTTAATAGACATCTACACCTAATTATAAGATTCACATGTTCAAATTCAGAATATACCACATGTTTTGTAATTTGCAATTTCAATCTATATTCATTTTAAATAAAAAGTGACAAAACAACAAGTTAAACAAAACATAATCAAGTATCATCTGCTAAAATTATAACAACATGATCACATGTAAAATGTACCAACTAATTACTTGAATCATTGCTACATATTCATGAACTTAAATATGTAAAACCATCTATGGTTGTTTTAAATAATGTGATCATACAAAATGTACCTAAATATCACCTTTAATAGACATTTACACCTAATTATAACTTTCACATGTTCAAATGCATAATGTACCACACGTGCTTTGTAATTTGCAATTTCAATCTAGATTCATTTTAAATAAGTGAAAAAACAACAAGTTAAAAAAAACATAATCTTGTCATCTACTAACATTATAACAATATGATCACATGAAAAATGTAACATGTAATATTCCCAAATGGGGAATGTAGAAATACAATGCAGAATGATACAAATATAACGCAGATCATCTTTTGTAAAGTAGGAGGCCAATATGGAGACCTTTCATTTGTCATTACATCAGAAAAATACATGTTAAAAGTGGCCCATAAGATGAATGACAAGAAAATATAAGTCTCCAATGATAGAAGTCCCTCAAAATAATGTGCTGCAACCATATATTAAGACACAAAAGCCTTATAGCATTATTTCATTGGCTTTGCAGTGGTTGTAGATTACACATCATATCTAGAGCAATTATGTGGACAAAAAGTTATATCTATAGCAGATCCATGCACTATACTAGCTCCTTTAAAGAACCCCGTTGGGGTTTTCAACAAAACACCAAGTACAAGATGTAGATCTGAGATCTAAGATGTAGATCTATGGAAATATTCATATCTAGAAAGTGGATCTGATCTGATATAAACAATAATATTATCTCCTCCAACAGATCTCCAAAGTGAAGGGCAGATCCCCAACACCTAGAAAATCACTCCCCAAATGATGTGTTGAAACACACTGCAAATACACCTACAGGAATAACGCATATCTGGATCTACACTATGCTGTAGGGATCAAAATATAGTTGGCCACATGCCAATATGTGAAAATTATGCTCAATGTCTTCAATATTGTCCTCCCAATGAAGTAGAACCCTCCTCCACTGAAAAGAATCACTGAAATGGAATAGATCTGAAAGATCTAATCTCCACTTGTTGCAGCTTGCAAAAAAAGTGAAACCCTCAACATGATCTACGTTGTAGTTGAAAGAATAAGCTTGGCCCTAAGCTAGATAGTGGACAATACAATACAAAATATCCCAAGAGCTACTTAATGGGAAGAGGTGGGATTCTCAATCAGGAACACCCAATGCTAAACAACATTCAATCTCAACTAAATAGAAAGAGAAAGATATATGTCTAAATAGACAATATATTCAAAAATATTATAATCATCAACAACCTTCTAATGCTGCCATCCTCTTCCTTTTATAAGTTAATATCTTGCAAACCCTCAACCACTTCCAATGAGATCACTTCTTTCACACAAGACATCTCCATCTAAAACTGCCCTCATTGATGGCCACTCCTCCAACACAACGTTGTATATTTGGTCAAGGTTGACCCAGTCAAAATGTCCAGCCCCTTTCACACCTAAGGGTGCTTGATTTAGCAACCAATATTCAGCCTTTATACATTTGGCATTGATTTATTCATGATTTACGAGTATTATGGACCTCCTCTTCACTTTTATTCTTTAAACAAGAAAATAAAACAAAAATGATTATTCCATTTAGCTCATGACTAATTGGGAATATTACAATCCTCCCCTCCCAAATTTTTCTTGTCTTCAAGCAATTGATAAGGTGAGTGTTGCAACTCTCCTCCTCCTCCATAGGTGTTCACCAATCCAGCCCTCCATGAATTTCTTCTCTAAATTTCTCATGAGATTTAAATAATCCATCCCATAAGGAGACAATAGCTCAAATGAAATAAACATGGTTTTCCCAATGTTCTCCCTGGAACATGTAGCATAAGATACATGGTGAAACTCCATCCCATAGGGCACAAACATACCTCCCATCCTCCCTCCATACATTCCCATAAAAATTACAAGTACATCATCAATGTATGGGATCAAAACTACATACATACAAACAAACATTTGTGCATATGGAGGTGGGTCATAGTCCTGTTGAGCCCTAAAAATGTCTTTTATTTTCACCAAAATCCACTTCATTCCATTTATCCTTTATCAGTTATAGGCTTAAAATATCAACAAGAATGATCAAAATCACTTTAAGAATACATGCAATGACTGACTTATTATACTTTTGTGGTTTTGTTGTCAAAGTGAATTTTGAGTAGACTTAGCTATAGAATGCAGTCATTCTGTAGCTAGTCACATGTTCCGTAGCCATCTTTATGTTTAAACAGGTTACAGGTGTAATCTAAGGGAAATACGTATATGGTTAGACTCCAAAACTCTCCTACATCATTCCTTGTCCTCCACGAGGGCTGAGCACAAATATGGCAGCGGTTATGCATGTGGACAAAGCCAAAACCAAGAATCATGCTTCTACAAGGAAAAGGATTCTTGAGGTGTCTTCAGCAGAATACAAGTCCTCAACAGGATTTTTAGTTCGATTTTGATTGTAAAAGACACCTATGCCTATTTCCACTCAATGTCAGTTATGTAGTTGCTTATAAAAATAACTCGGTGAACCGAGAAACAGTTATTTGATTTTTTATTGTTAAGTTTTCAAAGACTGTAATACTCTGTTTCTAAGTGTTTTCTTCTAATGAAAGTAGTATAACTTTGATGCATGATCTGAAGCAACTTTAAGGAGTTAAGAACTCGTGTGCCAATCTGATGGTAGAGGGCCCCTACTATCTGAAAAGGCTTTCGCATATTTTCCAGATAAGTGATCTTTAACTCTATTTTGTTCTTAACTTAGGCAGTTTTCTGAGTTTATCCTCTTGCATCGGGTTTTATGTCATTTACTTACATCGAATATTATAGTCAATCTTGTTCTCATGAGCTGTTCCAATATATCACTAATACGTGAATGCGATCTAGCTGTAGTACTTTGAGTTAATTGCATTCAAGTTCTTTTCATTGCATTTCAGTCCTGTTAGTTAATTGCATTTCAGTCCTGTTAGTTATATTTAGAAGATCCTCATTATTTTATAAGCTACTCTTGTTCTCAATTTCTTCTAACACATCACTATTATAAGAACAAGAACTAGTTATATTATTTTGAGTTCTTGACTGTTCTGCAATTATGTAAAAGATTCTCATGATTTTACAAACAAGTCTTTTTCCCAAGATGTTCCAAGAAATCTCTAATCCTTGAATGAGGCTTAATAGTAACATTGTGAGTTGCAGAATGAGTTAATTTTAGTGTCATAAATTATTTTAGCATAGGATTCTTTACTATGTTACAGATGATATTTTTCTCAAAATGTTCCAACAGATTACAAACAATGAATAAGATTTCTCTGTGATGTTTTAAGTTTTTGTTTACTAAGAGAACCTCATTACATCAAAACTAATCCTTTTCTCAGTAAGTTCCAATATACCTCTAATGAAATGAATTGGACTGAGTGTAATGTTATGAGTTACTTTTCTTAGTAGCTTTACAATATGTGGATTAACATTCTCTGTTCTTGGTACCATTCATAGTTTAAAGTAGATTTTATTATGTTTTAGTGTGATCAGTAATTTCTCTTTGTTATTAATTTAGTTCTTTTCCCCTTATCATAAAAACACAAAACCAAAAACACTAAAGTACAACAAAGTAGGAAGAATATACCTAGGCACATATGGTGCACTTCACTTCAATATTTTACTAGCCCTGGTTGACAATTTATGATATCAATTTAGGAACACTAAGTTGATTAGACAAGTCCCACATGTGGAACTAGTGCAATGCATCTCCTGCCTACATCAGATCAAGATGTGGTAATTGGTTTCCCCACCACTTACTTGCTGACCATTTCATCTCACTATAGTTGAAAGTGTGAGATGTATTTGGTGCCTTAGGAATGCACCCATCATGAAATAAGATCTCCCTTTGTCCTCCAAGGGAGTGACCATATTCAGAAATTTTTGTGGCCCAAAGTTGGCCATGAAGTTTATAAGGTACAATACTCCTCCTTGGATTCATGGCCTACATATACATGGTGAAAGAATGCAAACAATAATCAAATTAAACATTATTTACATGAGCATGTTCTTCACAAAAATTCATCCTCAGAAAAATTGAGTGGTGCATAGATTTGTCCCCTTCCTCAAAAAGAGAAAGAGATGGCTAAGTTAACTCCTCCATAGAGTTATGTTGCTACCCCATCTCCATATGGTACATGAATCTATGAAAATTTTGATATAGTTCTCCTTCAAAGCCCTTCCAAGCGTAGCTCCTCATGATGATGGTGTAGATTTTCATGGAATATGTGTGGCTGAAACAGAACTCTTCATAGGCCCTTTGTAGCAACTTCTTCTTGAGCTTGGAGGCTCTAGAAAATAAGATCCTACCATGACAATAGATGACTCCTTCATGGACTATATAGCCCTCTTCATGCAGCTGATCATCAAGTATCATGCAAGTGTAAAGATCCTTGGAATAATCCACCAACATTTGGGATTTCCAATATGGATCTAAACTCCCCAACAATGACAGCACTGATGATCTATCAACTGAAATTTTTTTCATGTGGATGCTCTCCTCCATGACATCTCTCATGCCAAAGGTATAAGTTGGAAGGCCATTCCTTCCATGCATCTCCTCCCATAGCGCAGAATCTTAAATGAGAGTGGGTGATGATGATATTGGGAGAATATCTCCCTCCTCCTTGAGCCTACCCAAGACTCCCAGCGTTGTATCATGGTCTTCCAATTCTCCCATCCCTTAAGGATCCTTCCACAAAATCTGAATCAGGTGGCCTCCTAAGGGGTTTGCCACTAGATAGTAGTGTCCCATGCAGCAATCTCATGAGCATGATAGATGGGATTGTAAGGTCCTTGCTTCCACTACAAAAATCCATCTATGTTCTTTGTGTGGAAGTGGTATGTGAGGGATATGTATGCATGCCCTTGATCATTTGAGTCTCACTACTCTTCTTATCCACCCATTCCATTTGAAAATCCTCCCAATCAGTGGTGACTTTTCCTAATGTAATCAACCATTGAACACCCAATATCACATTGGTGTCAGGTATGTCAACCACAAAGAAGTGATCAATCAATGTATAAGTCCCCATGGTTACTGAAAGTGATGGGACATAATGCATGCATTGCATTGTTCTATCTCCTGGGACCAAAATAGAGAATCCCTCAAAATCTTTAGTGGGTATTACCCTCCTTTGCACTAGTTGGGCATCAGTGAAATTGTGGGTATCCCCACTGTCAGTCAAAATAGAAACCCTCTGATTCAAGATGGAACCTTGAACTCTTATGTTCAAGTACTTAGGTACTCCTCTCAAAGATGAAAGAGCCCCTCCAATAGGAGAAAATTCTCCATTCCCATCTCCTAATGGTGTTGTTTCTCCTCCTGTAGTGTCAGCATTGTGACCTCTTCTTGGTTCCTCTTCTTCTTCCTCCTCATCATTTGAGAATACCTCTATGTAATGTGCTTTTCCAGCAGCACATCTATGTCCAGGTGCCCATGATTCTTGGCAAGTGAGTCAGAGCTTCCTTCTTCTTATATCTCTTCGGACTTCATCATCAAGATGTTTCTTGTATGAGCTCTCCTTGGAAGCAGCAGCTTTTTATTCCTTTCCCTTTGAAGGAAAAGAGGACTTATGCTGAAAAGTTTCTTTTTCTTTTGGAAAGGCATCTTAAGGTCTCTAGCCCTTTCAATAGAATCATGTAGGGTAGTGGGATTGGTAGATTTAACCAACCCATGAAGAGGTTCATCTAAACCATCAATGAACATGTACACCCTTCTTGCTGCAAACAAATCAAAACCATAATAGATAATCTTAAAAATTTAGAAATGTAAGTTTCTGTATTACCTGATTGTTTCAACTTTTCAAGGCTCATGAATGGTGCCTTTGGATCTCTTATATCAAATATTCCCACCAACCTTCTAGTGAACTTTGAATAAGCAGTCACATTGGCATGACCCTTAGGAAAATCGTTATCTTCATCTTCACCTCCAGATAAAGGAGCTTTACCCTTGTCTGCATTGTCATTTGTGTAATCAAACTTATTGTGTCTTCTCTTTAGATACCTCTTCCCTCTGTCAATAAGAGGCTCTTCTTCTTCAGAAGACATATTGGCTTCTTAGAAAGAACAGGTTGTGCCAAGATAATGCTTCGATACCACTGTAAGATTCCCAAATGGGGAATGCGGCAATACAATGCAGAATGATACAAAACTAATGCAGATCATATTTTATAAAGCAGGAGGCCAATGTGGAGACTGTGGAGCGATAAAAAGGGTCTCTTTCACCTCTAATTACCTTCACATTAATTATCAACCCAGGGACGACTTTTTATCTCAAGAGTGTACTCAGTCTGAGGCGGCTATTTACTCAAGAGTAATGTTTTGCAGTATAGTGCTTAAAATCCAAAAGTAAATGAAAGATGGAAATAAAATCTACTTACAACAAAGCATTTTAAGACTTAAATCATGCATTCGGAAAAATAAGCAATGTATCAGTCAAGGGTTCGGCAGCGATAACCCATCCCTTTGGAAACTGATGGAAAGGAAATTAGAGCATAGACCACGGGTCTGGGAGCTAGACAGTGAATGCCAAAGCTCACTACAGCCTTAGATCGTCTCTCACACCAAAACAACAAATGCGAGTAAAATGGAACGACAGATAAGAAATGGAACAACAAAGTAAATGGGCAGCAAACTGTAATTAAAGGAATCTGAACAACAAACTCTAATTAATGGAAATCAATAGCAAAGCCAAATTAATAGCAATCTTTACTCTAAGAATAAATCAGACAGCACACGGAAATAGAACAACATTGATTAATGATGGAATATGAAACAATGTTGGAAAGTCAAATATAAATACACAATGACTTAACACACGGCACACCTTAATAGTAATCTGATGTTGGTAATCCACTTGTCAGTCTTAGTTATAAATAATACGACTGTCTTTTAGAATGGAGCAGCAACGTTTTTAAATTCAACAATCGCAAGGAAATATAATTTCTAAGATGAATTCAATAATACCAATGGTCAGATGTTACAACACAGACATTCCACAATTAAATAGCAACGGTATCCTGTAAAAACCATTTATATCAGCACTTAAAGAAATAGCAGTGCGTTGCAAAATCGATATGATATTTCCGTCTCAGAAAATGAGATTACGTGACAGAGCTGTGATGTAAAATAATAGAACATACCAGATTACCAAATAAAACTGATAAGCAAACCACGCAGAAATCAAAGAGATAATATACAGCGGCAAGTGTCCTCCGGGGCCGGGCCCTTAGCCTCTAAGGGAACACCGCCTTAAGTTAATCCAGACGCAAAGATGAGAGAACCAACAAGCTTATATTAATGCATCGGACAGAAGTACAATGAACCAGTTCTCACAAGACTCAATAATCAGAACTGATGTTTAACAGAAAATTACATAAAAATGTATCTCCAAATCCTCCCCCTCTCTGATCTCTGTTCTGATTTAAATAAAGAGAGATCAGAGAGCAGTTACAATAAAGATAAGTACAACATGATTTCTATTGCAAAATTAGATTGTTTCCAACCAATTGATCAACAAGAAGAAGGCGAATTTGGCTTTGCAGCTGAGATTTGGAGGACGGCCGCAACAACAGAACTGAGAAAATCATTCTTAAAGAACTCTTCGAATCTCTCAACACAGGCCGAATTTGGGCAAACCGTTCTTTAATAAAGTTAATTGGGTCCGTTCTGGACAAAACTCATGTTCCGGATTTTCCAGATTCGTCTTCATTTGCTCAGAATCTCAACCGCAAAACTGTCACTCCTTATTCCAGCGCATTTCTGAGTTGGCACTTTTAATGATCAAATCTTCAATCTGAAATTACCTTGGAGGCTAAAAATGGTGAATAATGTTATAACCAACTTATTAAAACTATCATTGATAAAATAATTCATAATCATCAATTTATTAGAAATAAAGGAGAATAAATAACATTCATTCATAGAAGCATAGATCATCATAAAATGGATTTAAATAATAAATTATAATAAATGACGTGATGAAGAATGGTAGAAATGGGTGGAATAAGCGTTCACAAGTGATAATAATAATGGCATATTAACGGCCCAACATACCCCCACACTCAATATGTTGCATGTCCTCATGCAACGAAACTGAATATATTGCATGTCCTCATGCAACCCAAAGACAAAAACCCATGTGTTAACCAAGCAATAAAAAATATGTTCATCTCAGCTCATGAAATGGATAGAACAAATGAATTCTTCCTTAATTAATGAATATTCACTTTTAGTAATCTTGATGAAGGCATAACAATTTTTATATTGACATTCAACTATATGTATATATGAAGTTGCAACAAAATATGATATAGATAACAGCAAACTTCATTAACCATTTTCTCAAAACTACAAACCAGATTTTGTTGAAATGTTGCAAGTAAGTTTATAATATATGAATGTCTCTATGATCCAAAAATCAGATCGTTTTGATGCACGGATCATGAGATATAAACAAAATGGTTGTAGGTGAGAGTGCATGATTTCCGAAATTTTATGAACCAATTTATCTTGAAATTGTCTGGGTTTTTATTAATGATACGTCTGTGTTTTCCAGAAATCACAAGAATTGAGTTCATGGTTTTTTAAAAATATTATGGAAATCAATTTCTGCATTGTGTAAAAATGAAATTGTATGCCTTAAATGAGAAAGAAAATTGAAAACATCCATCATGCGTAGCAATTCCTCCCCCTCTTTGAAAAATTAGCATGCCCTCATGCGATGCTAGAAAAAAATTGAGGTGGTTGCTACCAGCTGTTGAATTCTATGCTTGGTGTAAAACAACATGGAATGAGGGAGGTGTTGAGAATGAATAATAATAGTAATGGATGATAAAGAATATGAATGGCATGGTCATAAGAAAGAAATGAATAAAAGGAACACTCCCCCATACTCGAAAATGATATGCCGCTGAAAAATAGGTAGTGGGATAGATGTGGACTGAAGGATGATAAATGATGCTCAAAATGGATTTTTATGAAATTCTCCTAAATTCGTAATAAATCAGAAAATTATGCTATTTTACCTCAAGTTTTACCTCAAAAAATGTGGAATGACATATATGGACTGGCAGTTGTTGAAGCTGATGTAGGCAGAGTTGGTGCTGAAAGTGATGCAAAAGGTGGAATCTAGGTAAGCACATCATGTCTGAAGAATTGTTCACGTTCGCGAGTTGCTCGAGCCTCTTCTGTAAGTTGCAATAGTGTGGTCATGCTATGAATAGAATTCTGCCCATACTTGTTGTTTTTCTGCAAACAAAGCACTATTTGGCATACAATGTTCTTGAATCCATAGTGTAAGCAATAGATAAGATGCATGCAAAAATTTCAATCAGAAAAACTTTTACGCATCAACAAGATATACAGAGGCAAAGATCATATCGCATGCAATCCCATAATGCATACATTCCCCCTCCAATTGGAAAATGAATTCCATGACCATAAAGCATATGAGAGGTGTTGTGCTGATGGCAAGGCAAGGGAATGAACAATATAGCAGTGAATGAAGCAGAGTACACATATCAATGATAGGACAACGAGGGTTATGATTATAATGAGAGCAGAGTGTGTAAAGATAGTTATGAATAAGAGATAGGATGCTTTGGATTGATGATAAGTTACGAAAAAGAGAAAAAGAACAACAATATGCCAAAAAGATGCTTTACTGATGGTATTCTAGCTGAAAAATGATGTGATTGATTATAAAACAATTTCTCATGCATAAAGGTTCAAAATAAGGAAAAAAGTAAGGAAATAACTTCTCTGATAAAAAGAAAAAAATAAGAAAAGGGTATTATAATAATAATTGACGATAAGATATAACTTCAATACCATAAGCAGAGCCGCTGCTGCCAGCAGGCGTCCATAGCCTCGGCAGGGTTGCTTTTTAACCCATATGAGCCAGGATCCTCAATTTATAACTAGAGAGTTACAGTGCTGTTCTACAGAAGAGATCAGTGTGCTGGCGTGGTAACCAGATAACCACACTGCCATTCACTGGGATGTAGCAAAAGTGATCGGGCCGGCTCGTGATGAGACCTCCTGTTCCAAGGATAATTTGACTATCCAATGGATCATAACCCTGGTGTGGTGGCCATAATGGGAATGTCACTTTGTTACAGCCTTATGAACATGGTAGGCTGGCTCGTACTGAGACCCCCTATCCTCCATCTGCGAACAAAATTTTTTTATTATTACACATTTTTATGATAAAAAGAGGGAGGCTCAGTACTCCTTAAGAGCAGGGATGGTGGAAGAAGTTGAACATGTCAATAGAAAAATATATCCATAATCTCATTTATTATAGACAGAGAAGATTATAATCCAGAAGGGTGGAACCAGCATGGTATTAAGATGATCAATCAATATCATGTTCAACAGAAAACAATGCAGTAAAGTAGTATATAAATAATTGTGTCCCTTTTGAAAATAATCTATCATCAAGGAGCTGTCCTGTTAAAGATCATAACGTGAATGATATTAACTCGCTTCAATAAAATCCATAATTCTTGTCCTCGTAAAAATAGTGTACTTCATGCCATGAAGGGGAATCAGTAAAATGTGGTTGAGATGAACTAGGAATAGTCCCACAAGAGGAAGAAAAGGTTGCTCTCAAAAATACTCCCAAAGGGTTGCTCTTTTGAAGGAACAACAAAAACACTCAAAAAGTGGTGTTCCTTAAAGGAAATGCAAAAAAAAACAAAAATACACACAAAAAAGTGTGAAAATGAAAATGTCATTCCTTTGGCAAAATGAACAGCGAAAAACTAAAAGTGTCGTTCCTTTGGAAAAGGAACAGCAGAAACGCAAGTGCTGTTCCTTTGAAAAAGGAACAGCAAAAACGCAAGTGCCGTTCCTTTGGAAAAGGAACAGCAAAAGCACACGTGCCGTTCCTTTGGAAAAGGAACAACAAAAATGAAAAGTGCAAAAGTGCTATTCCATTCGGAAAGGAACAACAAATCGTGAAAGTGCAGAAGTGTTGTTCCATTTGAAAAGGAACAACAAAACGTAAAAGTGTAAAAATGGTGTTTCATTCGAAAAGGAACAGCAAAAAGTGGAAATGCAGAAGTGTTATGCCATTTGGAAAGGAATAGCAAAACGTGAAAATGTAGAAGTGTTGTTCCATTCGGAAAGGAACAACAAAAAGTGGAAGAGCAGAAGTGCTGTTCCATTCGGAAAGGAACAGCAAAACGTGAAAAAGGAACAACAAAAAGAGTCGTGGAAAAGGAATGGCAAAATGACCCGTGACAAAGGAACAACAAAATGAATTGCTGACCAAAAAGGTGTTGTTCATTTGGAAAAAGAAATAATAAAACGAAATTGTTGTCCCTTTGAAAAAGGAACAGCAAAAACGACAAAAGTGCACACAAACGCTGTCCTTTCAGAAAAAGAACAGCAAAAATGCACAAGCATGAAATGCAAGCACGCAAAGAATGAATTAGCTGTTCACTGTATTGATGTTGAGGATGGGTCACAGTTTGAATGAAGCAACACCTGAAACACAAAATATAAAAAATATCAGAAAAGAAACAATGTTTTATTTAAAAACAATATGTAAATAACTAAATTAAGTTACAACAGCTATGATGTTATGTCAAAAAAATGATCTCTTTGAAAAATGTTTTGGCAACAGTGATAAGACATGAATCTTCAGATTGAAATCAATTCTTCATTTCTTCTATTATGAATCCGTTGGGTAATGACTTAGATGAAATTCCTTTGTTTCGTTAAATTTTTTTTTCAAGAATCACTCGTCCATAAATTGACCTTCTTTATTTTCCCAGGACCTGCAAAAAAGCGAGTGTCTACCTGCAATAAAACATTAAATCATGGAGAAAGAGAGGTGATCGGGCTCCCCTAATCCAAGAATGATGCAAAAAACAACAAGTAGTTACTCTATATAACAAATCCATTGAGAAAATAACAAAGTAAAATTTATTTGTCACCTGCGGGAGAGCAGTGGTCGACCATACTATCCAGCAGTGTTTTAATCACAACTTCTTTGTTTTTCATCGCAATTGAGTGATTCCAAAGCCAAATGAGAGCTAATTCAAAGGTTTATCACCAGTAGCAACAGGTTTTAAAAATTCAATGCTATGATATGTCAAATTTGTTTAGAACAACCTGCATAACATAGTCATTTTCGCTTACCCCACTTAGAACAACAGTGAATGTTTTAAGCATAGATTCTTCGTTTGATGTCGGATTCAAATGATTCAAATTGGAAATGAAAGTAGATTCATTTATTTATCTCCAATAGAAACAGGTTTTTAAGACAAGAAAAATTGATAGGTCAAACACTGTAAGGAACATCCGGAAAAACAGAGTTTTAAGGGTGCTAATTTACGATAGACAGTCAGTATTTTGATCATAACTTCCCCATACGATATCGAAAATGAGTGATTCCAATTGCATTGTAAACTAGATTCATAGGTAAATCTACCATAGAAACAGGTTTTAAAAATTCATTCATTTAGGCCTCCAAAAACTGACTGTCCCAACTCTGTTCCTGAGCTGCCCGCTAGACATCCGGTCAATGTTTTGGTTCTAACTTTTTCGTTTCAAATCAAAATTGACTGATTCAAATTGGGTTAGAAAGTAGACATCAAGGGCTATCTAGGGTAGAAACAGGTTTTAAAAATATGGTCATTTAGGCCTCCAAAAACTGACTGTCCCAACTCTGTTCCTGAGCTGCCCGCTAGACATCTGGTCAATGTTTTGGTTCTAACTTTTTCGTTTCAAATCCAAATTGACTGATTCAAATTGGGTTAGAAATTAGACATCAAGGGCTACCTAGGGTAGAAACAGGTTTTAAAAATATTCATTTTTGGTCCCTCAAAACATGACTGTCCCGACTATTTTTCCAGAAAATTCATCAAGCCCGCAAGCCAAAAAAATGATATTCAAGCATTTTTTTCAAATTGGTGATAAAAGTGAATATGAGTGTTTGTAGAACTATTATTTCCATTATGAGTCATCTGCAAACACAAATGAATTAAAAAAAAAATTTATCACCAATGTTGATTTGCATAGCATGTTGCAAAAAAAACAACTAGTTTTACATAAAAAAAACAAAATGCATTTATTTATTTCCTTATTTATTTTATTTTCTACACTAACCTATTTTAATTTGAAAAAATGAATATGACTACGTATATGAGTACTTCCAGTGGAGCCATTTTCGAAATAAGTCTTCACGTATACACATACCCAAATTTGAAAAATGCATATTAATGAAAATCAGGGTATGAGAAGCCAACTTCCCTTGAAAAGATGGAGTCAAAAATTGTTGAAGTGTGGAGCAATGTTGCGAACAAGTGATGGAATGAAACCAATCTTCAATATATCCGTTATTATCTTGATTTCCCATATCCATCATATCATTAAGTTCTTGAGCTGTTAAAATGGTTTGTTGATGCAAACTAGAAGTAAGCTCATTTTCTTCCATAACTTCTACAATTTTTGAATTTGAAACATTCTGAATCTCATTGTAAGTTTTCTCTAATGGCGCATGTGAGATAGAATGGGTGGGAAGGGTGGGTAAATTTGGCAGTTCAACACTGTAAGTATGTTGTACTGGTTTATTGCGGTGAGGGTGTGGAATTAGTTGAGCAGAAAATTCAAAAGTAAAAATGTTGGACAGTTTCTTACCATAACAGAAGATGTCCTTCATGTGTTCCTTCAAAGCTCCTTCTTCCAATGTTCCTGTCAATTAGTTAGTGAAATGGGTGGTGCTTACATCACCACTTGAGTGAAACCTTGTGATTCATTTTCCAAAATTTCTATTTTTTTCCTAGTCATTCACACAAAAATTCAACATCTAAAGCAACAGCAAATCTGTTAGGAAAGCGGACAGTGGAGCAGGGCATTTACATGCTCCGCACGTAGGTTCTTACCTTCCGTTTTTAAGATCCAACTCTTCCCTAGCAGGCACTCATCAGATTCACACTACTCTTTAAAAATGGCTACACTCTCCCCGGCAACGGCGCCAAAATGTGGAGCGATAAAAAGGGTCTCTTTCACCTCTAATTACCTTCACATTAATTATCAACCCAGGGACGAATTTTTATCTCAAGAGTGTACTCAGTCTGAGGCGGCTATTTACTCAAGAGTAATGTTTTGCAGTATAGTGCTTAAAATCCAAAAGTAAATGAAAGCTGGAAATAAAATCTACTTACAACAAAGCATTTTAAGACTTAAATTATGCATTCGGAAAAATAAGCAATATATCAGTCAAGGGTTCGGCAACGATAACCCATCCCTTTGGAAACTGATGGAAAGGAAATTAGAGCATAGACCACGGGTCTGGGAGCTAGACAGTGAATGCCAAAGCTCACTACAGCCTTAGATCGTCTCTCACACCAAAACAACAAATGCGAGTAAAATGGAACGACAGATAAGAAATGGAACAACAAAGTAAATGGGCAGCAAACTGTAATTAAAGGAATCTGAACAACAAACTCTAATTAATGGAAATCAATAGTAAAGCCAAATTAATAGCAATCTTTACTCTAAGAATAAATCGGACAGCACACGGAAATAGAACAGCATTGATTAATGATGGAATATGAAACAACGTTGGAAAGTCAAATATAAATACACAATGACTTAACACACGGCACACCTTAATAGTAATCTGATCTTGGTAATCCACTTGTCAGTCTTAGTTATAAATAATACGACTGTCTTTTAGAATGGAGCAGCAACGTTCATAAATTCAACAATCGCAAAGAAATATAATTTCTAACATGAATTCAATAATACCAATGGTCAAATGTTACAACACAGACATTCCATAATTGAATAGCAACGGTATCCTGTAAAAAACCATTTATATCAGCACTTAAAGAAATAGCAATGCATTGCAAAATCGATATGATATTTCTGTCTCAGAAAATGAGATTACGTGACAGAGCTGTGATGTAAAATAATAGAACATACCAGATTACCAAATAAAACTGATAAGCAAACCACGCAGAAATCAAAGAGATAATATACAGCGGCAAGTGTCCTTCGGGGCCGGGCCCTTAGCCTCCAAGGGAACACCGCCTTAAGTTAATCCAGACGCAGAGATGAGAGAACCACCAAGCTTATATTAATGCATCGGACAGAAGTATAATGAACCAGTTCTCACGAGACTCAATAATCAGAACTGATGTTTAACAGAAAATTACATAAAACGTATCTCCAAATCATCCCCAAAATCCATCCCATCTCTGATCTCTGTTTTCATTTAAATAGAGAGAGATCAGAGAGAAGTCACAATAAATATAAGTACATCATAATTTCTATTATAAAATTAGATTGTTTCCAACCAATTGATCAACAAGAAGAAGGCGAATTTGGCTTTGCAGCTGAGATTTGGAGGACGGCCGCAACAACAGAACTGAGAAAATCGTGCTTAAAGAACTCTGCGAATCTCTCAACACAGGCCGAATTTGGGCAAACCGTTCTTTAATAAAGTTAATTGGGTCCGTTCTGGACAAAACCCATGTTCCGGATTTTCCAGATTCATCTTCATTTGCTCAGAATATCAATCGCAAAACTGTCACTCCTTATTCCAGCGCATTTCTGAGTTGGCACTTTTAATGATCAAATCTTCAATCTGGAAATTACCTTGGAAGCTAAAAATGGTGAATAATGTTATAACCAATTTATTAAAACTATCATTGATAAAATAATTCATAATCATCAATTTATTAGAAATAAAGGAGAATAAATAACATTCATTCATAGAAGCATAAATCATCATAAAATGGATTTAAATAATAAATTATAATAAATGACGTGATGAAGAATGGTAGAAATGGGTGGAATAAGTGTTCACAAGTGATAATAATAATGAAATATTAACGGCCCAACAGAGACCTTTCATTTTTCATTACAGCAGTAAAATACATGTTAAAAGTGGCCCATATGATGCATGACAAGAAAATATAAGTCTCCAATGATAGAAGTCCCTCAAAATGATGTGTTTCAACCATATATTAAGATAGAAAAGCCTTACAACATTATTTTATTAGCTCTGCGACAAATGTAGATTACACATCAGATCTAGAGCAATTATGTGGACAAAAATTTAGACCTATAGCAGATCCAAGCACTATACAAGCTCCTTTAAAGAACCCCCTTGGGGTTTTCAGCAAAACACCAAGTACAAGATGTAGATCTGAGATTTAAGACTGCAGATCTATGGAAATATTTAGATCTAGAAATTGGATCTGATCTGATATAAACAATAAGATGATCTCCTCCAATAGATCTCCAAAGTGAAGAGAAGATCCCTAACACCTAGAAAATCACTCTCCAAATGATGTGCTGAAACACCCTGCAAATACACCTACAGGAATAATGCAGATATGGATCTATACTGTGATGTAGGGATCAAATACAGTTGGTCACATGCCAAGATATGAAAATTATGCTCAATGTCTTCAATAATGTCCTCCCAATGAAGTAGAACCCTCCTACACTGAAAAGAAGCACTGAAATGGACTTGATATGAAAGATCTAATCTCCACTTGCTACAGCTTGCAAAAACAGTCAAACCCTCAACAGGATCTTCGATGTAGTTGAAAGAATAAGCTTGGCCCTAAGCCAAATAGTGGACAATGCAATACAAACTCTCCCAAGAGCTACTCAATGGGAAGAGGTGGGATTCCTGATCAGGAACACCCAATGCTAAACAACATTCAATCTCAGCTAAATAGTAAGAGAAAGATATATGTAAAAAAACAATATTTTTAGAAATCTTATAATCATCAACAACCTTCTAATGTTTCCATCCTCTTCCTTTTATAAGTTAAGAGCTTGAAAACCCTAAACCACTTCCAATGAGATCACTCCTTTCACACAAGGCATCTCCATCTAAAATTGTGTTGTGCCTCATTGATGGCCACTCCTCCAAGACAGTGCTATAGATTTGGTCAAGGTTTACCCAGTCAAAATGTCCAGCCCCTTTCACACCTAAGGGTGCTTGATTTAGCAGCCAAGATTCAGCCTTTATACATTTCACATTGATTTATTCATGACTTAGGAGTATTATGGACCTCCTTTACACTTTTATTCTTTAAATAAGGAAATCAAACAAAAATGAATATTCCAATTAGCTCATGACTAATTGGGAATATTACATAACAACTAAATTCAAATGTAATTGAATCACTAGTACATATTCAAGAACTTAAATATGTAAAACCATCTATGATTGTTTTAAATGGCACGATCATGCAAAATGTACCTAAATATCACCTCTAATAGAAATCTGGACCTAATTATAGCATTCATGTTCAAATGCATAATGTAACTCATGTGTTTTGTAATTTGCAATTTCAATCTATATTCATTTTAAATAACAAGTGACAAAAACATTTTATACAAAACATAAGAATTGAATCTACTAACACTATAAGAACGTGATCATGAGAAATGTATTGGACTAAATGCAAATTTACTTGAATCATTGCTACATATATTCATGAACTTAAATATGTAAAACCAAGTTTTAAGTATCAAACCATGCATCAAATTGTACCATGCAAAATGTACATAAACTCCAAAATTACCATGTACTAAATCATAATTTAAATAATTCTAGATTTAAAATATGTCCAAAAATTATATCATTCAATCAAAGCAAAGATAACATGTACTCGATATAAAAACACTGTCAAGTAAAACGTTGTGCATCAAGTTATAGAAAAGTAAATATAACACGTACTATAAAAAGACTATCAAATAAAATGGTGTGCATCAATTTAGAAAATTTGGTTGAAATATATTTTCCAGCAACCTCCTTGTGCTATCATGTGAAGAATGGGGGACCTGCACATCATGTGTAATTTCATATACATACATGTATAACAAATTTATGTATGTATTAAAATTAAACTTTAATGTTTTAAAATTGAATGAGAATGTCTAACTTCATTAAAAAAAATTGAAAAAAAATAAAAAAAAATCATGTAATACCTCATGTAGTTCCCCCTCCATTGTCTCGTGTTGGTCCTGCATCGATGCATCCTCCTAGATAAACTGTAAAATATAAACGTACAAGTATATACATTAAAATTTTAAAAATTTTCAAATGAAAATAATAAACTCATGAAATTTATTAAAAAAAATGTTAGACAACTTCTTCAAATTATTTGGATGTTCCTATCCCCATCGCCAACTCCATCGCTAAATTCCTTAGAGAACAGAAATCATCTCCACAAACCTAAAATTCAAAAATTTTAAAAATGTAAAATAACTCAAGATCTATCTCATTTTTTAATGAAACTTGCACTTCAATTAATAACATGAAACATAAGTGAAAAATTGAATACTTGTGATAGTGGATTATATGGCACATCTCCTAATAGGGAAGAAGAGGGTGGCTCCATTTTGAATGCATTGGACGAAAGCGTAATTTGTTAACATTTAATTATATACATGTGTAGGCATAATTATTCCTTTTAAAATTATGTTATCATGATAGTTCAATATAATAATAGAATAATAATTGTACATCAACATCATCAACTCTTAAAAAACACTAACATTTCCCAAAATATCATCTCGATTGCTAGAACCTGAACCTTGGACCGTGATATTATCACAATTTTCGTTCAATATGCATGTAAACTACAAATAGTGAACATATGATAAATTTATGTTAGAATGAAACATACAGACAAACATGTACATATATGTAGATTAAAAATTACATTGAAATATCCACCCTAACCATTAACACATATTGATCCCACACCCCCTTCCTCATGAATAATTAAGTCATGCCAACCATTGCGACAATGATTTTCATATGTTATAAGCTACTCAATATTCATGTTGTATATCTCATCTTTTGTATTATATAGAAAATTAGCACACACCTTAGCTCGTGCTCTTTGTCGATTCATACCAAGATCAATTCCACTAAGTCAAGTCTAAACGTTTCTTATGATGGCATCCCTTGCTTCTCAACTAATTTGAGAAGTGGCATCCATATCTGACCGCAAAGTTTCCACACGAGGAGATCGACTTACCAAAGGTGGCTTAGGGCGAGCAAACTCAGTATCACACTTAGCGCCCTTACAGTCACATAATCGACCTTTCCTTGGAGCAAACAATTCAGAAGGAAGGTCATTATAATTGGGTTTCATACCGAAAAATAATTTTGTTTAAAATCATTTTTCAAAATAAATAGGAACCTCGTCATTCCATGTAAGTTTTCTATATGTTGTGAGGTGCCTATCATACAAATTATGGGTGGCTATATTAGGGTGCTTGAAATATTTCATCTTCAATATCTTTCTTTTCTACCCTTCTTTGAAATTAAACATAGATTTTCCATTTTATTAGTAACCCTATTTTTAACATCGGCCCATGTATCGAGACCCATTATTGCTTCCTTTCATTGCCTCATCATTTCTACAAATTTATTTGTGGCTATAACAAGATTTTTGTAAACATCTACAGGTGTGCTTAGAGAGTGCATAACTACTTCTAAGTTGTCCTGACTCTCTGCATGGAGATCCAAACTCCAAAGGTATTTCCTCAATTTTGAATAAATACTTTCACACTTTTGTAATGTGCCATTTTGGATGTTTTTTTCTGAAGGTAAATAATCAGAAATTTCATATGGATAAGTTGTAGTTGGTGTACAATCTTCTTCTTGAATTAGGTGATTTGGCCTACATATTTTCCAAGCAACATTGTCACCCTCTGTATCAATAAAATTATGTATAAATAAAAAAACATGTGAACAAATGTACAAATTTTTTTTTTAACATAAACAAAAATAATTTAACAAATGATGATCATGATAATAAGATTGATATTGATGGCCACCTCGAGATGGCTAAGCACCATCATGCCCACCAGGATATGGTTGAGAACCAACATAACCACCCATCGATTGGCCACCACCCATTGGTTGAGAACCAACATGACCAACCATTGATTGGCCACCACGGGAATGTGTACCACCACCACCACCCTCACACAACGAGAGTGAAGCTTCATTAAAAAAATAGAATTTCTAATCAATTCAAATATATATACATGTACATACATATGATTATACCTATTATCATTTAAAAGTACATATATAAATATATACACACACACCATACCCCGATTACGTGAACCATAGCCCTCCATTGACTAAGTAGATACTCTTTTCCTCCAAACTCCTAATTAAAAATCAATTTAACTCACTAAATTGATAAAAAGGAAACTCCATATGTATACACATGTACATGCATAAGATTATATTCAAATAATCATTTAAAGACTTGCATATTTAATATAAATACCATGACCATGATGGACATCCCCAGATCCATGATCCCTATTACAGGTCAATTTGGGCATCATCCAAAAACACAGATCAATATTCTTTAGGGTCTATCATACTCTAAATTGATTGGTACATGCCCTAAACAAGTCATTCCATTGGTGGTTTTCCTTCGTGAAAGTTTCATTTCTTAGATTCCAGTTGAAGTGCGCCATTGAGCCATCAATGCACCCCTAGACAGTTGTAACTACTTTGTAGAGCATCTGCTCCCATGCAAGGCTGCATTGCAGAGGATCTAGGCTCACTTTAGAGTGTGTTGGTCGACTGAGAGTGAAGTGTTCATTGGATTATGAGAATATTCCCAACCTCTAGTGACTTCTAGAAGTTTTTCCACCTTTCACCTCATCTGATAGCCTCAAATTTGGAACCCATGAAGTCATTAAACCTCTTATCCTCCTATTCCCATGAAGAAGGAAACCTCTTCATCCAATTTTAGGAAATCCATTCAGTGATTCATTTATGTCAAACTAACTTCATCTACTTATAAATAGAGTACTAAACATAGTTCACAAGAGAGAAGGAATTTGTGTTAAGTAGAGTTATGTTGGTGAGATCAGAGCTCTGGAAGGTATTGTGCATGTACTGTGATGATGTTGGATTATTGATGTTGGATGTGATGAGGATGGGACTCAAGCTGGATGAGTGACATTGAATCGATCAACTGGTTGTACTCTTCCTTCTACTTCATAATAAATAAATTTGTTCATTTCCTAATGCACGTTTCAATGACGTTATATGCGTATTTATGAATCTAATCGATTCAATTTGTCTAACTTGAATATATTGTATTGCCTTTATGTTGTTTTTTTTCTTTTGTTTTCCATGACAGGTATCAATAAATCAAGTTAAGTTGGATTGAGAGTGATGAAAGCAACGAAGGGAGGCGAAGAAAAGTGAACAAATTACAAGTAGGTTTTCTTCCCTTTATCTATTCATTTTAAGGAAAAGGTCAGATATCTTTGTTTCTATTGTTCTAAGTGCGCCACCACACTTAGGAAAGGCATACTTATCTATACGTTTGTATTTTCGTAAAACAAATTGACAACCATACTGAGGATCCAGGGATCATCCCTGGTGGTTTTTTCCTTGTCCATTAACATCTAATAGAATTTACCTTCTTATTTTCAGCCATTTGAATGTGTCTTAGAAAAAGTAGTGTGTTTGATTTCTTTTTCAAAGAGTCCTCTGGAACCAACGCATTGTTGATCTTGACACAGTGCTTCACATAGCACTATTGGCTTAGGGACAGTGCTCTACAATGCACTGTCTCCCTCTCATGGGTGAATTACCCCTGTGACCAACCAAAATCTATCTATTTTTTCTTTTGCCAATTCATGTCAGTGTTTTCTTGCTAAATTTTTGTGTGATTGATTGCCTTTATAGACCAGTTTTGCCTCTACTCTTCTTGCCTCACTTTGTATTTGTTTGATCAATCTTTCTTTGTGTTTTCTTTGCCATTGTCGAATAGTTCCAAATTTATTTTTACATTTGATCAATTCATTATTTTCGAAAAGAGGAATTTTGGTTTCAGTCTTCGTTTCTCTTGAAAGTTTTGAGTGATTGTTTGTGCATTATTTTGTTTTTTGTTCATCTAAACTTAAAAGAAATTGAAAAGAACAACATGCATTTACATATAGGGATTGTGAGTGTTGCTTAGGAATAATTTAAGTAATTTTCATTTAGATGTGCTCATTGTTGATTACTTTATATGTGATTTCTCTATCCCTGATAGCTATTTTTTCATTGTTGAAAATCAATTTGAAACGAATTTTTATCATTCTAATTGAATTCTAGGAATATTCAATACATCTCGTGGTGAACCTAAAAGACAAACTGATAATCAAGATCAACATAAAATTTATCTGAATTTATCTAAGGAAGCATTGTAACATTAACGATAACATTTATAGTTCTAGGCTAGAGACCTATTCAAGTGTCATTAAACATAGCATTTGTTGCGAATTGTCTGCAATACATTCCGAGTGTGATACCTCATTCCACTTACGTAAGTATATCGGAGCTCATCCATGTACTTTCAGGTATATTGGGCGGTGTTCTAGTGAGGAAAGTATAAGGGGATTCTCTCACTATACAGTTTTGCATTAGACAACGCTAATACGGATTGGGCCACCATGTACCTTTGTGTATATTTGGAAGGAGAACTTTAGGTTACTTACCATCCATAGGTAACCGAGTTGGCCGACTTGTACCTGTGATACACCGAACACAACATTTGGGGAGATTTCTTTCACGTGCATAAGTCCTTGGTTTTACTGGGGCAGTATATTGCAGTTCACAGTTGCTTGGTAAACCTTTTGCCTAGCATCACCCTCTCTTTTTTTGTATTTTTATAAAATTAATTAGCGATCATGGAAGAATATCAACCCTTTCCTCGTAGTTCACGTAGGACAGTGAATAAACCTTCGTTACCACCAAACGCTACACCTAATAGACGAAGGCGCAATCGTCCTGTTAGAAAATTATATATTACAAAGCAATGCAACACTTAAAATATGCAGAAAACACAAGCACACAAAACACATAAAACCAGAGAGACACAGATATACGTGGTTCATCCAGTTTGGGCTAAGTCCATCCTGAATAGCCAGACCTTCCTTTCTATTATCCAACAAAATGAAGAGACACAACCTACAGCAGATCCAATGTAATATCCTATGTTCTCTCTCATAGTCTCCTTATCTGTTTCTCACTTTATGAATACACATAAAATACACATCTGCAATACAATAACCTCATACAAGTGAGGGTTTGCCTTCTAGGGCAAAAAAACCTAAACTAAACATAACTTCTACAGTCAAATCATCTGGCTAATGAATGGCCCAAATTGACTAGAAATTACTACACTTTTACAAGGAAATTTTACATCTGTTTTTAGCTTCAGGGGCGCTACCCCCGAAACTCCCCACCAGGGGGGGCTCCATAAAGTCGTATTCACCCCCCCCCCCCTAGACCCCCTAGGCATCGTTTAATTTCGGGCGGCGTTACCACCCCATTAAGGTACAGGGGTCCAATGTTGTCATACAAAATAAACAAGATAATCAGGCTCCACACCCAATAATCTCGCACTTGGAGACAGATTGTAGCAACTCCACCGCTGCTTCATTTGCTAAACAATGACTCCTCTTTAGACCTGGCTATTTCTCATCTTCATCGTCATCCTTGAATACCAATTGAAACTAAACATAATCTCAGTTTCTCCCATGCTACAACTTTTGTTAGAATATCTGCAGGATTCTGGCTAGTGTGTATATTTTCCAGCTTCAACTATTCATCTTCCAATACTGACCGTATGAAATGGTACTTGAGCTGTATGTGTTTAGTCCTAGAATGAAAATTTGAGTCCTTTGCAACATGAATGGCACTTTGGCTATCACTGTATAACGTGCCCATGTCATGCTTCTTACCGAATTCATACATAATCCTTTGTAACCAAATCATTTCATTACTAGCCTCTATAGCAGAAACATACTCTACTTCTGTTGTTGAAAGTGCAACAACACTTTGGATTTTTGAAACCCAACTAACAGTTGTTCCACCTACAGTAAATACATATCTTATAGTGCTCCTCCTGTTATCTCTATCACCTACCATATCTGCATCAACATATCCCTGTAGAGAAATGTTTGAACCACCAAAGCATAATGTTTGATTTGTGGTACCTCTCAAATATTCGAGAATCCATTTCACTGCCATCAAATGTTATTTTCCTGGATTGTTCATGTACCTGCTTAAAAATCCCACTTCATGTGCAACATCAGGCCTTGTGCAGACCATTGCATACATTAAGCTTCCAACTGCTGATGCATATGGAACTTTAAACATATAGTCCATTTCTTATTGGGTCTTGGGGCACATCTCCTTACTAAGTTTGAAATGGCTATCAAAAGGTGTACTAATTGGTTTTACATTTTGAATATTAAATCTTTTCAACACCTTTTGTATGTACTCATTCTGAGACAGTGCTAATTTGCGATTTTCCCTATCTCTAGTTATTCTCATACCAATGATTTGTTTTGCAGCTCCCAAATCGTTCATTGCAAATGAATTTGCCAATTTTCTTTTGAGCACATTTATTTCCTGCATGTTAGACCCTACAACAAGCATGTCATCTACATACAATAACAATGTAATATAGTTGCCATCATTTTTCTTTTTCAGATAAACACAATGATCAAAGTGACATCTAGTATAACCTTGTTCAGACATAAACCTGTCAAATTTTAGATACCACTACCTTGGAGCCTATTTTAAGCCATACAAGCTCTTATTTAATCTGTACACTAATTTTTCTTTCCCTTTGACCTCATATCCTTCTGGTTGCTCCATATAGATATCTTCCTCCAAATCTCCATGGAGAAATGTTGTCTTTACATTTAACTGTTCAAGATGTTAATCTTCCACTGCTACAAGACTTAAAATAGTTCTGATTGAAGTCATCTTAACAACAGGAGAAAATATTTCGTCAAAATCAATACCTTTCTTCTGTGCAATCCCCTTCACCACAAGTCAAGCTTTGTACCTCTGTTTTCCTCCATCTTCTTCCTTCAGATGTAAACCCATTTATTCTGCAATGTAGTTTTACCTGCAGGCAACATGACTAAGTCCCAAGTCTGGTTATGGATTAAGGAGTCCATCTCTTCTTCCATGGCTAGCTCCCACTTCTTCCCGGTTTCAACCTGCATTGCTTCTTCATAACATTCAGGTTCACCAGAATCAGTCAACAATAAATAATATAACGAAGGAGAGTATCGTGCAGGGGGTCTACTTATCCTGGTAGATCTTCTAACACCACTTTCAGGTGTTTGAGGTGCCTGTTGCTATTGTGGTGGTTTTTTTTATTGTGGCTGTTGATTATTATTGTTTTCAAGCACCTTTACTTTTTCTGTGATCTCATCAAGAACTGTGTATTCTTTGTTTTCTTTTTCCTATTTCTTTTCCTGCAACTAATTCTTATACAAGACCTTTTCATTGAATATTACATCTCTGCTCCTAATGATTTTGTAATTTTCATAATCATATAAGCGATAACCAAAATCATTAACACCATATCCAATAAAGGTACATTTATTTCATTTTTCCTCAAGATTTTTTATGTTTTCTTTATTAATATGGAAAAAGGCCTCACAACCAAAAGGCTTTAAAAAAGAGTAGTTTACCTTTTTACCTGTCCACGCTTCTTCTAGAATACCACCAGCCAAGAAACTGGAAGGCCCACTGTTTATTAGATAAATAGTAGTAACTACAACATCTGCCCAAAATTTTGAAGGCAATCATGCATGCAATCTCATGCACCTTGCACGCTCCATGATTGTTTTGTTCATCCTTTCTGACACACCATTTTCTTGTGGTGTTCTTGGAACTGTCTTCTCTCTGTGAATTCCATGCTTTGAATAGTACCTATAAAACTCTTTGCTGCAATATTCACCTCCATTTTCTGATTTGAGACCCTTCAAGTTCTTTCCTATCTCAATCTCAACCAAAGATTTCCGTTTCTTGAAAGTATCAAATACATCAGATTTATTATGAATACAATAAATCCAATTTTTTCTAGTTGCATCATCAATAAAATTAACATAATAACGAGAGCCACCAAGAGATGATACGTGAGTAGGTCCCCATACATCTGTATGCACAAGCTCTAATTTTTCGCTCTTCTTTTCTTTACCAACTCTGAGAAATCTAACTCTCTTTTGTTTTCCATAAATGCAATTCTCATAGAAATCCAAATCAACATTCTTCAAACCCGGCAACAAATTTCTTGAGTGAATAATCTTCATCCCCTTCTCACTCATGTGTCTGAGCCTATGATTCCATAATGCAGCATCTACTCCTTTGGAAGTTAAAGCATTAACATAGTTAGAAATACCATTGCATAAATACAATGTACCAACCTTTTTGCCTTTTTCTATTACTAGGGCTCCTTTGGGGACCTTCCAAGTTTTATCTGTGAAGGTTGTCACACAACCTTCACCACCTAACTGCCCTGTTGAAATCAGATTTTTCTTCAGATCTGGAACATGCCTTAGCTCCTTTAATAGCCATTGGTTTCCATTCTGTTGTTTTACAAGAACCTTACCGATTCCAACAATTTTACATGGTTTATCATCACCCAAACAAACTTGTCCAAAATCTCCTTGAACATAGTCATGAAAATCTACCACCCAGGAATTAGTAACATTTTCGAAAGAAAGAATCAAAGCATCTTGTAACACATCAGATGTCACATTTTCTTCATGATTGTTTTCTTGTTGTGCATCTCCTTATTTTCCCTTTCAAGATCTACAGTCTTTCTTTAGGTGTCCTTTCTTTCCGCATTTCCAGCACACTATTCCC
The DNA here is from genome assembly GCA_034641835.2 of Pinus albicaulis. NCBI lineage: Eukaryota > Viridiplantae > Streptophyta > Pinopsida > Pinales > Pinaceae > Pinus > Pinus albicaulis. The sequence continues at coordinate 831,633,730 of CM076577.1, read as the reverse complement.
GATCTGGACTTGGATTTGACTTTCCTTGATTTACTGTGATATCTTGAGCTCTTTCCACTTTCTATTCTTCTTCCTCTAGACTCTGCACTCAAATCATTACCCAATGTCTCACCGAAGCTTTTCCACTGCATTTCCTTGTTAAGGATAGCACCGACAACATCATCAAACTTTAAAGTACTAGATCTAGAGACAAAGTTACTAATGGCCATAACTAAACCATTCCATCTTTCTAGCAATGAGCACAAAAATAAAATACCTCTAACTTAATCATCAAATTTTACCCCTACAGAACTTAACTGACTGGTAATTGTATTAAAATCATTTAAATGGTCTACAACAGATCCACCTTCCGACATCTTCATATTAAATAAAATTTTCATAAGAAATACCTTGTTTGAGGCCGAGGGTTTTTCATATAGTTTCGCCAATGCCTTAATCAAACCCTCTGTTGTTGTTTCCTTCAAAATATTGAAGGCTACTGATGTCGTGAGGCACAATCGTACTATTCCGAGCGCCTTTATATCGAGAATCTCTCATTCTATGTCTGTCATAGCCGTCGGCTTCTTTGTTTTTTTGCTCAATGGTAGGTACAAATCTTTATTATATAGATAATCTTCCATCTGCATCTTCCACAGTGGGAAGTTTTGGTCGTTAATTTCTCGACCCTAAACTTACCATCTTCTGCCATTGCTCTCACTCAAACCAAGAACCCTTCTTTCCTATTATTTTATCAGCCAAATAGACCTTCGGCTCTGATACCAGTTGTTAGAAAATTATATATTACAGAGCAATGCAACACATAAAATATGTGGAAAACACAAGCACACAAAACACATAAAACTAGAGAGACACAGATATACGTGGTTCACCCAGTTTGGGCTATGTCCACCCCAAATAGCTAGTCCTTCATTTTTATTATCCAGTAAAATTAAGAGACACAACCTACAGAAGATCCATTGTAATATCCTTTGTTCTCTCTCACAGTCTCCCTATCTATTTCTCTCTCTATGAATACACATACAATACACAATCGCAATACAATACCCTCATACAAGCGAGGGGTTGCCTTATAGGGAAAAAAACCCTAAACTAAACATAACTTCTACCATTAGATCATCTACCTAATGAACGTCCCGGATTGACTAGAAATTACTATACTTTTACAAGGAAATTTTACATCTGTTTTTAGCTTCAGTGGCACTGCCCCCAAAACCCCCCGCCAAGGGGGGGCTCCATAAATTCATAGCCACCCCCCGTGGACCCCCCAGGCAGCGTTTAATTTTGGGAGGCGTTTCCGCCCCATTAAGGTATAGGGGTCCAATGTTGTGATACAAAATAAACAAGATAATCAGGCTCCACACCCAATGCATCCTACCAAGTCAGGTACCTCTGGAACTATTGGTGCTACATCATCTGATATACCAGATATATATGATCCTTTGAGTACTGAGTCTCGAGTCATTTCGACTAATCCCAATTTATCTGCTACTAACGAGACGAAACCCTCACAGTTACCTGAGGACACTAAAATTCGATCTAGTGAAACGGTAAATCCAGAACCCAAACTTGTTCAACTGGAAGTCAATCCAGAAGTTGATCCTGAAGTCGAAAAATAAGAAGTTGTTCTAGTGCAACCGTCTCATCCTCAACCTTCCGTAATCGTCAAGTCTTCCTCTTTACCGCAGAGTTTACTGCCTAAAATTGATCTCAGTCCTGGCAGTGAAGTGCTTCCACCTAGTTTTATTTCGATAGGGGGAGAACCACAGGAAGAGACAACCCCTTCAACGCCCACTCATTTTGGATCGAGGCTTCATTTATATCATTCTTTTCCTCATTTAACTGAATCTGCTTCTGCTGATCCTTTTCACTCTCAAGTTTTCATAGATTCGTTAGAGTATTTGCTGGGTTATTTAACCATGGCAAAGACAACATCCCAAATAGTACCATCTATTACAGCTGCGACAACATCTATTTTTGCTTCATATTCAATTTTTTCGACAACACACGAGGCTCATAATGGTGGTCCATCCATCCCAATGGGTTACTAGGTTTTAAATGAAACCTACTCTTGTGTCTCCTCTAGTCCATGGACTTTGACCATGTCATCATCTAGAATTCTATTTGGTTCATCTATTACGATTACTGAATGAACTGACCCTCAATATCAAGTTGGTCCATCAAATTACCATCCATATTATCCAGTATCTATTGGATACCCATCATATGATAGTCAATATGTGCAATATCCTTATACTCCATATGTTGGGGGACCACAGATGTTCTGTCCATATGGCATTACTCTGTCGTATTCAGGTCAATCATATGTTGGAATGCCTATTTTCCAATGGCAGCCTACCTTGCCTATTCAGGCACAAACGATTGTGTATCAATATCAACCACTTGAGCCTATTGCTTCTGGGCCTACTATGCCTTCCATTTCTTCTATGCTTTTTTATTAGTCTACTCAAGCAGGTCCTTCCACCCCTAACCCTCAAGTTTCGAGTCTACAGACTCCGTCTTCCCGGGATGGTATTAAACAACCATCTGTATTAATAATTTCGCAACCATAAGATATTTTACCTTTGTCACATGCTTATATTGGCCCTGTCTAGTCACAACTAGGTCCCAATTATCCTGGTGGGAAACCATTTTATCAGATACCATGGCAGCCAAAGAAACAATTCTCACAGTATCAAGCTTATCCACGACCTGGTCAAGCCTACGCCTATATGGGTTACCAACAACATACTCCATTTATTGGTATGCAAAAGCCTACTCCTCAGGAAATTCCATCTTATCTTGGTTATGCTCAACCTGGCCTTAATCGACAGTTGCCATTTGTTGCAATGTTAGAGTTACCAGATTTAAATCAACTCACCCATGATACCATTCATTATTTACCTTGGTGGCCAGTGATTCCACATAAATTACCCTTGGACATTCCAAAATTCAATGGAAATTCTAGAGAATATCCCTCTATGCATGTCATGGCTTCTCATTTGTGGTGTTCACCAAATTCCTTAATGATGATTCAGTTAGATTGTGTCTTTTCTAGTGAACGCTTACTGGTCCCACTACGAAGTGGTACATTTAATTACCACGAGCTTCGTTATATAAATTTAGAGTTTTAGCCACTACGTTTTTAACCCACTTCCAGTTACCCATCAGATATGAAACTGGAATGGAATTTTTGACTAGCTTTAAACAGACCACTGCTACTCATATATCAGACCATATACATGAGGGGCATCATCGTCATCGAATGGTTAAAATGTTTTTCCCTGATCAGAATTTAGCTGAGTGGTTTATTAAGTCCTTGTTGCCATCTATCACTAAGAATGTGGACAAAGGCGGTGTTGTCACTGAAGAGAAATTTATTGCTCGTGCCCAGTATCTGGATCTGATTTACACTAAATCTGGCATGTTCTATGAAAATATTCCAAATGTGTCGCGACCAAATTTTACTGTTCCCCCTACTCTATCTGGTTAGGACATTCATGCCGACGATGGTGTGATTAAATCTGCTAGCTCTCCAATAGCAAGTCAACTATCTAGTCCTACACTTTCCGTTTCAAATCAAAACCCTACTGAATCTGATCCTCAGCCTTCTTCTGAAATCCATGCCATGTCATCTAACAAAGGAAAAATTGATAAACAACCTGGAAATAGGAAGAAGGGGAAAGCTAAGAAGAAATCTAATTCACCCCAGCAAGAAAAATCATTTGATTCATCTAGTTCTTTTCGGAAACCTCGTTACCATTGCTTGATATGTAATCAGGATCATTTTACGCAAGATTGTCCTCACCGTGCAAGATTCCAAAAGCTTTGTAATACCTCTGCCACATCTGTAGTGTTTACAAATCCTTTTTTGAAATCAGAAACACATACGGTTGCTATGGATCCTACTTTTAGTTCGCAAGTGCTTATGCTATCTGCCATTAAGCCCAAAACTGATGTTTTGGTGACTACGCGAAGTAAAGATTATAGTAATCCACTAGCATTGTCAAATGGTCAGGCTACAAATCAACCTACCACTTTTACTTCAACCTCATCTGATTCAGCTATACCACCTATCATTCTAGAGTTAACAATTAATTCATTGAAAGGAGTTGTTCATAAATCAACATTCAACCCTCGAGCTTGTGCTGCTCAGAATTATAACGTAGTAGAAGATTTGGCTCGATATCCTTCTTCTATGTCAATGCTTGAGGTTCTTCAGAATTTTCCCTCCCAGTAGCAGGATTTTTTTTCCGCGATTGGTGGAATCAATCTGATGGATTCAAATCTTGTATTCTTTCATTCGGGCTATGTGCCACAATTACCAGCACAATTAGCATTCTTGATTCAAGTACCTGTCCTAAATCACCTCATTCATCGCACTATCATTGATGAAGGTGTATCTACTTGTATCATGTTAATGAGTTGCTATAAGTCACTTGGCTCACTGACTTTGTCACAATCACCTAGGATGTTGAAAGCTTTTCATGGCCATACATATAAGCCTTATGGAATTCTTAGTAACCTGTTATCACACTCAAAATTTTCAAAATTTCTTTTGATAAGGTCACCATAGGTTTCATGTTGTGTCATGTTGGGTCATGCATTTGATGAAGAATTTATAAAATCATGTTTATCCTATGTCAAAAAACCACCATGATTCATGTCATGTCAATCAAATACACTCCATGTCCTTTTTTTTTCACACCCATGCCTTCAAATTACAAAAATGAGCCACTTGTCAGTTTTTCACAGTTTCGTAGCGAATACAATGGAAAAGCAACAGATTTCGATACAAAAATACCTGATAATTCCGTAGCAAATATATCAAAATAAAAGCAATAACTTGTCATTTTCTATTGGTTTTATAGAAACGTGAGATCACCTAGTAGGTTATGACAGTCATCCAAATGTGAAATCATAAGTGCTTGTCATCATTCCACCCTCATCACTCCATTTATCATTTTCCCTCTCATACTTGAATTTCATTTTTTTTTTTAAATCAACCAAGCTCCTCCTATCATTAAACCTTCAGCCTTTGCATGGAAATTATCTTAGTTTCATCCTTGAAGAGTTTATCTTTGTGGAAAACAACTTGTTGTCCAATTTGTCTTTACAAGTGTCACATTTTTAAGAGGGCAGCTTGGTTATAAAGGGATATGGCCATGAAGGAGAAAGCATACAAAGGAAGCTTTTTGGTTAGATATAATCCCATGGAACTTAAGCTATTCATGTAGGACCCTAACTTTGTTGAAGCATTCACCAATTCAGTTTTCTTGAATTTTTGCTGGAGTTACAAGGATATTTGTTACGTTTTTGGACTGTGGGAGGAGTAAATTTCAAGAGACTCTTATGGGTGAAAAAAGCTGAATTTTGCAATACTGAGAAAGGTTATTGTCAAGAAAATAATATGGAACAATAACCTCTTTCACTTTTTTCATAGGCGCTACCAATTGGGATATTCGAAGAGGTATTTGGGACCTATTTTCAGAATTCAAAATTTTCCTGTTTTAGACACGTTTGTCTAATGCAGATTCTTGACAGATCGAGATTTTTTCAGAAACCCAAGAGAGGTTTTCCTTAATAAAATTCTTATTTACAAAATCCTCCTCCCTTTTTTCAATAGCTAACAAATATCGGGAGATAGGAACTCATATTTCAGTCCTATTTTTTCAGAAAAACAGAGTCATTTTCATTGGTAAATGAACTCGCTGAAGGTGAAATGTTGTTTATTGAGGAGGATAAGAGGTATATTATACCTAATTTTCCTTAACATACTTCATCATATCATATTTCAGACCTACAAGGGAAATTTCGAAGACAAATGAATAATTTTGAATTTTCTGCAAAGTAAGGCAGTTTCATAGCGAGGTCCAAGCTTGAAGCCCAAAATCTGCTATGAAACTATTGTCGGTGATTATATGGAAAAAAGCACGGATAAATCAAATTCAAGGCTTGGAAAAAATTTGTTTTAGCTCTTTTAACCCAACAAACATGTCTACATCGGCAAAAAGGATAAAACAAATATGTCTACATCATCAAAAAGGCTAAAAGTTGACTTAGATGGCTAAAATGAATTTTCTACCAAACTACGCTACGCTACGAAACTACATATTATACTCTGTTTTTTGCAGCGAGATGTTTTTGGTAGTATTTTGATTTTTGAAAAGTGTGATCAAGCACAACAAACCACCTAGAAACATCCAATCAGACAGTTGGCCATCCCAGTAGAGATCCATTACTTAGCAGATGTGTCACTCATCCAAATCAACATGAAGACAAAGTTCTAAAAAGTGTTTATCTTTCCCTAAAAAATAGGACAAAATTTTCTTAAATCTTGGGGATAAATTCATGTATTAGTGATGGAGAATGCCACTCGAGCATCTCATCCTTATCCATGTAACTTTCCCATGACTAGAGAAGTGGATGAAATAAATGTAAGGTAGAGTCCTATTAGGTTTGTAAGTCTTAAGTAATTAGGCATCTTTTTTTGTTCCAGAAAAGTAGTTTCTAGTTATGATAGGTGTCAAAGTTGATGGTTCAATGGTCTAGCCAGCTAGGTAGATCCTATGTAAGTCACAAAATTATATTTATATGCAGGAGATCGAATATCAAAGGGTTGGAGAATGCTTTTGAGAGAGCTACTGTGGTAAATTTTCTTCATATCAGTAATAGACAGATAATGACTATTTCCTGCTTCACCTGAGATTATTGATCTGTTTCAATGGGTTTATGTATCTCTTTTATATATTTCTCTCAGTAGTATTGATGCTAAATCACTCAGAATTCATATCATATATGCTCTAACTTCCTTTTAGCATCAATTTACTGATTATTCCCATGTGTTGATGTTGTTCTATCATTGAAACAGAAAACGCCTCATCTTCCATAAGTATGAATTTTTGTCATTGATTTCCTTTTATTGAATCCATAAGCCCAATGGTAGTTGAATCTTCCTCATTTTTCACCTAAAATCACATTAACTAAAATACTCACAGAGTTAGCCATCTATTTTAAGACCTAATTGAGTAAATCCTTTGATAAGTTGAGAGAGCCCTCTCAAACTGAAGAGGCTAATCTTCAGTCAAAAGCTAGTTTGAAATAGTTACTCCAAGTTGACCATTGAAGAAGCCCATCAAGACTCAATTCGGTGAAAACATTTTTGGCGTCGTTGCTAGGGACGAAGGTATAAAATTTCTCCAGGAAGAATGACAAAGTTCAGATTTGGTTTCTGATGGTGAATAGAAGCCAAACACAGGAAGGTTGTACCATTCCCCTGGCGACTCCATTGTTCAAGATCCCGAGCTTCAAATTTCAGAGTGACTTCACTGGGAAGAAACCAGATTTCAGAACATTCATGGTGATCCAAGATGATAGGGTATGTGGAAAACCCTTTATATTATGAAATATTACAAAGTGTAAGGGATGAGTTAGCATAATTTCAGATAAATGAACATTTGTCAACAATAGTATCTGTTGTTTGAAATCTAGTCGATTCACACCTGAATTTTTTTTTTTTCCTTGGTTTAGCTGCTGAAAAATTAGAGAATGAAATTGAAATATTGGATGTTCAAATTGGATCATATGATTTGCAAGATCCTAAACATTTCTTGGAAAGTCTTCCTCCTCCAAAGAAGGAGGAAATTGTTATACCATTTGACTTGCAGATAAAGGAGGAATGTGGTTATGAGCTTGATATTGTAGAGTTGGAATAAGGTTTAGCCTTGATGAAGAAAATTAAAAGGATATCCAAGATCTCTCATTGAGAGCTTAAAATGGATATTAATAAATTTTCTTCTACGATCCCATAGTTGATTACATGAAAGAGTTCTATAGTCCAACTATTCAATTTTTTTTTCACTATGAAAAACAGACCCATCTTCTCTTACCTTTATCTTTTCAGAATATAGTTTTATTTTGGTTCAAGTACAGTTAAGGGGTTCAAGTATTAGATCAGCTCATTGATTGGCTTTATTGAAGGTTTCATTTCATTTGAATCAAACATTAATATTGCAACTGTTAGGGTAGGTAGGAATTTGTGTGAATAATCCCAAGTAGTCTGAGCATCTTTTCAGCATGTACATATTTAGTTTTTCAGTAGTTATCATCAATATTGAGCCTGAGGAGAAGGCTATAAGATTTTGAACAAGACTTTGTAAATTTTAGAAGTTTTGTCTTCAACAAGGATGGCTCTGGAACTACGAGTTATTTGTTGTACCACAAGGGCACACCATGCCCACTGAAGCCGCTATTATCACACTCAAAATTTTGAAATTTTGTTTTGATAAGGTCACCATAGGTTTCATGTTGTGTCATGTTGGGTCACGCATTTGATGAAGAATTTATAAAATCATGTTTATCCTATGTCAAAAAACCACCACGAGTTATGTCATGTCAGTCAAATACACTCCATGTCCTTTTTTTCGCACCCATGCCTTCAAATTACAAAAATGAGCCACTTGTCAGTTTTTCACAATTTTGTAGCAAATACAATGGCAAAACAACAAATTTCGCTATGAAACTACCTGATAATTCTGTGGCAAATCTACCAAAATATAATTGATACCTTTTCACTTGCTATTGGTTTTAGATAAATGTGAGATCACCTAGTAGGTTATGACAATCATCCAAATGTGAAATCATAAGTGCTTGTCATCATTCAACCTTCATCACTCCATTTGTCATTTTCCCTCTCATACTTGAATTTTATTTTTTTTAAACAAATCACCCAAGCTCATCCCTGTCATTAAACCTTTTGCCTTTGCATGTAAAGCATCCTAGTTTCATCCTTGAAGAGTTTAGCTTTGTGGAAAACATCTTGTTGTCCAATTTTTCTTTACAGCTGTCACATTTTTAAGAGGGCAGCTTGGTTATAAATGGAGATGGCCATGAAGGAGAAAGAATAAAAAGGAGGCTCTGTGGTTAGATAGAAGCCCATGGAGCTTAATCTATTCATGGAGGACCCTAACGTTTTTGAAGCATTCATCAATTCAGGTTGCTTGAATTTCTGCTAGAGCTACAAGGGTATTTGCTACGTTTTTTTACTGTGGGAGCAGTAAATTTGAAGAGAATATTATGGGTGAACAGAGCTGAATTCTGAAATAAAAAGAGAGGTTATTGTCAAGCACAAAACAAGGAACAATAACCTCTTTCATTTTTTTCACAGGTGCTACCAATTGGGATATTCGAAGAGGTATTTGGGACCTATTTTTAGAATTCCAAATTTTCCTGTTTTAGACACGTTTTCCTAATGTAGGTTCCCGACAGCTGGAGATTTTTTTCAGGAAAAAAAAAGAGATTTTTTACTTCAAAAAATTCTTATTTACAAAAACCTCCTCCCATTTTTCAACAGCTAACAAGGATCGAGGGATAGGAACTCATCTTTCAACCCTACTTTTTCAGAAAAACAGATTCATTTTCATTCGTAGATGAACTTGTTGAAGGTTAAATGTTGTTTCTTGAGGAGGATAAGAGGTATATTATACCTGATTTTCTTTAAAATACTTCATCATATCATATTGCAGACCTACAGGCAAAATTTTGAAGACAAAGGAAGAATTTTGAATTTTTTGCAAAGTCAGGCAGTTTCATAGCAAGGTCTAGGCTTGAAACCCAAAATCTACTACGAAACTGTTGTAGGTGATTATATGGAAAAAAACATGGATAAATTCAAACTCAAGGCTTGGAAAATTTGATTTTTAGCTCTTTTAACCCAACAAATATGTCTACATCAGCAAAAAGGCTAAGAAAAACATGTCTACATCAGCAAAAAGGCTAAAAGTTGACTTAGATGGCTTAAATGAATTTGCTACCAAACAATGCTATGAAACTACATATTGCACTTTGTTTTTTTCAGCGAGATGTTTTTAGTGGTATTTTAAGTTTTGGAAAGTGTGATAAAGGAAAACCAACCACCTGGAGACATCCAAATAGATAGTGGGCCATCCCAGCAAAGATCCATTACTGGCAGATGTGTCACTCATCCAAATCGACATGAAGACAAACTTCTAAATAGTGTTTATCTTTCCCTAAAAAATAGGATAGTTGTTTCTTAAATCTTGGGGATACATTCATGTATTAGTGATGGAGAATGCCACTCGAGTATCTCATCCTTATCCATTGAATTGTCCCACTACTAGAGAAGCGGATGAAATACATGTAAGGTAGAGTCCTATTAGGTTTGTAAGTCTTAAGTAATTAGGTGGATTTTTCTATTCCAGAAAATTAGTTTTTAGTTATGATAGGTGTCAAAGCTGATGGTTCAATGGTCTAGACAGCTAGTCAGATCCTATGTAAGTCACAAAAGTCTATTTATATGCAAGATATCGAATATCAAAGGGTTCGAGAATTCTTTTGAGAGAGCTACTGTTGTAAATTTTCTTCATATCAGTAATAGACAGATAGTGACCTAAGATTTTTGATGTGTTTCAATGGGTTTATCTATCTCTGTTATAGCTTTCTCTCAGTAGTATTAATGCTAAATTACTCAGAATTCATATCATATATGGTCTGACCTCATTTTAGCATCGAGTTACTGATTATTCCCATTTGTTGATGTTGTTCTATCATTGAAATAGAGAAATCCTAAGCTTCCATAAGTAGAAATTCTTGTCATTGTTTTCCTTTTATTGACTCCATAAGCCCAATGGTAGTTGAATATTCTTCATTTTTCACCTGCAATCACATACACTAAAACACTGACGGAGTTAGCCATATGTTTTAATACCTAATTGAGTAAATCCTCTGATAAGTTGAGAGAGCCCTCTCAGACTGAAGAGGCTAATCTTCAGTCAAAAGTTGGTTTGAAATAGTTACTCCAAGTTGACCATTGAAGCAACCCATTAGGACTTAATTTGGTGATAACATATTCTAGAAGTAGAATTAGGGGGGAAATCAGTTATTTTTGAAGTTGAGGTCATTGATGGACCCCTTGAAAACAACATTTTACTTAGAAGACTGTGAGTTTACGCTATGGTTGCAGTAATATATACTTACTTTCGTATGATCGTCTTCCCCCATAAAGGAAGTATCACAGCCATTGATCAAATCTCTTTCTTCGCCCTTTGTTCCCAGGCAACTGGAAGCATTTTGTTTGTTCACGGACCCCCACCTTACCTTCGAAACATTGGTGTAGGACCCTTTAAGGATCCTTCCCTAATGGGAACCTTTTCATTACCATCGCCTGTGACATCGACGGAAATCGCTAATATAGAGACCTGTAACATGATATATTCCACTTCATATGACTTAAGGAAGATACCCAATAATTCTAAAATAGATAGGTTGGGTGACATCATACCGCTAAGTCCAATTGAGCTAGCATAGAAATCAATTTCCTTAACTTATGCAGCCAATCCAAACCCATTGTCGCCGACTATTTGGGTTGATCGTTCTTCGGATTTTGGTACTTTTTCTGATCCATTTTCACACGTATTCTTGACTGATGAGAGCATTATGGAATCCATGATGTCAAAAGAAGAACCATGGGAATCATCACATCAACGATTCCATCTTCAAAATTAGAGTGAAGGTAATCTATCTGAACTATATCACCCTACTTTCATTGATTTTTGGACGAATTATGTTCCTATCCACGCCGTTGATTCTGAGTGAAACCAATAAAATACCGAATAAATTATTTCTATCAATATTTCGACCAAACCATGTATTGTAGAAAACATTCATGTCAGTGTGTCTTGTTCTCCATCTGAACTTGACACTTACCGTACTCTTTTTCGTGAATTCCAGGATGTATTCAGTTGGTCATATGAGGATATGCCAGGTATCGACTCCAACATTTTTGAATATGAGATTAAAATGTATCATGATGTTAAGTCGGTGTGAAAAATCCTTTTTCATGTTCACCCTAATAAAGTTGTTGCCATTAAAGCAGAAGTTGAAAAATTTTTGCGTGCTGGATTCATTTACCCTATTCCACTTACTGATTTGGTATCTAACATTGTTCCTGTCATGAAGAAACAAGGGAAAATTAGAGTGTGTGTCGACTATCGGGATGTTACTCATGCTTTTCCAAAAGACAACTATCCAAATCCCTTTATCGACCAGATTATTGATGAATGTGTCAGATGTGAACTATTTTCTTTCATGGATGGATTCTCCGGTTACAACCAGATTAATATTCGCCCCCTCAGGCACATTTGCTTAATGTAAGCTCCCTTTTGGTTTAAATAACGTTGGGGCCACATTCCAAAGGGAAATGAATTATGCTTTTCATGACATCATCAAGCACATATTTCAACCGTATCTGGACGACTTACCTACATATTCATGAAAATGGGTTGGCCACCCGCTACATCTGAGAGCAATATTTCTATGATGTTGTCACTATCAAATACGCCTCAATCTGCAAAAATGTGTGTTTGGTGTTGGTTCTGGTCGTTTTCTTGGATCCATCATGTCAAAAGATAGAATTCAACTTGATCCATTGAAGGTCCAGTCCATTCTTGATTTGCCTGCTCCTTCCAATCTACTTCATTTATAGAGACACCAAGAGAAGGCTAACTTTCTAAGGAGGTTCATTCCTAACTATGCCGAAATGGCTAAAGGATTTACTCGACTCCTAAAAAAGGGGGTACCCTTCCATTGGGATGAGGTTGCGCAAACTTACTTTGGTGTTCTTAAATATACCCTGATCTGAGCATCATTAATCGATCCCCCAAATTATCTGAGTGATTATTTACTGTATCTTGTCACTGCAGATACAACCATCGCTATGGTTTTGGTCCAAGAAGAAGATTGGATTGAACATCTGATATATTATTTGATTCATAATCTTAATGATACGGAAGTTAAGTACACATACATTGAGAATCTCGCTTTAGCAGTCATTCAAGTTGTACAAATATTTTTCCATTATATCCTGCTCTGAAAGACCATTGTCATTTCGGATTACAATCGTATGACATACATTTTGTCACGTCAATTTTTGGGGGGGAATATTCAAAATTGATCGTCATTTTGCAAGAGTTTCATTTGGAATTCATAAAATCCAAGTCAAAGAAGTCTTTGGTGTTCGCCGAGCTTATTTTTGACCTTCCTTCCAGTAGTAATAATCCTCCTATGGAACCATCAATTACGGATGAGTATTTATTTCTAATCGAGTCATCTGACCCGTGGTATGGAGATTCTCAGAAAGGCTACAACAATCCAAAAAAAAACACAAACTATTATTCATTTTAATTTATACAATATCAAGAATTACTACACCCTAATGAGTTTTGGATCACTTACCTAGTCAAAGCCAACGAGAGGAGGATTCCAAGAATGTCGAGAAGACTTGCAAAAACAAGGACCAATAATCAAATTAAAACAAAAAAACAAAAAAACAAAAATTTACGACATAAACTTACCCACAATAGTCGTTGAAATGGCCTTAAACTGAAATACATAACGGTAAACTGAAATCACAGCAAATGTTCGAACAGTATGTGGGCCGCTAATTTATAATACAAAGTTTGGTTAAACTAATAGTTTGACCAAACTTTTAGCGATGATTTTTCTACCTCCGGAAAAAAAAAAAAAATGGCTATCGACATCGTCAACATTAACGGTATAAAAAGTTTGGCAAACAGCAAAAAAATTTTGGGCAAAATTTCTAGAATTTCAGCCAAAGATGTACGCAAGTGAAATTTTTGGGCGCATTTCTCACAAAATTTTAACTCACCTTTGTGTTTCCACATACTAATTTGGGTAGGAAACTATACAAGATACCATATGTATCCCCGCCTACCACCATCTCTTTGATCCTGCTAAGCAATGCAATAAGATCATCTCCCAGACCAGGATTTTTTTTCTTTTTTATTCATTCTGAAAGTAAGGGGAATATTGTGGCCACATCCATGGCCCATAGCAAGGGTGCCTCCTGTTAGCCACCTATAAATTCTGTTATACCAAACAGGTGGCTAAATTTGTTATCAAGCCTTCAAGTGATAAATTCCCTTGAAAATCTATCATCCTTGAAGTCTTATGTTTCTCTTATCCTGGAGGTTCATCTTCACTGTTGTTTCCATCTTAAAACCATGTTGATTCACTGAAGGAAATCTGCTTCAAAGGCCCCTGAGAATCTCCCTTTCCCTCATTTTATCCATTTTTTTCCTAAGGTTTCCTTTTCCATCTCCTACCCCCCCATTTAGCCTCAAAGGCCTCAAATCCCCTTCAAGCCTTGTGAAATCCCTTTATAAGGTTTAAAACCCCATCTTTACACCTATCAGAAACCTCCAAATTCCTCAAAAGACGCTTTAAAATCCTTGAAAATCTTCATTTTCTCACTAAGGACTTAAGCCCCTTTCGGCTTAGCCCTTAGCCCCTTTCTCCGCGTGTGAACCAGAGCCATAACCAGGCACTAGGCCTCATCGCCCATCGCAATCGGATTTTTCCTATTCCCTTGTCTTCCTTTGATTCCCCCCACCCCTCCTCCCCCCCCGGCCGATGCGATAAGCCCATTCTCTTTGACCCCCTGTCTCCTTACCTTTCCATGGGACCACACCCCTTTGTCGCATCGCAAAAAAGCATAAGAATTTTTCCCAAGTGTTGGTCCTCCGATGGCCCGATCCGTCGATTTGATCTCAGTCGTTGAACCCACAAGATACCAATGGCTAAGATTGCGTCACGTTCCGCCCATAGCCCCCACCATCGCAATCGAAAAAATTTGTTTTCCTTTGTTCTTTTCCTTTTCCCCAACCCCCGACCATGCGATGTAATCCTGGCCATTGATCTGAGAAGATCTACAACCATCACATCACCTAGTCTTTCGACCTCCGCCCACTATGCAACAAAAATCACACGTCACCACCTGGCCCACCAATTTCTCTGCCCCACATCTCTGTGCCTATCGCGTGGAACCCACACCATCCAATCTAACACCCCAGATCTAACAGTAGTTATCCAAAATCGAAAAATCTTTACACCCTAGGTTTAATGCTTCGAAATTTTGCGAAATGGGCGGTTTTGAAGATCCACATGTCAGCCAATCTATGGAATCGCATTCCATTCGCTCAAAACTACCTCCCCCCATTCTGTTATGCGAAAACCATTCTCGATTTTTTGCCATACCACTACCCTCTACAACATCGCTCCCGATTTAATCCTAGTCGTCGAACTCTGAGATCACACGGTCCATGTTATATCGCGAACTCATTCATTCTATCTCCATCTCTCTCCCGAAACGATCATTGAGAGATCTCCACTGTAGATCGTTCTGATCTAACGGTCCACGTTCCTCATCACACCCAGACCCTCAATTGACCTGGTTAGCTGCTCTGCCAAGATTTTCTTCCATTTTTCCACTGCATTCACCACCTCTTCACTACTCCTTCGCCACCCCAGAGCCTCTGCAAGCAGTCTAAACCAAGCCCGCAGGATTTCATAACATTTTTTAGCGTGTTCGCAGCTTTTTCATGGCCGATGAAGAATGGACGTGTTACAATTGCGAAAGTGACACAGAGGTTCAAATAGCAATCTCAGGACCAAGAATCAATGTCAAGGGGACTAGAGAAATAGGGTAATTACATGACAGTCGATGGGTCACAGACATAAACCCTCAGTAGACCCTCCAACTCAACGAAATCCGCCACTTGTACACAGAACACTCAGAAATGGTGAAGATCACGTATCCAGTGGCGGAAAACAAAGGCATAGAAGATTAGTACAACCTCAAGAGCATCAGTGCAAAATCAGTTTGGGCAATCAACAAATTTAAAGCATAAACAAAGCTAAAATAGGTCGAAGTACAAAGGAACAAAGCAGTTATTGGTGCAAAAGTTGACTGACACAGACATAACCCATCTCCATGCACAAAAGGCCTGCCAAGCAGTTATTACACCAAAGAAGCTACTACAAACTGTCAGAAGCAGTTATTTAGAAGTATGGGAGTCATCAAAGCCCATTCTTTCACTTAACTCACACTAGAGGAGATAATAGTACCACTGCAGATAGTATTTCTCTCCCAAAGGACACTCTGTGGGGTGTTTTCTGTCATGTCAAAAGAGCCTCAACAAGCAACGATTGTTACTAAGTCTGTCCAGAAATTAATGTAATATTTATAGCTCTGGATGGAGCATTCGAATGCACTCCTCTTATCTCTGATGATCATTAAAACATTATTCACCTACTTTTCCCATTTTCTCTATAAAGACTCTTGGAAGTCTTATTGTAAAAGGTTGGCATTTGGTGATTTCTAAAGTAATAGATAGATTGCTGCTTTGAAGAAGCATTGGTGTTCTGAAGGAGTGAGGAAGTCTCTGTTTTTTCTATTGATGAAGGAGGCTGGCCCATTGGATCCCTGAGCCTGGTTTTGGTGAAGTAATCTCTTATTGTTAATGTTGTTTCTCGTTTATCACTTTGTTCCATTATTCTTTGACTTACAGTAGGATAAAAAGTTTAGGCAGAGAAATGTATCTTATAAACACCTCTGACCTGTTTATCCTTCACTGTTTATATGTTTTCCACTACTTAACATGACAGGGTAGTATAATAGCTCTCTTGAATATTCAGTTTGTTTTATTTCAGAAATGGTAAATTCAGTTGTGTTAAATACTGTTTAGGTGTTCCCTCTTTCTTTGCCACTGAATATTGTATCTGAAATCTCCCTTTAATTATTAATGCTTTCAGTTTGACAGAGAGGCCTGTTTCAATCATACCCTTTGTTCCTTACTGTAATTATTGTGTTGAAGGTCCCTATAATTGCAGTCCTAGATGTCTAAGGTGTTCCCTCTTCTTTGAATGCAATTGTATGTCTTGTTGATTAAGCTCTCAACAGTGGACTTGTAGGAGGAAATAGGGCATTCCCCGAATCCTATAATTCATTTAGAAGGTTTTAGTCTACATTTCTCCTTTATATTGATTAAGTCCAAAACAGTGAGCTTACTGGAGGAAATAGGGCATTCCCCAAATCCTTTAAGTCATTGGGAAAGGGTTTAGTTTTCTTTTAACTCTTAGTCCTTAATGTTCATCTCATTTCACCTATATTATTCAACAGATCCTTGACCGAGTTAGATTTTCCCTCTGGTTTCCCTTCCTTCTCAGTCAGAACTATTTGGAATTTCACATGACTCCATTGCCCAATGGCTTGTAGATTTCCATGCTCTATCTATACTACATGAAACATATTTGTCCAACCAAACAAACAAACAACCATGCACCTCATAAATAGCCTAAAATCAACTACTAAAACTTTCAAGACACATCCCTATAAAAATATTGAGAGATCCCTCTCTGAGACTAGGAGGGCTAGATCCTAGAGCTCTAAAGCTTGGTTTGCATGTTGCCTTGTCACTCGGCATGCCAATCTACCAAATCACAGGACCCCAACATAAATGGCGATCATGGTGGGACCTTCTGAAGAAAAGCACTAAACATACACATCTCTGAACATTCAAAAGTCTCTGTACTAAAAAAAAAAAAACACCCTGTGGACTTATCCCACCACTCACACCAACATAATGGTGATCACGGTGGGACCTATTGAGTACATAATAGTCTAGAAAACTCTTGTAGACTCGGTAAGTCCTTAAATAACCACACAAAACTCAGAAAATTCAAAAAAAAATTCAGATTGGCTTCATAATAAACATTGGTGGTGGACCATAGAACATTTTACCTCCAAGGGAGCTAAAACTTCCACCTGGTGACTCCACTGGCCTCCAGTAGGCCTATTACTTCACTAGTCCTTGTAAAATACCCTGGAAATGCATTGAGCAAACCTAATCATGTTGTTGGTGGACAGCGAAGTTCAAAATCTTCCACCTAGTGACTCCACAATCCAAAAATACCTAATGAATCCACTGGTAGAAGACTCTGAACTGGTTGAAAAGATACATTGACCTCTTTATTACAAACATGGAATCAAGTATAGAAAGAGAAGCTAAACTAGACACATTGTTGTACATGTTTGGAAAAATAATGGAGAGGTATGAAGCTAATTTAAATATCGATGATCTCAAGGAGCCCACGCTTTTTCTAGATCAAGAACAAACTCAACCTCTACAAGACCTAGACAATGAGCAAGACATGTATGATGATCAAGAATTTATAGAAGATGATGAGGAAGGTTGTCAAGAAATTCCTGATTGCCTACCTATATCTTGTACTATGCTATTAAGAGAACTTCATGACCAAATTGCAAATACTTATAGTGAGAAGTGCTTTGAGGAAACAAGTAGCCACTTAGAAAATGCAGAATCTGATGTGGAAGGAGAGCCAACACATATAGGAACTGCCCCTCTAGATTATAACCCATCTCAGATTACACAAGAAGAGTGGCATCCTGATAATGTAGAAAAAACAACTCATGAGCCTTGTATCCAAACTAAGTGTCATAGTAATCATGAGGAATTGTTTGAGATAGAAGAAGACCAGGAAACATTAGAAAATCCTCAAGATTTCCCTGCAAGCACAAGTGAAGATCCCCTAGAATAGGCTCAAGAAGACATCTAGCCTCAAAATCAGGCAATACAAGAGAAAGAGAACTATTGTACTTATATCCAAAGTGAAAGAAAAATTCCTCTTTTGAAAGAAAAATAAATTGACCAAATATTAAACAAACAGCCAGCCCTCGAATCTTCATTAGAAAAAAACACTTCTACTCATCTACCTACTGAACCTTGTTGCCTTGAAGTAGAAAACAAACTTGTAGATCAGCTCAAAGAAAAGCCAAATGATAACCCAATATGCTTGATTGGTGATATGGTTTATACTAATTATTTTCCAAATTTTGATCAGTTTGATGATGATGATGAGCTTCAAGTAGAAACTAATCATGTAGGGCAACCAACAGTTGATTGGTGTCATGAATTTCACTATCATTAGCTTGAAAGTAGTAATCAAGCAATGCAGCCCATCACAAAAAACTTTCACATAATTGGGAGTCAGCACTCTATCAGTTGTGATGATGAGGTTGAGAAGAAAGAGGAGTTTCTTCAGCAGGATGAATATAAGGAACCTTAGCCTGAAAATATTGAGGTAATAGAAGATACCCCTCCTCAAGAATTTAATGATCTCTTCATAGAGTACAGTCCACTAAAACAGAGCTTACCAGGACTACAAGAGGACAGCCCTACAATATATGATGAGTCCTCTAGTTCAGATGATAACGAAGATGAGGAAGTTTTTCTTTCTCAAGAAAATCTTTATCCCGATCGAGTGGAGAAAGAAGAGGTAATCCTGGTTGAAACCTATCTTCCAAAGATTCGCAACCAGGTATTATTTCAAGATCCCTATGCTCATTTTTTGAGAATTTTTGAAGAAGGGATAAAGGTTGTTAGCAGCAAGGTGTTACCATAAGCAAGAAGATTTTTTAGCACTGCTACTAAGAAACAAAAGCAATGGCAGTGGCCCTGTTTGTCCAGCCTGCCTAAAGAGATGAGAAAGGACCAATCATGGAATCATTTACTGGATTGGTTGTACTGGAAAAGAGAGTTCATCAGCTAAACATGTAAATATTCCAAGTTAGATTAGGGTAGGTAGGAATTTCAATAAAGCTCAGCTCTTGAGCATCTAGTTAGTCTTTTTTTTTATTTCTTTGAAGAATAAAAATGAGAAAAATACAAAAAAAATAGAAAAGAGAAAACGAGGGCACAATGAAAACAAGAAGACACAGCTCCATACCAAGAAGAAAAAAAATGACTGAAAGTGTGCAAGCTTAAATGCTACTACTTTAAGGAGCACTACTGTCCAATCATATAGCCTAATCATGACTGGGCAGATTTCAATTTATAGCTGATAGGATAGTGAAGAAGATCTGCCAAACTGTTTAATCTTGGCTTATCGGTAGGGTAGATTAGGATAAAAGAAAGAAGGGCTCTAAGTAGATAAAAACCTAAGCCAAAGATAAAAACAAGACTGGTTCTAACATACTGAAAACTTGAACCAGGTGAAGAAGAAGAAGACAGCTGAAAAAGATCAAAATCAGAGCTGAAAAAGAAGGGAAGGATGCTTACTATGTGCAGCTAGTTTTTTGTGCCATAAACCATAGCAACTCAGACTGCTTAATCCTGACTTAGCTGCTTTTAAATTTCTATTTTAGAATATAGAGAATAAAAATATGTCAGACAGTCTAATCCTGACAGATAATAGTTAGGTAGAGAAACTTATGAGGTCAACTGCTTAATCTGAACTCATGGAGAGATAAGGGTAGCAGTAGATAGGTTTATTTTTCTGTTTGCAAAATAAAATGTGGAAAAAGAGTTTGCCAGTCCAAGTGCACTCTAAAGAAGAAAAAATGTTAGAATCATAGGAATGGGTAGGTAGAGATGTTTTTTTAGAGATTTCCATTGTTTCAGGTTATTGCAAAGATTATCAGCTCAGAGGAAGTACAACCAAGGAAAGAAAAAATGGCTTCCTAATGGATGAGGCACTCGACTGATGAAAGCCAGAGATTTACAGCTGGGATTCTGGACACCTAAAGAGCAAGTTGTCCTCCCCAAGTGGAGCCACTGTTAACCACCTATAAATTCTGTTATACCAAACAGGTGGCTAAATTTGTTATCAAGCCTTCAAGTGATAAATTCCCTTGAAAATCTATCATCCTTGAAGTCTTATGTTTCTTTTATCTTGGAGTTTCATCTTCACTATTGTTTCCATCTTAAAACCATGCTGATTCACCAAAGGAAAGTTGCTTTAAAGGCCCTTGAGAATCTCCCTTTCACTCATTTTATCCATTTTTTCCCTAAGGTTTCCTTTTCCATCTCCTAACCCCCCATTTAGCCTCAAAGGCCTCAAATCCGCTTCAAGCCTTGTGAAATCCCTTTATAAGGTTTAAAACCCCGTCTTTACCCCTATCGGAAACCTCCAAATTCCACAAAAAACCCTTTAAAATCCTTGAAAATATTCATTTTCTCACTAAGGACTTAAGCCCCTTTCGACTTAGCCCTTAGCCCCTTTCTCCGCCTGTGACCCGAAGCCATAACTAGGTGCTAGGCCCCATTTCCCATCGCAATCAGAGTTTTCCTGTTCCCTTGTCTTCCTTTGATTTCTGCCCTGCCAATGCGATAAGCCCATTCTCTTTGACCCCCTATCTCCTTACCTTTCCATGGGACCACACCCCTTCGTCACATCGCAAAAAAGCATAAGTCTTTTTCCCAAGCGTTGGTCCTCCGATGACCCAATCCACCGATTTGATCTCAGCTGTTGAACCCACAAGATACCAACGGTCGAGATTGCATCGCGCTCCGCCCATAGCCCCTGCCATCGCAATCGCAAAAAGTTTTTTTCCTTTGTTCTTTTCCTTTTCCCCAACCCCCAACTATGCGATGTAATATTGGCCGTTGATCTGAGAAGATCTATGGCCATCGCAACACCTAGTCTTTCGACCTTCGCCCACTACACGAAAAACACCACACGTCACCACCTGGCCCACCAGTTTCTCTGCCCCACATCTCTGTGCCTATCGCATGCAACCCACACCGTCCGATCTGACACCCCAGATCTAACGGTCGCTATCCAAAATCGCAAAATCTTTACACCCAAGGTTTAATGCTCCAAAATTTTACGAAATGGATGGTTTTGAAGATCCACATGTCGGCCAATGTATGGAATCACATTCCATTCGCTCAAAACTTCCTCCCCCCATTTTGTTATGCGAAAACCATTCATGGTTTTCAGCCATACCAATACCCTTTATAACGTCGCTCTCGATTTAATCCTAGCCATCGATCTCTGAGATCCCATGGTCCATGTTATAGCACAAACTCATTCATTATCTCTCCATCTCTCTCCCAAAACACTCATCGAGCGATCTCCACCGTAGATCGTTCTGATCTAATGGTCCACGCTCCTCATCATACCCAGACCCTCAATTGACCTGGTTAGTTGCTCTGCCAGGATTTTCTTCCATTTTTCCGCTGCATTCACCACCTCCTCATTGCTCCTCCGCCACTCTAGAGCCTCCGCAAGCAGTCTAAACCAAGCCCACAGGATTTCATAACATGTTTTAGTGTGTTTGCAGGTTTTTCATGGCTGATGAAGAATGGACGTGTTACAATCGTGAAAGTGAAATAGAGATTCAGATAGCAATCTCAGGGCCAGGAATCAACGTCAAGGCGACCAGAGCAAAAGTGGAATTACGTGACAGTCGATGGGTCACAGACGAAATCCCTCAGTAGACCCTCCAACTCAACGAAATCCACCACCTGTACACAGAACACTCAAAAATGGTGAAGATCACGTATCCAGTGGTGGAAAACAAAGGCATAGAAGATTAGTACAACCTTGAGAGCATCAGTGCAAAAGCAGTTCAGGCAATCATCAAAGTTAAAGCATAAACAGAGCTAAAACAGGTCGAAGTATAAAGGAACAGAGCAGTTATTGGTGCAGAAGTTGACTGACACAGAAATAACCCATCTCCATGCACAAAAGGCCTGCCAAGCAGTTATTACACCAAAGAAGCTACTACAAACTGTCAGAAGTAGTTATTTAGAAGTATGGGAGTCCTTAAAGCCCATTCTTTCACTTAACTCACACCAAAGGAGATAACAGTACCACTACAGATAGTATTTCCCTCCCAAAGGACACGCTTTGGGGTGTTTTCTGTCATGTCAAAAGAGCCTCAACAAGCAACGATTGTTACTAAGTCTGTCCAGAAATTAATGTAATATTTATGGCTCAGGATGGAGCATTCGAATGCACTCCTCCTGTCTCTGATGATCATTAAAACCTTCTTCACCTACTTGTCCCATTTTCTCTATAAAGACTCTCGGAATTCTTATTGTAAAAGGTTGGCATTTGGTGATTTCTAAAGTAATACATAGATTTCTGCTTTGAAGAAGAATTGGTGTTCTGAAGGAGGCTAGACCATTGGATCCCCGAGCCTAGTTTTGGTGAAGTAATATCTTATTGTTAATGTTGTTTCTCATTTATCACTTTGTTCCATTATGCTTTGACTTACAGTAGGATAAAAAGTTTAGGCAGAGAAATGTATCTTAGAAGCACCTCTGACCTGTTTATCCTTCACTGTTTATATGTTTTCCACTACTGAACATGACAGGGTAGTCTAATAGCTCTCTTGAATATTCAGTTTGTTTTATTTCAGAAATGGTAAATTCAGTTATGTTAAAGACTGTTTAGGGGTTCCCTCTTTCTTTGCCACTGAATATTGTATCTGAAATCTCCCTTTAATTATTAATGCTTGCAGTTTGATAGAGAGGCCTGTTTCAATCATACCCTCTGTTCCTTACTGTAATTATTATGTTGAAGGTCCCTAGAATTGCAGTCCTAGATGTCTAAGGCGTTCCCTCTTCTTTGAATGCAATTGTATGTTTTGTTGATTAAGCTCTCAATAGTGGACTTGTAGGAGGAAATAGGGTGTTCACCGAATCCTATAATTCATTTAGAAGGTTTTAGTTTGCATTTCTCATTTCTTTGAGTGTTTATATTGATTAAGTCCAAAACAGTGAGCTTACTGGAGTAAATAGGGCATTCCCTGAATCCTTTAAGTCATTGGGAAAGGGTTTAGTTTGCTTTTCACTCTTAGTCCTTAATGTTCATCTCATTTCACCTATATTATTCAACAGATCCTTGACCGAGTTAGATTTACCCTCTGGTTTCCCTTCCTTCTCAGTCAGAACTATTTGGACTTTCACATGACTCCATTGCCCAATGGCTTGTAGATTCCCATGCTCTATCAATACTACATGAAACATATTTTTCCAACCAAGAAAACAAACAACCTTGCACCTCATAACTAGCCTAAAATCAACTACTAAGACTTTCAAGACACATCCCTATAAAAATATTAAGAGATCCCTCTCTGAGACTAGGAGGGCTAGATCTTAGAGCTCTAAAGCTTGGTTTGCATGTTGCCTTGTCACTTGGCATGCCAATCTGCCAAATCACATGACCCCAACACCTCCATGTAGTAGAAACAAATTGATAAGGTCATGGAAGAATTCAAGACATATTTTCCTCACCCACGAGAGTAACTTCACATTGAGAGGTCAAGCACTTGATCAATATGACTCCCAGATCTCCTCTACCCATTGGGCGAGCATAGTGCCACTCTCTTATGGAAAATGAGGAAATCAAGCGGTAAATCCATGATTTGCTACAAAAAATGCACATACAACCAAGCTCCTCACCTTGTGGGAGCCCAATTGTAATCATACATTAAAAGGATGGGACTTGTAGACTTTGCATTGATTATTAGGTACTCAATAAAATCATTGTGAGGAATAGGTACCTGATCCCACGAATTGATGACCTTCTTGTCTAGCTCAAGGGGGTCGAGTGCATCAACGAGATTGATTTGAAGTATGGATATCACCAAGTTCTAATAGAGCCCACAGATGTATGGAAGACTGCCTTCAAACCCAAGGAGGGTCTTTTTGAGTGGCTGGTCATGCCCTTCAGCTTGAAAAATTCCTCTATAACCTTTATGAGAGTTATGGATGACATATTGCGACCTTTCACCAACTTGTTTGTGGTTGTACATTAGGATGACATACTCATATCCACGAAGACTTGGGTAGGGCACTTGCAACACAATCATTAGGTCCATCAAACCATGAGAAAACGAAATCTATGTGCCAACCTAGAAAAGTGCTCCTTTGGCATCGACAAGGTCCAATATTTGGGCTACACAATCGATGAGAAATATGTGCATGTATATTTGGCTAATATCCAAGTCATTCAGGATTGTCCAGCCCTGAAAACTATGATAGAGCTTCACAATTTCTTAGGCCTTGCTACTTTATACCAGATATTTGTGTTGGGGTTATCTTCTATTACATTGCCTTTGAGTCAAGTTTCCAAGGGTGGAGAAAAAGTGAAGTTTTTTTCATCTGAGGCACAACAGAAGGCATATGTTAAACTGAAACATCATCTTTTCTCTAAACCATTCCTCACATTTCCAGACCTACAACAACTGTTTGAGATTAAGGCTAATGCCTTGGATTATGCTATTGGTGCAGTACTCACTTAGCAAGGGCACCCAGTGGCCTATCATAGTGAGACACTCTTTTATTTTTGTTCGTAGGCACCCCACCTATGATAAGGAGATGTACTTTATCATGCAGACTACAAAAAATGGAATCATTATATTCTAGGGAAGGAGACGATCAACCACACAGATCACCATCCTCTTCAATTTATGAATACATAAGGGAAGTTGAAAAATGATCATCAGCATAAATTTTCAATATATCTACAACAATTCCATCTGAACATGAAGTACAAGAAGGGAAGAACATATCATGTCATAAATCGCCTCAATCAACCCTCGATTGTGGCTATGGGTACAGTTCTCAACTCTTGTGGGAATGATAGCTCTTGATGCCCATAACTATATGAATCTAACTTATCATTCACTGCCACCTAAAAGATGCTAATGGATGGAAAGCCAATTCTAGACTTTCGCCTTTAGGATCAATTGTTGTGCTATTTGGGAGATATTTGTGTTCCTTCAAGTTAGCGTGTCAAGCTGATTAGGATTCACATTAAAATATGGTTGTAGGAAACTTTGATGTTGAGAAGACAGGGGAAGTATTTCATAAATATTTTTATTTCCAAAAACTCAAATAGGATGTTGGAAAATATATAATATCTTGCACTACATGTGCCATCATCAAAACAACCTTTAAGAAGCAAGGCCTGCACACTCCTTTTCCTAACCCTAGTCGACCTTGGGATTCCATCTCCATGGAATATATGTCTGATATCCCTTATAACAAGCATGGTAATAATTGTGTATTTTTGTTCATCGATAATTTTTCTAATATGGATATATTGATGGCTTGAAAGAAGAGCATCGCAATAGAAGACACTACCACACTCTTCTTTGAACAAGTGTGGGTTCATTTTGGGATTCGATAAGCCATTATATCAAATCAAGATAGTAGGTTCCTAAGAAAATTTTGGTCGAGCCTATGGTCATTATTGGACACTAAGCTCACTAAGTCGATTGCATTCCATTCGTAGCCTGATGGCTAGATAGAGGTTGTGAATTGGATGATAGTGCACATTCTATGCATTTACAACTCCAAGAATTCATGAACATTAGACAAGAGGATTCCATATGTGCAACATATCTATAACAGAGTGCTCCATAGCTCATTTCGCCACAACCCCTTTCAAGCGAGCATGAGATTTCAACCATTAAGTCCCATTGATGTCGCAATGCCTCTAGCGACTACAGAGACACAATATGCACATTTTCCAATATGAAGCTAATAAAGCCATTAAATTTATTTAATGCATCCAACACATCCACTCTCAGGTCCATGATATCATATATAAGGCCAATACGAAGTACAAACAATGTCATGATCAACATTGGGTGCCACATAAGTTTCAAGTGAGCGACAAAGTTCGGTTATATTTGTAGAAGGAATGCCTTACTGGAGCCCATCGAAAACTTTGACCACTTCGGTATGCGCCTTACACCATCACCAAGGTTGTGAGTGAGAATTCTTTCAAGCTCATAATTCCCCCATTCATTGGCCTACACCAATTATTCAATGTGGACCGCCTTTGGCCATATTTTCCATCATTGTTAGACACTTCAGACATTGCTAAGGAGTTGACACCAATAGAGATCAACTCGGATTATATTGAATATGCCACAACTGATATGATCATGGACACACATATTAAGCACACTCACCAACATAGGATCAAACTGTATCAGGTAATCAAAGTCGGCCAACTCCTGCACCAAGGAAAGTGGCTCAATAGGGACCATTTTCAACAGAATCTTCCCCATCACATGGAGGCACTCAATAAAAGGGAAACATTGCTTCCTAATGGGGAGGACTGATCCAGGTGGATATTGTGGCCACCTGCCTATTCCACTTGGACCTCCAACACTATTTCCTTCCAGTTTCCTTAATTCTAGCATAGCTTTTTATTTTTGACAATTTTTCGGGTCGTAAATTTCTACAACCATGTTGAAATCCTAAAGGACTTTTTCTAGAAAAATAAAAATATTAAAGGTATTAATCCTAAAATAAAGAAATAAACCAAAAAACAAAATACAACACATATTAATGTCAACATACTTAAATAATAAAGCAAATAATATAAATTAATATGCTTAATAATATTAATACAAAATTATAATATTCATATAATAAGTTAGTGATAATACTCTATCAATAAAAATATTATATATATATATATATATATATATATATATATATATATATATATATATATAACAAAAATAATAATGTTAATAGATTAAAGTTATAATTAATTAAAAATATTAAATTAAAACATATTTTTTTTATATAATATCTATAATTTAATATAATATTAAAAACATAATTATAAACCTTTTCATGTCAAATTTTACTGAAATAATTATACATCCTTACATGCATGTTTCATATTAAATATGTTTTATTACTCACAACACATGCTATACCAATTTTCAATTTCTATAATATTAAGGATTATTTTGATTACACTACTTTTTATATCAAATTTGCTTGTTAAATCTATTACTCTAATCATATTATTAAAATATTTTACCATTCACAATACATTTTATATTTATTTAATGCATTATTTAATTGTTTAATTTAAATGTGTAAAGACACTTAATATTCGAGATTTAATTTTTTAAATTAATTAATTAATAATAACCAATATTTCACCATTGACAATACATTTTATATTTATTTAATGTACCATTTATTCGTTTAATTTAAATGTGTAAACACACTTAAAACTTTAGATTTAATTTTTTAAATTAACTAAAAATTAAATTAGTTAAAAATGACCCATCTTTTATTTCGATTTTCAATTTATTTTCAATTAATTAATTAGAAAATTAAAAGTTTTCAATTATTTAAAAATATAATAATTGAGAAAAAAAGTTAAATTATAAAATCCATAAGGGAGAAGAGGTAACTTATAGTATAGAGGATAAATTAAAATGATTAAATTATGAATGATATAATAATTTGGTAAAATGATAAGGGCCAAGGGGTAAATGATGGAAAAAGGGGCAAAATATTAAAATGAATAAGTTATTAAACTAGTAAAGAAGAAGGGGTAAATAATAGTATAGGAAATAATATTAAAATATTGAAGAAGTTAAAAGAAAAATAAGAAAGGAATAATATACAATAAAATAAAAGGGAGGGAGATTTATAATTATTATTTTAAAGAGCGGAGAGGGGAGCAAAATACCTTGTCCTGAGAATGAACCATATTAGATGGTTCTAAAAGTCAAAATACCTTGTCGTGAGGATAAACCACATTAGATGGTTTTAAAATAAAATACGAAAAGAATAATTATGACGTATTATTATTTGAAAACAACATTCCTGTTGCTTTGTTGTCCTTCCTATGCATTGTTCGATCTTTTTTGGACGATTAAATTGTTTTTGGCCATTGATTTGAACTCAATTAGTTATTAAATTTGTTATGTTTGATGGAGCTCTGCAATTATTTATCGTTATAAAAACCGTCGTTTTGTTCAAGAATAGAATTCGTGATTACTGTACATGACCTTTTGCAACGCACCTGGGAAGAAATCCCTCGCCTTCCCGACCTCATCTGCTCATTGGAGCTGTGGAAAAGACTGTCCTCTACGAGTATTCCATGCTTCTTGTTCCTTTTCCCCGGAAGGGCTCGTGTAAGTTGCGAGAGGTAAAATATTTTCTTTTGCAATATAATTATGAATGAAATGTTATAATGTTATACTATCCTCACTTAGATGTATGGAAGAAAAGTTGTTCAGTTATTCCAAGACTTTGCGACTTTGATCTCATTGCAGAGAATGGGAAAATTGTGCAATTCCATGTATATATGAATTTATGTTTTTTCCACTAAGTTAACTTCAGGGTATTTTTGTGAATTTTCCCTCTCTGATATGGTATTTACTTACATTTTTTGCAAAATAATCTCATTAAGAAGCTTCTACAAGAAGCAAATGGGCATTACTTGCAAGCAGAATATGGCACTCACATAATTATTAACCACTTTTCTTTCATTTTAAAAGATATGGGTATTATTTTTTATGGTCATTGTATTGTATTGTAATAATGGTGCAACAGCAAAATTTAGGAGAAAGGGCTAGATATCGAAACTACTGGGAATGAAGATCACTACGATTCAATTATTCATCACACGTCTCCTAATTCGCAATAAGCATTGCCTTATGACTTACATGAAATGGCTAACAATTCTCTCTCCTTTCTTGCAATTGCTCTTTTTGTGAAAAGTTGTTGAGCACTGACCCACATTTGATGCACCTTGAGGTTGAGGGTTTAAAGCTGCATGTTTTATACAATGGATTCCGGGTGTAACATTCACCTAAGTTAATTACCCCAACTTACCATGCAATAAAAAAAAAAAAAAATCGATGGTAACTAAACATTAATCTAACCTAAGCTCTGTACTATGTTTCATATCTGTTTTATGAAATCCGCATAATAATAATAAAACTGTCACAAAGCTTAAGTCTTGGCATCACACGGTTTTCTGTGATTAATTACCACACAGTACTATTTATTTGATTTTGGATATGGTTGACGATATATGTGTGCTCTGTTCCACGACTTGAGTTAAATTATTGTTATTGATTTTATGATTGGTACCCAGTCTTGGGTTCTTCGGCTGCCACGTCCTCACCTAATAAATGAGATATGGCTATGTGGATTGTGCGTAAGTTATTGTGTTGTTCGCCTTATGGTGGAGACTTTCGATCCGTGCCCACTCCAGCTGGCCGTCTCCTAGCCCTTGATCTGCAGCAATCCAATGGTGCGCAGAACCCGAGGCTGGGTGGGGGTAATGACCTCCGGTTTCGTCCTTCTTTCCCATTCATTTCCATTTTCATTGTTTTCTGTCCGATGGTGTTCTGGAGTTCTTGGCAAATTGGGTTGGGCCGAACATGTCGGTAACCCGCCCTGCAACAGCCAGGGTTTCGACTCGGACAACAAAAAACAAGCACGCACCGGCGGTGGATGGGATGCATTTCTCCTTCGGCATGCCTCTGGTAATTCGTCAAATCATTTCTTCATGTTTAACTGGTAATTTAAATTCCCTCAGTATTTCAGTCCGTCTCCAATCTAATGGCGTGGAAGTTCATAAGTCTGGGTTTAACCGCTTTCGACCCTCCAGGGTTTTCCAGCGCATACCCAAGCACACCTTATGAAGGTTGAGGCTGCTAGAAGTTTGTTCCCGCGCAGGTGCCATCGTCTTCCTCACCAGGTATTGTATTAAATTGCTGGTTATCCTCAGAAGATTTTGTTTTCCTAGATTAGCGTTTTTTTCCTCTTCCCACTCCTAACCAACGTTTCCTCTGTACTAAATGCAGGTATATTGTTTTCAATCCTAAACCTGAATGTTGAATTGCTTTTACGTTTCCAATTGGTCATGCGAGAAATTCTTACTTCGGCTACCAATTTTTCCAAGTACCCTCCAAGTCTAAAGAACAAGTTCCGGCAGGAAATTGGGGGTTTTTCGTCCTGCCCATTCCGGGAGGGTTTTCTGTTCTTAGTCGGTGGTCACATTGTTCCAGCGCTAGATGATATGGACTCTGAAATTTTTGCTATGATTCTCTCGTTTGATTGCTCTACCCGTGCCCTGGGTTTTGAGTCTGTCAGTCCTATTTTGTTTAAGAACTAAGGCATATGCCACCGCACTGTTGAGTTTGATTTTTCCTGCTTGCTACTGCTACCTTTGGCGACGGAATGTATGTTCTGTGCATAACTATTTGATTCAAGCTAAATCGTTTTTTCAGGAACCTGACAGTTGGAAGTTATAATGTTATGCTCTTATATGGTAAACAATTTTTATTACAGTTTCCTTTCCTATTCTTTTCTGTCTAGATGTTTATATGCGTACTGGTCTGCTTCCGCCATGATACGACTCAACTGTTCATATGGGTTATGTCCAGACTCTATGTATAATGATATACGTAGGGCTGATATCTCGCTATATACATTCTGTTTGTTTAAGCTCGATGATTTATATATGGTATATTAATTGAATTTCGCGGTATAAGCTTGTTTCCGAAGCTTCAATGCTTGTTGTCTCACATGTTTTCCTCTTTACATTCTTCGGTTGCTATAATATAATGTTTGTATAGTTTACTGCTTCCGGGTCTTCTCCATTCCGGATGTCTGGGTGACCGGACCACCTTTCTTGTCCGTGTAATTATATTAACGAAGCGACATGCCCAAGGGCGGAAGGTCGAACCCTTCTACCCTAGGGCTTAACGCTGGTACCGGTTTCGTTCAGCATACTCTTATTGTTATCAAAGTTCACAGGGTAGGGCATTTAGGATTATATTTTGGCTTACTGTGCGTAATAAGAATTCTAATATCACATTTCTGTTATTGTACTCAAGAAATAAAATAATATCACATTTTCTCTGCTCTATAACAATTTTCTTGCAGTAACCCTAGACCCTGCTGTGCTTTTATTGGTTGACGAAACTTATACTACTCATTTCATTCAGGATTTGTACATAAAGAAAATCACTGTTTGTCCTTTAAATCTGGTACTGTTCTTTTCTACATTGGAAACTATCTATTTACATTAATTTGATCATTATTTCTTGTATAACAATAATAAAGAAAAAGACAGTATTAATTATTGTTGCCATGAACATCTGCAAATAGAAAACTCATCTGTTTTCTTCAAGATGGCTGTAGATGCCCGTTTCCTCCCAACCATAAACTGGCAACTACATGCCCAGTTTCCCTCCGAGCTTCACGCCTGTATTTATTATCGCTGTGATAATTCTGGAGGAGATGTCTGGACAATCCGGTCCAGCCCTCCAACTCCAGAGGAACAGAACTCTGGGGAGACTCGGGACAGTCCGGTCCAGTCTCCAACCCAGCTAACACTCTGATCTGGTAACTATTTCCAGTAAAAAACAGAGTTTTTCCCTTTTCCTGCAGAACCCCAAAACTCTCTTGGAATGTTCTACTTATCCCAGAGTTTCTGTGAAGAAACTGTCTAACTGTTTCTTTTTCTCTTTCAACAACTACAGATCCTGTTTTTACTTTACCATAAATTTTTACACAATAAACTAATTTCTCAGTAAATTTATTTCTCATCAAAATTAATTTTATTCAGAAATTCCAAATAACAGTAGCCACAGTTATCTCCTAATTAGTTAACAAAATTTAATCATTGTTAATGACTAAGAGGGTGGTTTCAGTTTTCCCCCTCTGGAAGAGAACACCGTCCCTGGTGTTCCTATCTGACTTCAATGAAACAGCTCAGGATAGGCTTCTCGAACAAATTTTTCGTCTTCCCAGGTAGCTTCCTCGGGTCCAAAGTGCTTCCACTGCACTTTAACCTGGGTGATGGCTCGTTTCCGGAGCATGATTTCCCTCCGGTCGATGATACTGTGAGGCTCGACCAGAAACTCCCCGTCTGGTTCTACCTGCACACAGTGAACTTAAGTAAATGAACAAGTTCTTGTCATCGCATTAGTATTTATCAATTAGGCTTAAGCACTACCTGAATGTTCTGCCAGTGTATTATGTGTCTAGGATCATGAACATATCGCTTTAATAACGAAACGTGAAAAACATTATGCACCCGAATGTGACTAGGAAGGGCCAAACGATAGGCTACCGGTCCTACTCTTTCCAGTATCTGGAAAGGGCCACAGAACCGGGGTGCTAACTTAGCACAAGACGCCCATCTCATTGTGCTTTTCTTCGGTTTAATCCAAACATAAACATGATCCCCAACCTCATATTCACGATATGTTCTTTTTCTATCCGCGTATACTTTTTGCCTGTCTTGTGCCGCTTTCAGATTCTATCTAATCTTCCTCACCTCTGCTTCCATCTCTGCTAGCATGTCTGGTCCCAGCATGATTCTATTCTCGGGACTGCTCCAATTAATGGGAGTCCTGCATTGCCGCCCATACAACGCCTCGAACGGACTCATCCTTAAGGATTCCTGGTATCCATTGTTATAGGCAAATTCTATCAAATGAATGTACTCCTCCCACTTAACTGGTTGCTGCATGACATACATTCGCAGCATGTCCTCCAGTACCTGATTTACTCGCTCAGTCTGACCGTCAGTTTGCGGGTGGTAAGCAGTACTAAAATGTACTTGCGTTCCCAAACCCGAAAACAGAGTCTTCCAGAATGCTGATGTAAATTTCACATCTCTATCTGAAATAACAGTTTTAGGAATACCGTGCAATCTGAATATTTCACGCATGAACAGATCTGCTATTTGTACTGTCTTATAAGTGGATTGAACAGGTATAAAATGTGCTGACTTGCTAAGCCGATCCACAACCACCATGATCGAATCATTACCTCGTTTTGTTTTCGGTAATCCGGTGATAAAATCCAACGAGATCACCTCCCATTTCCATTCAGGAATGGGTATAGGCTGCATCAATCCAGCTGGATGCCGGTGCTCGACCTTCACCTGCTGGCACTCTAAACATCTGCTCAGATAACTTGCGATATCCTTCCTCATGCCTGGCCAACAGTAGTCCTTTCTTATTGCTGTCAGCATTTTTTGATATCCCGGATGTCCTGCGTAATTGCTTCTGTGGTACTCATCCAGAATCATAGTTTTTAATTCCATCCTGTTTGGAATAACTATCTTTTTTTTGAAAATCAGCAACCCGTCCTGGTTAATCTCATATTCCCTTGGTTCACCCTGCTCTCCAGATTCCTGTGCTTGCTGCCACAAATACCTGTATTCAGGATCCTTGTCTGCTTCTTCTTTGATTTGTTCTAGGAACTTGGTTTCAATCTGATTAACATATAACTCATAGATGTTATGCAACTTCCTACTTAATGCATCTGCAACCTTATTCTCTTTCCCTTTTACATGCTGCAAATCTATATCGAACTCACTCAAAAAGGCATTCCATCTAGCTTGCCGAGAATTTAAATCAGCTTGCTTAAAGTAGCTGGTTAGACTACTATGATCAGTTTTTAACACAAACCTTTTCCCAAGTAAATAATGCCTCCATACGCGGAGAGCGTGCACGGCTGCCGTCAGCTCTAAATCATAAGCTGAGTACCTCTGCTCATGATCTTTCAGTTTGCGGGACTCATAGGCAATTACTTTTCCTTCTTGTGACAACACAGCCCCAACACCTTCCTTGCACGCATCCGTGCAAACCTCAAATTCCTTGCTCGGATCTGCCACACTTAATACGGGTGCTGTTGTCAGTAATTGCTTCAGCCTTTCAAAACTGTCCTGACACTCCTTGGTCCATTTGAAAACTTTCCCTTTTCTTTGCAAGGAGGTAATGGGGAAAGCTATCTTGGAAAATCCTCTTATAAACCGCCGGTAATAACCAGCCAGCCCCATAAATGACCTTATATCTGCCACACTCTGTGGCACCTTCCATTCCAAAATAGTTTTAATTTTCTCCGGATCCACTGCTATACCTTTCTCAGATATTACATGTCCTAGATATTGTATTTCTCCCTTGAAAAAGTCACACTTACTAAATTTTGCATACAGCTGGTGCTTTCTAAGCAGTTCCAGCACCATACGCAAATGCTCCTTATGCTCTTCTGCGTTCTTGGAGTAGATCAGTATATCATCGATAAAAATTAACACAAAGCTGTCCAGATAGGGGTGGAAAATACTATGCATCAGCCGCATAAAGGTGGCTGGTGCGTTAGTTAGCCCAAAAGGCAACACCACAAACTCGTAGTGGCCATACCTTGTGCGGAAAGCTGTTTTGTGTATGTCCTCATCCTTAATTCTAATCTGGTGATAACCAGATCGCAAATCGATCTTTGAGAACACAGTAGCTCCTCTAACCTGGTCGAACAGGTCATCAATACGGGGTAGGGGATACCTGTTCTTAACCGTCAACTTATTCAGTTGGCGATAATCCATACACATGCGCATGGTTCCATCCTTCTTCCTAACGAACAGCACTGGTGCTCCCCAAGGGGATACACTGGGTCGTATATACCCCTTATCCAATAATTCTTGGAGCTGCATTTTTAGTTCTGTCAACTCTGGTACACTCATTCTGTAAGGAGTCCGGGATACTGGAGAAGCTCCCGGTAGCAACTCTATGGTAAAATCAACATCCCTTTTTGGGGGTAATCCGGGTACCTCCTCCGGAAACACATCCTGAAATTCCTGTATCACAGGTATATCCTCCAGTAAAGCTGCCTTATCCTTGGCCTTTGATAATCCAACTTGGATGGCATACAGCCTACATCCTTTCCTAATGCATTTTCCCATTTGGGAAGCTGTAATTGGGCGTAACTGTGTGGGCTTCCTTATGCCTTGAATTTCTTGGCGATTTCCATCCTGATCTTTGTAGTAAATTTTCTTTTCCTTACAATCTAGAAGGGTCCAATGCTTTTCCAGCCAATCCATTCCCAGTAATACATCATAGGATCCCAGAGGCAGAATATTTAAGTCCACTACTAATTGCTGTCCGCTGATGTGTAGTGCACAGTCGGGTATCTTGGCACTAACTTTTCTCTTAGCTCCTGTGGCTAATTGAACCAACCAAGCCTTTTTAAATTTTTGACTTGGCAACTTACAGTTTTCTACTAGCTTAGGGCTTATATAACTTAAACTTGCTCCTGGATCAATCAAAACAGAAACAGTTTGAGAGAACAGTTTACCTTCCAGCTCTATCATGGTAGATTGGTAATCAGCTTGCCGGTCCTCCAATGCCGCGTTAATTCTGGGTATGCTTCGCGCCACATCTCCTACCGTAGAGGCCTCCTGAAGATTAGCTACTGTTTCAGTCTTTCCCCGCTGTGGGCAATCCCGATAATAATGTGCTGCGCCGCAGCCCCAACACTGCAGAGGTGGCCTTTGATTATGAGTCTGTTCAGGTTTGCTAGATGCCTCAACAGTTTTGTCCTCCCCAGGCCATCTGATCCTCTGGTGATTCCTGCCAAATTGCTTATTAATTGAATTCCTGGCAGAGCTCCTAAATTTACTGGTTTTGCTGCGATTAAAGCCAGCACTGCTCTTATTTTCCTTCCTTGATTGCCACCCTTTTCCCTGGTCTACCTTGGTCTTCGCTTGCTGGTAACACAATCTTGCTTTCCTAATGGCCTCATCCATGGTTTTTGGATTTACAAATTCAATACGCTCCTTCATGTGGGAGGGTAGACTGCTCAGGAATCTTTGGACTTTGGCTTTTTCCTCCCTCAAGTATGGTACGTAGCGCAATAATGAGGTAAACTTAGCAATAAACTCATCCATAGTTAACTGTCCCAGCCGCAGATCATGAAATTCTCGAGCCTTTTCATCGTAAAAACGCTCTGTCAAGTACTTTTCCTTGAAGTACTGCTGAAACTTATCCCATGTCACATCTTGATCTTCTATTCCCCGCACATTCTTCACTTCTTCCCACCATAAGGTGGCTTTATCTTTCAGCTGGTAAATGGCTAACTGAGCTTTAAGTCCACTGTCATAGTCATACACTTGGAAGTACTTGTTCATGTTAATCAGCCAAGCTTCTGCCACTTCTTCCTTTTCCCCATCGAAAGTAGGTGGCTTTATTTTTCTGAATTCTCCATGCAATTCCACCCTCTGTCTCTTTTCTGCCTTCCGTTCAGTTTCATTTTCAGATTCAGCTTCATGAAAGTTTCTGTTCAGATTACTTCGCTGTGATGTACTTCTTTCCTTACGATTCATCTCTTGCTCATCTGTTTGCTGTTCGTTTCCTTCTTGGAATTCCCTACCAGCACTGGGGTTGTCATTCCTATGATTTTGTTTGTCAGAGAGGCTCTTCAAGATTCGCTCCTGCTCTTGCATCATTTTTGCATTCTCTCTTCGCACCCTCTCCATCTCGTCTTGCAATTTTTGCACTGTGTGTACTAAAATGCGATTCTGCTGCTGCTGCTCTTCAATCAGCCTATTCGATCGCTAATGCTGTTCTATTCCCAGCTGCACCCACATTTCGGGGTTACCCTCCGGTGGTGGTGGCATCTCTTCCCCACTTCGAGGTGGCGGTTGAGACGGTGTTCGCCTCATTGTACCTTCTCTTGGTTAACTGAACTCTCTGTGCAGGAGTAACATACAGTTTGACGTCAGTTGACCCTAATAGGGCCCAGCGTTGTAACGCTGCTTTGATACCACTTGTAACATTCACCTAAGTTAATTACCCCAACTTACCATGCAATAAAAAAAAAAAAAAATCGATGGTAACTAAACATTAATCTAACCTAAGCTCTGTACTATGTTTCATATCTGTTTTATGAAATCCGCATAATAATAATAAAACTGTCACAAAGCTTAAGTCTTGGCATCACACGGTTTTCTGTGATTAATTACCACACAGTACTATTTATTTGATTTTGGATATGGTTGACGATATATGTGTGCTCTGTTCCACGGCTTGAGTTAAATTATTGTTATTGATTTTATGATTGGTACCCGGTCTTGGGTTCTTCGGCTGCCACGTCCTCACCTAATAAATGAGATATGGCTATGTGGATTGTGCGTAAGTTATTGTGTTGTTCGCCTTATGGTGGAGACTTTCGATCCGTGCCCACTCCAGCTGGCCGTCTCCTAGCCCTTGATCTGCAGCAATCCAATGGTGCGCAGAACCCGAGGCTGGGTGGGGGTAATGACCTCCGGTTTCGTCCTTCTTTCCCATTCATTTCCATTTTCATTGTTTTCTGTCCGATGGTGTTCTGGAGTTTCGGGCAAATTGGGTTGGGCCGAACATGTCGGTAACCCGCCCCCCGCAATGCCCGTGTTTCGACTCGACAAAAAAATGCTACGCACCGCGGTGGATGGATGCATTTCTCCTTCGCATGCCTCCGGTAATTCGTCGTCAAATCATTTCTTCATGTTTAACCGGGTAATTTAAATTCCCCTCGCATTTCGATTCGTCTCCAATTCAATGGCGTGAAGTTCATAAGTCCTGCCTAACCGCTTCGACCTCCGTGTCCAGCGCATACCCAAGCACACCTTATGAAGGTGGAGGTCGTTGTAGTTTGTCTGCCGTTGTGTGCCATCGTCTTCCCCACTGTATTGTATTAAATTGCCGGTTATCCTCAAGATTTTGTTTTCCTAGATTAGGTTTTTTTTTCCTCTCCCACTCCTAAACCAATGTTTCCTCTGTTCTAATGCAGGTATATTGTGTTTCAATCTTAATCCTGAATGTTGAATTGCTTTTACATTTCCAGTTGGTCCTACGAGAAATTCTTACTTCGGCGACCAATTTCCAGGTACCCTCCGAGTCTAAAGAACAAGTTTCCAACAGGATAATTGGGGTTTTTCGTCCTGCCCATTCCGGAAGGGTTTTCCGTTCTTAGTCGGAGTTTACATAGCTCCAGCGCTAGATGATATGGACTCTGAAATTTTTGCTATGATTCTCTCGTTTGATTGCTCTACCCGTGCCCTGGGTTTTGAGTCTGTCAGTCCTATTTTGTTTAAGAACTAAGGCATATGCCACCGCACTGTTGAGTTTGATTTTTCCTGCTTGCTACTGCTACCTTTGGCGACGGAATGTATGTTCTGTGCATAACTATTTGATTCAAGCTAAATCGTTTTTTCAGGAACCTGACAGTTGGAAGTTATAATGTTATGCTCTTATATGGTAAACAATTTTTATTACAGTTTCCTTTCCTATTCTTTTCTGTCTAGATGTTTATATGCGTACTGGTCTGCTTCCGCCATGATACGACTCAACTGTTCATATGGGTTATGTCCAGACTTTATGTTTAATGATATACGTAGGGCTGATATCTCGCTATGTACATTCTGTTTGTTTAAGCCTGATGATTTATATACAGTGTATCCATTGAATTTCGCGGTATAAGCTTGTTTCCGAAGCTTCAATGCTTGTTATCTCACATGTTTGCCTCTTTACATTCTTCGGTTGCTATAATAAAATGTTTGTATAGTTTTCTGTTTCCGGGTCTTCTCCATTCCGGATGTCTGGGTGACTGGACCACCTTTCTTGTCCGTGTAATTATATTAACGAAGCGACATGCCCAGGGGCGGAAGGTCGAACCCTTCTACCCTAGGGCTTAACGCTAGTACCGGTTTCATTCAGCATACTCTTATTGTTATCAAAGTTCACAGGGTAGGGCATTTAGGATTATATTCTGGCTTACTGTGCATAATAGGAATTCTAATATCACATTTCTGTTACTGTACTCAAGAAATAAAATAATATCACATTTTCTCTGCTCTATCTTGCAGTAACCCTAGACCCTGCTGTGCTTTTATTGGTTTACGAAACTTATACTACTCATTTCATTCAGGATTTGTACATAACGAAAATCACTGTTTGACCTTTAAATCTAGTACTGTTCTTTTCTACATTGGAAACTATCTATTTACAGTAATTTGATCATTCTTTCTTGTATAACGTTAATAAAGGAAAAGACAGTATTAACTATTGTTGCCATGACATCTGTAAATAGAAAACTCATCTGTTTTCTTCAAGATGGCTGTAGATGCCCGTTTCCTCCCAACCATAAACTGGCAACTACATGCCCAGTTTCCCTCCGAGCTTCACGCCTGTATTTATTATCGTTGTGATAATTCTGGAGGAGATGTCTGGACAATCCGGTCCAGCCCTCCAACTCCAGAGGAACAGAACTCTGGGGAGACTCGGGACAGTCCGGTCCAGTCTCCAACCCAGCTAACACTCTGATCTGGTAACTATTTCCAGTAAAAACAGAGTTTTTCCCTTTGCCTGCAGAACCCCAAAACTCTCCTGGAATGTTCTACTTATCCCAGAATTTCTGTGAAGAAATTGTCTAACTGTTTCTTTTTCTGTTTCAACAGCTACAGATCCTGTTTTTACTTTACCATAAATTTTTACACAATAAACTAATTTCTCAGTAAATTTATTTCTCATCAAAATTAATTTTATTCAGAAATTCCAAATAACAGTAGCCACAGTTATCTCCTAATTAGTTAACAAAATTTAATCATTGTTAATGACTAAGAGGGTGGTTACACCGGGTCTTTTATGTGAACTCGACTTATACACACAGATTTCAAATGTTTGAGATGGAAAACCACATTTTTATGTTTTCTTTTGATGTTACATATATAGTCGAGCATAAAGCATTCAGAGGTTGAGATGGAAAATTGGGCCAGTATTTCTAGATGAAGTTAAACAGAATCCCAACCAATCTGCAAAGATTTCTTCAATAGAAAATGACACCTCAATTACTTTTACTATAAATATATAATTTACTCATTCGTAAAGCGACAGAAAATATATCAGTACTCACAATCGTAAAGCGACAAATGCATAGGCGTCATTTGAAGCAGGTGAGCGTTTCACGAAATCCCCAATATAATACTACTGCAATACTCTTCCGTTGTCTTATTAACCGCGAAGTATTATATTTTTAATTGCGACTATCACTATTCAAATCACTGCATATTTGAGCAGGTCCAACAAATTTACGTGGAAATAAATTTAAAGCAAAATATCCAAAAGTAAGCTGTTATCGAAATATGAAAATATGCAAATACCGCCCATTAATGGCAAAAGGTGTGGCGAATGGACATCTCCTTGTGTCGCTAAAGACAAATGAGGAAAAATGTATGCTCATCTAATTTGGTTTGTTTTAACTTCATGAGAATCTATCAAAATTTCAAACCAAAATTTACATCGCATGTTTTTTCTAATATACTTATTTCCGATAGTATTAAAGTTTCATGAAATATTTTTTTATTGTCTTTTTAATATAATATTAAATATTTATGATTTTTTTCAATGTTAATACTCAAATAAAGGATTTGAAAATATTTTAATCGTGATATATATATATATATATATATATATAATTGAGATTGAAAAATAATAATTATAATAATAATTATTGAAAAATATAATAATAATTGTCATTATCATGTGTGAATTATTTTAATTCATGTGAGTTATTTATATATAAACATAAATAAAATTTAAAAACATTTTTTTACTAAAATTATGCTAGTCTCGTAATTTTCTGCACTTTATTATTATCTAATTAATGTATTGATCGATCTAAATAAAGATATTTTCTAACTTATAAACCGTGCGTATTATATAAAAATTATAACAAATAAATCTATTGGTTTGGCACTTGATCGATCTAAATAAAGATATTTTCTAACTTATAAACCGTGCGTATTATATAAAAATTATAACAAATAAATCTATTGGTTTGGCACTTGGCTCTATTAGAATATTTTTTACTTGATTATATTGATTTAGATAAAATGTGCTAACAATCTGTTGTCTATTTTATAAAATTTACAGGCGAGTTTGACACTGGGCTCAACAAAGATTTTGGGTATTTATTATAAATATAATAAATTAAAGTTTTTATAAATATAGCAAATTGAAGTTTTGAAAAAGAAAATGCAGTATTTTTTTGCAAGATTAGATTTTATAAAATATTGGATAAATTACATTTATTTATTTAAAAGAATTTTTTAGTTGAAAAAAAATCCTCCATAGACTTTACAGTGTTGCACAAATTAATGAATTTTTTATTTTTATAATGGGTAGTTGAGTTTTTTTTCTTGTTGTACAAACTAAATTACATTATATGTACTATGTATTTTTACGTCGTAAGGCGTTATATAGTTTGATCTTTTGTTAGCAATTAAATTTTCTGTCCCTTTTGTGCATCGTTCGATCTTTTGTTGGACGATTAAATTCTCCTTGCCCGTTGATTTGAAGTTAGATTAGTTATTAAAGTTCGTTATGAGCTTGGCGTTTCCCAACAGTTTATATGTTTGATGGAGCTCCAGAATTAGCGTTATATTCTTTGTCCTTTGTGTGCATCGTTTGATCTTTTGTTAGACGATTAAGTTCAACCTACGCGAAGAGACTATGTATCGTCTTCATCTATGATTTCTCATCTACTCATTGGAGCCGTGGCATAGACTGTCTGCTACGAGCAATCCATGCTGCTTGTTTCGTTTTCTCGGAAGGGCTCGTTTACGTTGCCGGAGGAAATGGTGTGCGAGGAGCAACAACAGTTTACAATGTAGAGAAAGACGAAAGGAAGCATCTCCCACATAGGAACCAACAATGGGACCTCTACTTTGGGGCTTTTATTGATGGGAAATTATTCGTTATTAATTATGACAGTGATTCGTGGGTTAATAGAACGAAGGCAAATGGGGAAATTTATGATCCGGAATAAGGGGCGTGGACCTCTCTTCATGATTTATCCAATCTCTGGGATGGGGAACACCCTCGATCATTACCACTTGCGGTTAAATGTTTAGGCAAACCCTTCTATTGTTTCCAGACGGTGTGATGGAATTCTTGGGGGCGGTAATGTTGAGGAAAAAACCCTTAATAATGCTTTCTTCCCTCTACGTGATCATTTTTTCTATAAGATAATACCTCAATGTATACGACATGAAGCAACAGTAGTATCGCAGGACGAAATGGTTCGAGAGTGGAGTGCTTTTCCCATTAGGAGGCCCGAAGACCTTGATATAGACTATGATCAGCTTATTTGGTCTACAGTTACTGTGGAGATCTAAAATTAAATTCATAGCGTTTTGCATTCATGCCTTTGATAACGTTAGTGCTTTCTAGATCATAGTTAGGATTGACCTATGTCCTGTACAATTATATTAATTATATTTATGGTTCTAGGGAGTGAATAGAACATAGTTAGATAGTTAAAATTCCAATGATTATTTTTTTAAATGGATGCCCAAAAATACAATTACTTTTTTATTATTCAATAATGATTCAGATTGGATACTTAGTCCATTTGACATAGTTGTGTCACTTTTGTGGTTATCACAATCTTCATAGATCAGTTATTTGACACAGAGTTATGTACTTAGTAGCCCATTTCTATTAATTTTACATAGCATTGTTTGGTGTCGTCAGCATGGTTATAATGCTTCTAAATCCTGGTTTACCGACTTATTCAGTTGTCAATAGTTGTTTCAAAGAATTGTTTTATGTATCTTGCATTTGGAGAGCAAATTATTGCAGATTGAACATGCATTTTTTCTATAACTTTGCTTTTAATTACAAATAAAAATTGGGATAGGGCACAATCTTTTTTCCTGCCTTTACTAAAATTGACCAAAATTCAATTGTCAATAGTTGTTTCAAAGAATTGTTTGATGTATCTTGCATTTGGAGAGAAAATTATTTCATATTGAACATGTCTTTTTTCTATAACTTTGCTTTTGATTACAAATAAAAATTGGGACAGGGCACAATCTTTTTTCCTGCCTTTACTAAAATTGACCAAAATCATGACAGATATCTTGCTTAGCAACTATTGGATCTCTTTAAGAATATTACGGCATTTCCTTTGCAACATCTAGTGATGGGGCAATTGCTAGTATACAATAAAATAAAAAGGAGGGGGAGAGGGGGAAAAAATACCTTGTCCTGAGGATGAACCATATTAGATGGTTCTAAACGTCAAAATACATTGTCCTGAGGATGAACCACATTAGATGGTTCTAAAGGTAAAAATACCTTGTCCTAAGGATGAACCACATTAGATGGTTCTAAACTTCAACCAAATCCTAATGATGTGATTAAAGATTTTTTATCTACATTTTTTTATTATGTTTCAATAATTATAAATCTAATATACTACTCTTATCACATGATTAATATCTTACCAATACAAATAATGATATATTAAAATTATGAATATGCATTCATATAAAATTACAATTATTAATTTAAATATAAATTTTAATTTAATTTTTTATCATTAAACTAATTTAAAATTATTATCAAATTAACCATTCTTTAAAATTTCTATCAAATTAACCATTTCTAATCTTTTAAGATTTCAAATACTTTTCCAACCTAAGTAGAATTTTTTCTATTTTTCATATTCCTTAATATTTCATAGTATTTGT
Organism: Pinus albicaulis; assembly: GCA_034641835.2. NCBI lineage: Eukaryota > Viridiplantae > Streptophyta > Pinopsida > Pinales > Pinaceae > Pinus > Pinus albicaulis. The sequence continues at coordinate 831,589,960 of CM076577.1, read as the reverse complement.
ATTAATTTTAGGTTACACTGGATAATTTATACTTACCATTTCCTTGTTAGAAGCCAGTCTCTCATAACGTATGATAATTTCAAATATTTGTGTACTAAATTTTAATATAATATAAAATTTTAAATGCTAAGAAAATTAATAAATGTGTAAAACATATAAAATTTAGTTTATGAAAAATTGGTGAAAAATATGAAACTGGTTTTTGTTTTAAAATATTTTTTATAATAATGTTTAATAAAATATAATAAATTTTGTTTATTTATATTTTATATTTAATTTTATAAAAAAATTATATAGACATTTAATTGCATTAATTGTTAAGTAATATTGAAAATTGATGTTAATTTAATATTATTATCAATAATTATATAAATTAAATGACTGATAAATATGAATAGAACTTATTCTCATAATAAACAATGAAAACACTTCATCACATATATCATAATTAAAATTAAAAAAAATCATAAAAACTAACTAAATTTTATTATTGTTTTTATTATTTTTATTAAGGTCTTCTTACAATATTGCGTCCAATATCATGGTTTATGAATACCACATATTTAAAAGTAAAAAAAAGTAGAAAAAGAAAAAGAAAAAAGACATAAGTATTTTGGAGATAAATTTCAACCTTTAACATGTACATAACACTAAGAATATTCTAAAATATTATGTAAAAGTTAAACCCTTATCACCCATCTAATAATTACTAATAATTAAATTATAATTCTAAAAAAATATTTTAATATTTATCAAGCATTTAATTTATATGACTTTCCTAAATATTAATAACATTTAATTTATATGGATGCACTATTTATTAATAGCATTAAGTATGCAATTGCATTACATGACTTTGCATTGAAATTATATTTATAATCTCTTTAAAAAAATGTCAAATTTACAAACAATTTTTTTTTTCTAGTTAATTAAAAATAATATTTTATTATTTCAAAAAAACCTAAAATAAAAAATTTAAAGATAATCTCAATTATACTATAATATTCAGAGTTGGTTTTAAGTTTCTGGTGGATTTTTTTTGTCAGAATTTTGCCAAAATTTTTAAGGTGAAATCTTGATATGTGTTATTAAAAATTGGTTTTTTGAATGCATATATGGATTCAACACCCTGAAAACCCACAAGGCACTTCTATTGTGCAAATTTTACCCATCAAACTAGTGATTTCAATGAATTCCTGTTTGATTTTATACCTAGTAAAATTTTTCAAAAAGTCTCATTAAAGACAATTAGATAATATTCTAATGACCCAATAATAATTCATAAATTTAATAAGTATATTAAATAGAAACTCATAGTCCATTAAAATTAATAGTCTCCCAAGGCATGACTCAAACAATCAATTTGACTATTGGCTACTATTAATTTAACATTGACCAATGCAAGTTATAATGTTTAACTCAAATATATATATATATATATATATATATATATATATATATATATATATATATATATATATATATATATATTTAATTTTTCATTAATATTAAAAAAATAATCTTCAAACATTTAATTGGATCATAACTTGAAAGTCTTATTGCAGCTTTAACACAATACAATGGGATGTGAATAACTACCCAACATTTTTCTTCCATAATTTCTAGATACATTAGCAATATCTATGACATTGTTAATATTCATAGGAAAATCACCAAAAATTAAAATCCTTGAAAATAGTTCATACTCAATAACATATTTACCAACAGATAGTGCCCACCATAATTTAATTTAAACAAGTATTTGCATAAAATATGGACAGGAACAAGATTAAAATAAATATACTTACTTGAGTTACTTCCCACAATTATTTATGTGTTCTTCAACACTAAGTAGAAGTAAACATGTAAATTGCAAGTCATTACTCTCAGTAGGAAATTATTTTTCCATTTCCTATATCAATTTGCAATGACTTTCCAGAAAATTATACTTTAATTTTTTGAATTGTAATTTAAGCTTTTGCTTGATTCTAGATCCTTTCAGCATTGTGTAGTGCTTGGAAATGAAATCTAGAACCAGAAATCTTTATTGCACACTTACAATTCACATTCAAAAAATTACAAAAATGTAAAATAAATTAACTTAAACAAATCTTACTGCTTTTATAATATGTATATCTCATTTACATTTATAATTTATATTTACTCTTATATTAATATAGTAAATAATTTAAATTGCTAATAAATATTAATAAACAACAATTTATAATATTATTAAAACAATGGTTTTATAAAACATTTCACAATATTTCAAGAACACACTTACAATTAACTAAATTATAATTTTATTATAAAATATTATTATTATTAGAGTAATATCTCATCAAAACATAAAACACTATTATATATATATATATATATATATATTTTTATTCCAACTTATCATGAATATTTATATGTAAAAAAATTTCTTATTATAATAGTGTGCCAATACATACTATATCAATACCAATATCTGGAAAAAAATACATAACTAATTTTATATGATAATTGTTATTCTTATTCCTTCCAAAAAAATTCCTCAATAATAACAACTATCAATGCAAAATCTGTGAAGAAGCAAAGCTTTGATGAGAACCAATCATGTTATGGGACAAATTGGTCGATTTCAAATGAAGTTTAACCTATTCAACTGGATCGTGCCTCCCTTGATAGAAAAAAAATTACATTATGAAATTCATATAGTTTGTCAAACTCCTACCAAATTATAAAATTCATCTAATTTGTCAAACTCTTACCACGGAGCAGAGATACTCAGACATAAGTAACAAGACGTCGGGGTGAGTAAAATTGCATCTTAGCTGGTATGTGAGGATATCTATAGATAAGTTTTCTTCAAACAATCAAATAACACAAAAATATCACTGATATGATTTTCCGATTTGAAATTATATATGCTTTATTTTTCATCACAGACATTTGCGTTACAGAAGTTTTCTTCAAACAATCAAATAACACAAAAATATCACTGATATGATTTTCCGACTTGAAATTATATATGCTTTATTTTTCATCACAGACATTTGCGTTACAGCAAGTCATCAACGCATATTGTATTTAGGAAATTTGTACAATCCATAAAACAGCCATCAACACATATTAGGAAATTTGTACAATCCATAAAACCGTTTTTTTTAATGGGAGGCACTATCCAATTTCTAATTTTATTCTATACAATTATTGCAGTGATAATTCCACCAAATCCAATCCAGCTGCAATCAAAGATATATATTTGTCCAAATGGATCAACCATCTTTGACTAACAACTCCAGTGTGCTCTTCTGAATCTGGTTCCACCAAATCCAATCCCGCTGCAATCAAAGCTATATATTTGTCCGAATGGATCAACCATTTTTGACTAACGCCTCCTCTGTGCTCTTCTGAATCTGGTTTTCTTTTTTCATTGCAGGCTTGTAGAGGAAAGCTACCTATACACTAGTTCATTACAGAAATATACACTGGTTCATTACAGAAATTGATGTAACAGTGGGCCATCAATGCACACTATTTAGGAAATTTGTACAGTCCAAAAAATCGTTTTGTCATTAGAGGCATTATCCAATTGCTAGCTTTCTTCCACAATATCATTACACTGATCATTCCACTAAATCCAATTCCCACTCCTAAACCCACTGCAGGCAATGATATATATTGGTCCAAATGGTTCAACCATCCTTGACTAACACTTCTCCCTATGCTCTTTTGAGTTTGGTTTTTCTTTTCATTGCATGCCTGGAGAGGAAAACCACATAAACATTGGTTTCCTTGAAATGAAGAAGTATTAAAAGTATCAAACTGTGTTCCCAATGGAATTCTCCCACAAAGTTTGTTGGATGAAACATCCAAATATGGTAGCATGAATAGCATAGAGAGTTTTTGAGGAATTTCTCCATCCAGATCATTCTTGGCCAAGTCCAATTGTTCCAAAGTAGATATAACACCAAGAGATGCAGGTATGTACCCTTCCAGTCTGTTACTTGATAAATTCAGCAATCTAAGGCTGCTCAAATTCCCTATGGTTGGAGGTATTTCTCCCGTAAAATTATTGCTAGACAAATCCAATATTGTTTGTAGCCAACACATATGTTAGAGTATACTCATATCCTTTGATGACAATGTCCAGATCCTCATACAATGTATTACTAGTGAGTTTGAAAGACCCAATATTTTTGAATCCTTGGAGCCTTTCTAGATTGGCTGGTATCTTTCCACTGATCTTATTGTTGGACAGATCCAACACTTGCAATTTGATGAGATTTGTGATGTTTGAAGGAATGCTACCATGAAGCTTATTATGGGCAACACTTAAAACTCTCAATTCATGAAGAGCTGCAAGGTAACCAGGTAGTTGACCCGTTATTTCATTTTTGCTCAAGTCTAATAGTTGAAGCTTGGTACATTTGGCCAAAGAGTCAGGAAAAGTCCCAAAGAAGTTATTGGAATATGCAGAGAGAACTTCCACAGAATCAGGAAATCCTATTTCTAGATTTCCACTAAGTTTGTTGTCAGACAGCTTCAACCTCTGTAAGACTCTGCATTTACTTAAAGTAAGAGGTATTTTCCCAGACAAAAGGTTGCTCTGCAATAATAAATTCTTCATAGATTTACAATTTCCTAGGGATGGAGGAATCTTTCCATTCAATTTGTTTTTAGACAAATCCAACACCTCTAGTAGCACACATTGGCCAATATGATTAGGGATTGGTCCCTCCAGATTGTTTTCATATATAATTAATTGTTGAAGCAAAACCAAATCACCAATACTGCTTGGAATACTACCAGAAATTTTGTTGGAAAACAAAAAGAATTTTTGAAGAGAATGAAGCTTTCCTATGGTTTTTGGAATTATACTTGTAAAATTGTTGGTATCTAAATAAAGCTGTTGAAGATTGTTCAAACCAGCAATTTCCTCTGGGATTCTGCCACTCAGCTTGTTCGTACCAAGATTGAGGAAGGTCAATTCACCCAATTTTCCGAGGCCTTTAGGTATTTCACCAGAGAAGCTGTTTTCACCTAGATTTAAGTAGGTAATCTGACTCAAATTTCCAATGGCTTCAGGTATGTTACCGGTCATGTTATTTCCAACTAGACTCAAGGTGGAGAGGGGCAGCCCAAAAATACTCATAGGCAGGGAGCCTTGAATTTTATTGTATTCTAAATCCAGCCATACAAGATTGCTGCAGTTTCCTATTTCAGAAGGGATAAGACCTGAAGTATTAGCTGGGCCATAAATGGATAGTTGACCAAGCTCTCTCAAATGACCAAATTGAGGTGGGATATTACCTGATAATGCCCGATTGTCTCCCAAAAAGACGGAGGAATGGTACTCTGCAACTTGTTTGAATGTAGATACAGGTACTGTAAATTTTGCAGCAAACCCAGTTCCGCCGGAACTTTTCCACTCAAGCTGTTGTGAGAAAAAGCGATGTACGGTAGCTGAGTACAATTACTAATATCTGGAGGGATGTGACCACTTAGTGAATTGCCTTCAAAGTAGAGAAGAGATAAATCTCTGATCTGACCCAAAACTGAAGGGATTGGACCAGTGAGATTGTTGTATCCAATGGACAACACCTGTAGAGAAGTGCAGTTGCTCAGAGAAGTTGGAATACTTCCACTGAGATTATTGTTTGTCAAGCGGAGCTGTTCCAACTGGGCTAGACGACCGAATTCTGTTGGTATGCTCCCTATCAAGCTGTTTCCTGAAAGTCGGATCCATTGTAGCTTTGTACAATTACACAGCGTTTTTGGAATATAACCACTGAGCAAATTATAGCTGAGGTCGAGTACTCCCAGGGCCTTTAACTGCCCAACCTCCGTTGGAATTCTTCCTGTCAAATTATTCTGAGAAAGGTTCAGAGTGCGTAATAATGAGAGGTTGCCAAGCGATGGTGAAATGGCACCTTGCAATCCCAATCCAGGAAGTATTATGGAAATCACTCGTTTAGTGCGCTTTCTGCAGAAAACACCATTCCAGGAGCACAGGTTATGAGAGTTTGCTACGGTCCAGTTGATCAACGATCCATTGGGATCCGATGTGAGGGCCTTTCTGAATGACAAAAGGGCCTCTACGTCCCTTGTATCGTCAGCGTCCATGGATGATGATGATGTTGTGAATTCAGGTTGCTCCTGCAGATTGCCTTCATCTTCCTTCAAAACAAAATCACTTCCACCAGTCATGCGGTCATACAAACGATCATGATGTAAACCATGGCCCCTGTGAACATGTGAGGAATGATATGGCTTCATGGAATAACTACTAATAGTTGCCAGGCTCAGAAGCCCCACTAGTATCATCATCGGCACAGCACTTTTCTCCATTTCTCTCTCTATCCCAAATCTAACGACTTCGACGACTTGCCTGTGAGTTCTCTTCTTTGCAAGCACACATATAACTAGCAATTGCACCGGGGTGCAAGGGAACGCTGGATGGAGGAGATGTGAATCGTTTTCTGCTATATGAGAGGTAAAACCTGAATCGTGATTTAACAGAAGATAATTCAAAGCTGAAAAGATAATCATAAATGGTAACTATGATCACCTAAGGTGGAAAGCCTATAGCTATTAATGTCTCGATTCTTTTCACGTTCAAACAATCTATACTGTATACTAAAGAAGCAACCTAACGACATGTCACAAATTGGCCATTCAAATGGCCTGCATATCCTCGAGACTGATGGAATCCTCATATATGAAGAAGGTAAGGACACCTTGATGTGAAATTCTCGTATTTTCTCTACCTGTCCTTCATGTTATGTCTGGGTGGTCGAATTGAGTGTGCTCATTTTGATTTGCAGAAGGCTGAATAGGATGAGCGAAGTTTTCCCATAGAATCTTTAAGTTTATCTAAGGTGGTAAACCCTGCCCGTGTAACCTCTTTAAATAGAAAGTATAGCTCCTACTTGCTATTTGTAAAATAACGGCTAGGTTGTTTCAAATAATAAAAATTAATTTATTTTATTTTAAAAAGAGTAAACCAAATGATAAAAGTTTATAATTTGAATTGTAAATATTTATATTTATTTTAATGAAAGTAATATTTTTTAATTTAATATTATTAAATTGTAATCTATGTAGTTTTATTTTTATTTCATTTTATTTATTTATTTGTTTATTTATTTATTTATTAATCTTTATTTTATTTCTATTTATTTATTTATTTTATTTTTATTTTTTAATTAAGAATTTTTTTTATCTATTTTATTTTTTATTTTAATTTTATCTTGATTTTATTTTATTTCTATTTATTTATTCATATTTTATTTATTTCTCGCCTCACATCCTTGATATCTATCACACTTCTGAGCTTCCCCTTGGAAATAGACTTGCACGCAAGCATTTCTTCAGTCTCCTTGTCAGTAAGCTCTCTTCCCAGCACATACTTATTGTGTATATTGTGTCCATGCCAAGAAATCGGCAGACCCACGATTATGTTTGTGATGGCTAATGCCAAGAAATTGGCAGACCGACGATGGCAGTGTCTTCTTTACTGCATGCTTTAGTGTTGCAGAGGCGCGGGGTCGAGTTTTCAGGCAAGGAGCACACTGAATGCTTTAGCGTTGCGAAGGCGTGGGTTCGAGTTTGCCCGCAAGGAGCACGCAGTAGACTCATGGTGGATGAGCACAGAAGATTGGGGAATTGTGAAGAAAAGAGTACCTAGATGATGGATTTTTTGTGATTCCTCCTCGCGGTAATGCTAGGCGGGGTGCTGCTGTTGATGCTCAGCACCGAGGGCTATTAATACTCAACACCGAGCTTAGATACAGAATGGCCGGGGACAATATTGTTAACCAAATGTTGATTCCAACCCATCCAAGCCCCGGGCCACCCGCGACGAGTTTCATTAACCAGACATTGAATTCCTACGCGTCTATGGAATTAGGCAATTTGGACTCTTCAGAGCAGTGTCTGCTGATAAATCAGTTGTTGGGCGGCACTGCTTCATGATCGCGCAGATCATATGGACGTGAATGTGCAGGACGTGCAGGAACGAAGCTTGCTTCCATGGAACGTTCTGCAAGCGTTTCGAATCCATTCGCCGTTATCTTTTGCATACAAAACCACTGATATTTGTTCTCTGCCCATAGACGCCCCACCTACTATAACCTCCTTCAGAGAACTCACATCATATTTTTGGTCAACGTGGGGCAACTTGGAGAGCTGAATGGCAATAGCAGGAACAGCGGGCAGGTGCGTTACTCTGTATCTCTGAATGGCCATCAACATTCCCTCCATTGTAAATTTGGGCAAAATGACAACAGTTGCCCCTATTTCCATGAGCCCACAGACAAAAGTATTGAAGCCATACATATGAAAAAGCGGAATGAAACACAGATACACGTCCTTGGATGACCCCATTAAAGTGCACAGGATGGAGGTCATGGCAATAAGATATCTATGAGTGGATACAACTCCTTTTCTCTAGCCTGTAGAATCCTGACAGATTTTCATTGGTGGTTTGCTAGCTGGATCTGAGTTTAATAGACTGGACAGAGACGAGATCACAGGGGGATCATATTTACCGGATTGTTCATGGGTTCCAAATGGAAATCATACAGTCCTCTCAAAACCAGGATATTCCTGTGGTTGGCAAAGTTAAAAAAATTCTAACTTGGTCCAATGAGCAAAAGAGAAATTGGCATGGCCCTGGAGGATTTATTATGTGAAAAACAATGAGAAATCTATGGACCACCTAGTTATGTGCTGCTCATATGCCAAGAAAGTATTAATGCTAACAAGTAGTAACAATGGAGAGTCATGAAAACCTGAGAAGGCCAAAGCTCAAAGAATTCTAAAGGCTCCAGAGATCAATAAAAATTAGGCTTAGGATTTTCTTGATGGTGCTTGTTAAGGAACTCCAGATAAATGTGGTGTTGGTTGAAACTGGTTTATAAACAAAAATCATTATGTTTCTCTCAAGTATGCAGCAGGTCAGGGACAAATAATAGAGATGAATTCCATGCCTTGCAATTAATTTTGAAAGCTGCATCTGCTGAAGGTATTCAAAGGATCCAAGTGATGGGGGACTCTAAATTGCATATGGATTGGGCCAATTGCATAAGCCATGTGGAGAATCTGGTTCTTAGCACAGTTATGAACAGGGTATCTGTGACAAGAATGAAGCTTTTGGATATATCTCTCATATTTATGGATAATTTAATGAGAAAGTGGATATATTATCTAAAGAAGCACTATCACAGCAGGAAGGGACTCTACCATGTAGATTTTCCTTGAAATTCTGCAACTGCTGTGGTGAAAAAATCTGAAACTAATCATTGCAACAAGACACAAAATTTCTCTCCGATTTTGTAGCACAATAGCAAAAAAACACAAGTTTTTTTTTTCTAGGGAAACCCAACTGGGAAAACCCTCTACAAGCCGTAGATTTTATTGAGAGAATTTGAGCAATTGATCTCTTACAAGGCAATACAGTTTTACTAGAAAACACATATGTTTTCCCTGCTTAAACTTTGAACACCCTACACACAATCCTGATTCAGGTCCTCTTGCTTGCATTGTTTCTCTACCCCTATATTCTAGCGCAGGAAGTCTCCTATTTCCTAGTGCAGATTTGGGCTCCTATTATTTAGGTTCCTCCTAAATCCTAGCACACATCTGCAAGCAAAAATGATCTCCTTCTCTTGCTGCATATCGGCTTCTCCTTACACGCTCTCCTCGCAAACCTCTCACACACAATATTGTGCATACAAGAATGAATTACAAAGGTGCCTTCCTCCTCCTTATAAGCAATTCGACTCAGCTAAATCTGGCAAGTTAATTTTGGAACTCAAACTTGTGATTGAACTGTTAACTGAGTCAAACTGACTCTTCGAACTCGTCCTACCTCAATTAGAAACTGAAACTCACTAAGTCGTCTTTTTCCAAAAATAACTCACAGTTGGAAACAAACAAGACTGAGCCTCCAATGCCTGCACATTAGTAACTGCTCCATGACTCATCCCAATTTCTAGGAATTTGTGCATGCTAAAGAAGGACTGTTTGTGCTTATCTTGACTAAGGCAGAAGTCAAGAAGGACCTTCTTTGCTACACTTTTTCAACAGACCGAACAGGAAATTATGGTATAAATATGCTATTCTCTGATGGTGTTTCCCATGTCCTAATTCAACTGTATTGTGAGGCATATTTATTTTAACAAACAGCATGCCACAGGATCTATATCAAAGCTAGTCTGGTACCATAGTGCGATAATCTCTGCTACAAAGCTGCCATATATCAAACACACTTGACCTTCTAAGCAAAAGAAATTAACAAGACGAGTTCCTTTAGATGAAAGAAGCTGTGTTGGCTAAATGTTTTGCAAAACCTTCCAATGCTGGTTTTATATCATCCAAGCACTAGGTTTATGGGAACTATGTCCATAGTGCAATTATTCCACACTGGAGAAAAATACTACATGAATCACACTACTCTTTCAAACTAAATGTCACGTCATTAGTTACGGCTAAATGTTACTTCAATAGTTAGCTGAAAAACTGCAAAGAATACAGCATTGCTCCAAAACAAAAGCAAACTATATTTTGAACACGAAGTTACCGTCTTTTACTGCAGAGTTTGCATTCCCTCAACTTTTGGATTTAGAGGGGCGATTATACTTTCTCATATAATAATATTTCTGACCAATCAAACCATTGTTTTCAAGAAAAAATAAAATAAGACAACAAAACATGCTCTGCCATCACTAAAACAGAGCATGCATGATTTTCAGACAAGAACCCCACCAGATTGTAGATTTGATATGTTTCAATGAAAGCAATGAAATCCAGTAGCAAAAACAACAAGAGATACTTAATTTTTGAAGACAACTGAATGGCTGTCATACAATAAAAGAAAAATAGCACAATATGAATAAACTATCAGCATTTGTAAGTCAAGTATCTACAAGAAAAGAGTTCAACGATTTCACAGTAGGCAATGAATTCCAGTAGCAACAACAGGAAGAAATACGCAGCTCTTGAAGACAATTGAAAGACTGGTAAAATAAAAGGGAAAAATAGCATAATAACAATATGAATTTATATCATCATTTGCAGGCCAAATATCTACTTTAAAAGAGTTCAATGTGCTAACCACAACAAAAGCGGTCGAGAAGGCCGCAGATCTCAACAACTTCCTTTCCAATACAGGTTCATTCCTTGCTCTTTTTATCAGCTGTGGACTGCCGTTTCCCATCGCCACCGTCTCCGCCACAGCACGCCCCAGAATGATGATGATGATGATGATGCTTACCATCAGACTTCACTCTCAGCTGTTTGCGCATATCATAGGCATCCTCGCCATCAGCATAGTACTTAGCCTCAATATCATGAATTTTGTAGCCCAGTGTTTGGGTATATAGGTGAAACGCCGCCCGGTTGCTCTTGCGGACATGGAGAGAAACATACTCTTCCCCAAAAACCTCATGCATTGCCTTCTGAGTTGCGGTCATGAGCTTCATTGCAAGGCCCAGTTTGCAGTGTGTACGCAACACGGCCAGAGAGGTTATGTGGCCATGGCATTCCGTGGACTCCTCTTCCATTTTCGCCAGAACATAACCCACAATTTTCTTGTTGTAATCCTCAGCCACGTACAGAAGTTGCGGCCATGAGAGGATGTGGTAGAAGTAATACTTCGTCTGGTAATTCTCCGGCAGACACATCAGATTGCATGTCTGCACTGCGAGCAGGTCATCTATGGTGGCTTGACGAATGCAAACCATGGCTACAAACCATGGTGGGTATAAACCTAGAACATATATTGTGCTTAAACCCTAGAATTTATATTGTGTATCAGAGTCTATGTGCAGAAACCCTCTCGATTTAGTGTTCTCTGTTGGACAATTCTTCTACTGGTTTTTTTAATTCTGTGAAGATAGAACACATTTCAAAGCCTGTGTTAGCCTTGCACTAAAAACATTCTCAGACTACTGATTGTATTTATTAGATCTGGCAATTTACAGTTTTATACCAACCAAAATCAAATCTATCAAAAAAAAACAAAATTTGACTCGATTATGCCTCAATCTATGAGGCTAATGCAAATGGCATAAGTTCTTACCTTCAAGTTTGCTTGCTCCCTCCGGTCCTCCCACGATAGCTGCCACTGAGGGATCGGAGTTCCTCTTTGGCGAGTCGACACGATAGGGTTTCACTAAGACGCCAACAAATTGAAGTGAACATGCCTAACCAAAATAGAAAGGAATACGCCTCCATACGCAGACTCCATATGCCTGGCATGCTCCCTCCATACACGCCTAGTGCTCCAGCGAGGTGCCAAACGGGAGATACTTTGCCCTACGCTCTGCGCTGCTCCCACACAGAACCCACACACAAACAACTGTTGACTTCACTACTCCCGTGGCTTGCATTTCTCTGCAGTATCGTCTCCCATGGCTCCCATGGCCTGACATACCTCTATGGGTACATACCTCTGCCCATTGTGGCTGAACACCACTCCGGTCACACTGTCCCTCTTCGTAGAGTCTGTGCTCTCCCTCAAATCTGGCATAATCGACCTCAGCTCACTGCAGTGACGCAGCACAGCACACGACGCGTTGCAAATGAATGAAGGAGGCGAAGACCTATAAACTAGACCAATTATAGCTACTTCGCGCCCATCCTACCTCACGCCCGTCTGCGAGTTTTCCTCTGTACACTGTGCCGAAGCTCCCGGCGCCGATTCTGTTCGATTCTGCAAATTTCATGGTCACGGTTTCGAGTTCGGCTAAGGTGAATTCCTCGGCTCCGTCGCCGTGCTTGCTGCGGGTGGAGGATGTTCCACTTCGTTGCCGCCTTATTGCTCTGGAGTTAAACTCGTTTACAAGAAACGCTCTGTCGTCGTGCTTGCTGCGGGTGGAGGATGTTCCACTTCGTTGCCGCCTTATTGCTCTAGAGTTAAACCCGTTTACAAGAAACCCGTTTACGAGCCATTACGGAGACCACACGTGGCAAGTTTGAATTGGTTCCATGCACATATTTTTCTCACCCCAAGCCCACAATGGAAAACGCCTCCGGCGTAAATATTGGAGGTTTTATAGTCATTGGAGATGCAGAGTAGGTTGAAAAATCTAAATACAATATAAAAAGGAAGGAAGAAATCATTGCATTCACTGGTACAAAGTCATGGAGCAGTTGTGCAAGAAAAAGCCGAAAGAAATGCTTTTGGAATTTGAAAAATAAGGCAGAAATCATCTTATTCACTGGTTCAAAGTTTATGGGAAAGTTGTCGAAGAAAGTCATGTTTTTGAGTTTTGTCAGTACACAGTATTAATGGGGTCAAGCAATTCGAGACAAATCAATCTGTTGTGGAGTGTTTGACGATGGGTTATACAGGACTATTTGGTTGAATGGATTATAATATTCTTGAACACTCTTGAAAATACATCACAACGGACAAATCGCCCTTTATGTTCTGTGGTAATGGATCGTCAAACCATCCCTTTCTTTTTTTGGGTTCCACGAATTTAGTCGAGTCTTGGCTGATTTAACTCGCTGTAACTAGTGCAGGTTGCACAATCAACCGTACCGGTTACATTCTCGGTGCTGATTGGACATATATTTTATTATTTTATAGGAGAAAGTTATTGTAAAACCAGTTATTTTATTGGAGAAAGTACCTGTGAAACCAGTTTTTCTTAAATATGATTTTGGTGGTTGAAAGGACATATCATTAGAGAAGTATCGAAATATTTTATTGGGATTTTGTGCGTAAGTGATATTAAATGATTTGATAAGAGTTATTGAAACTTTTCAGGCTAAACAATCATATTTATTAACGCATAGTTTAAAAAAGCAGGCAGCGAAATGGTTTAGAATTCGACAAAGTTTTTGAAAAAATTTGGCAAAGATTTTATCAAAATTTTCTTTACAATAGTTAAACTTTAGTATTTTGAGTGCCTTAAAAGTTTTTGATAGTGCTGAATCCATTTCTACTATCAAAAATAGATTCCAAACACTCCAACTACCTGAATTTTTGAATTTTATTTTACTGAATTCCAGCAAAAAAAACTGGACTATTCCACATGCTAGGTAAACCACTTCTATTTATTAATGTTGCTATTCCACATGCTAGGTAAACAACTTCTATTTATTAATGTCGCTGATATATGTTAATCAATATCATTTTCACACGCATTTGAATTCTCTAAACCATAAAATTAATTGGTCTACAGTAATGGGAAAGTTGTGCCTTAATTGGTACACGGTAAAATTAATTGGTATACCAGAATGGGAAAGTTGTGCAAGAAAACGCTGAAAGTAATGGTTTTGGGTTTTGATAAAAAAGACAGAAATCATCGTATTTACTCGTAAAAAAGTTATGGAAAAGTTTTTGAAGAGTGTGGAGGATTTGAAAATAAATAAAAAAGTAAGTTTTTACAGTGCCTATATGACTTGTCTAAAAAATTTACAGAATAATCTAGAAATTCCAGTAAGATTATGAAAAATTTTGGCAAAGATTTTTGAAAATATGGGTTGCAGTTGTTAAAATTTAGTATTTTGGATGCCCTAAGGGTTTTTGATGGTGTTGAATCCATTCCAATCATCAAAAATGCAATTCAAACGCTCCAACTATTTGATTTTTTGAAGAAAAAAAAAATTACCGAATTCCGCCAAAAAACTGTCGTCGAGGCTATTATGTTGCGTCAATCCACTATAAATGACGTCATCCACTAGGATCACAAAAAATGATAAAGAAAGAGCAGAAATTGAGTGAGAGTAGTATTCTGAATTGAGTTTTTCCTGTAAAAGCACTTCAAAATGATTTTTAAAAAGATGAAAAAATTTGAAATTGTTGACTTGTGGAGATGAGGATTCTCCCACTGTTCCTTAAATAATTACCCTGTCTTCCTTCAAAAAAATGAAACCTTCTTCGTCATTGAGACCCTTATTTGAAAGTATATTCTCTTGCTTGTTGCATTCTCTATCAATGTGTTGAAAGGAGAGGAAAATAAATGTTTCCTTCAGTATAGATATTTTGTACTTCGAGTGGTATAAGTTTAATACCTTAAGAATATTTATTCCTGATATGTCGTCAATAATACATTTGGAGTCAACATAAACATGTAAAGTATCAATTTTGATGAGAGAAGCAAAGTTTAGAAGTTTTGTGCAAGAAGTGATTTCAGCCTTCGTCTTGGAACCACATCCCATGTTCAGCCAAATGTGATAGGAAAGGGCCCTCTAAATAAGTAAGTGGGCTCCCCCACCACATGGGCCATCTTGTGAGGCTATTTAAAGAAACCCACGTGGCAAGAATGGGGACTCAATAGATAAGAAAGGCAGGAAAGGCTTGAACTTTTGGGATCTCAAGTAATCCTTGAAAAAACCAATAATCCCAGGAAGATAGATAGATCCTATAAGATGTGTTTTTTTCACACCTTCTAAATGCCCTAGGCTATAAATACATGTAAGGATTTGAAGTTACCCATCTCAAGGTCCCACCAACGAAAACAAGATTCAAAGGTTGAGATGGGGCTAGAATCCATAATATTGAGAGAAGCTAAAAAATCATTCCATAAGCCTCTGGAAAAGGAAAATTCATAGACGAGGCCCGAGCAATGGATTCAAGCCTCTTCAAGCAAAGGAAACACATTTTTGGATAGGTTAAATCCCTGCACAACAATTATCCCAAGTGAGGATTAATTTATCCAAAGTGAGACAAGCAAAACATCTGAGTTTTTGTGGTAGGGGCCATTTCCAAATATTTTTGTGCCACCATAGATCCTTGGGATCAAGAGACAAAGAAATGATGGAATCATAGGTCTGTCTAGTTGTGACCTGAACAGAGGATCATTTCAAACTTCATATAATGGATTCCTCATCATTAAGTAAAAAAAATCACTAGATAAGAGACTTTTGACAAAATAAATCCATTCAATAGCCGAAGACCCTAGTAAACCCAGATCAATAGAGCTTTTATGACAATAGTAGGGGATAGTTTGAGAGCAAGACAATGAAGCATTGTATAACCTAAAATCCCCTTGAGCATTTAGAGAAGAGATAAGCTATGAAGATAGATGATAGAAAGAGTTACCCCTGATAAAGGGATCCTTCCCAAAAATAACCTACTAACCATTCCCCCCCTTCCACGCAAGCCATTTAGCAATCTAAGGAAGATCCACCACCAATCCCCTCTAGAAAATTGACCCAAAAGAATATTTTTGCATATTGTAAGATCTCAACCACTGCGAAATAGACCTATTATGTAAATATTTTTCAAAGATGATACAACTCCAAAGACCTAAACCAAAGATAGCCCTCCATAAAACTCTTCCTGCCAAGGGATAAACCGATCCAATGAATATTTTTAAAACCCCATCACCCAAAGCACTTAGGTTGAGATAACAAATCCCATTTGGCCAAATCGAAGCATGATCTTATATTCTTGCTAGACCAAAGAAAAGCCACCTATAAAAGAAATTTCTGATTATTCTTTCAACCCTCTTAATAAGCCATGACCAATATTCCACATAATAACAATTCGATTTAAGGTGATATCCCATGAATGTAGTTCTATTTTCAATGGGATCCACCTTGAACAAAAGGATATAAACAACTGAATCAATGGTCTGGTCCAAAATATTATTTTGGATGAAGGAGAATTTATGTATGTTGATCTCCTTACCAGTCATAGAGAAAAATGAGAGTAAAATGCAATGAAAAATAACACATTCAATGGTGGAACCTTCCCCCAAAATTAACCCATCATCTACAAAGAGTAGATGTATTAAATATAAAGACTTGGACAGCTTAACCCCTTTGATGAGACCATCCCTTTTAGTTGTGTTGATAATCTCGCTTAGACCCTCTATGATAAGAAGGAATGAAAGAGGAGATAAAGGGAACCCTTATCTCAAGCCTTTAGATCAAGGAAAGAAATTAGATGGGGATCCATTAACAAGCACCAAAAAGTTTGCAGATTTTACACAACCCATGAATCATCCAATTTGTAACCTTTAAGTAAGGACTAATATGGAGGAGTGAGAGCCTAAGGAAGTCCTGATTCACTCTATCACATGCTTTGACCAATTCTAGTTTAAGAATCATAGCACTAAGCTTTTTATTCTTAATGGAATGCATAGCCTCTTGTGCCACTCCAATGGCATCATGAATCTCGTGGCCATGAAGAAAACTAAATTGTTCTAGGGATAGTGAGGCAGAGTTTACTTTTTAATCTATTAGAGAGGACTTTAGCTATGACCTTATAAATCAAATTACATAAGGAAATTGGTTTGGAATCATTGAAGGTGAGAGGTTTGGAATATCTAGGAATTATAACAATGAACGTGGAATTTATTGCCCTAGTAACCGATCACATATTCCTCGACTCCTCTTGCACTCCTGTTTAGTCTAATTTTGTTTGAAAATATATTGTAATGGAAAGAATTGCTTGTATGTTGTGTGGTAATGGATCGTGAATAAAAAAACAATTTGTTTCATTTTTGGGTTCCACGAATTTAAGTGAGTCTTGGGTCATTTAACTCACTATAGCTACTACACGTTGCACAATCAACCATACCTATTGGATTATCCATGATGATTAGACATATATTTTATTGCAAAAAGTTGTTGTATGAGAACGTGGGAAACCAAAATTTTTAATATCAGTATATTTTGTTTGATATGTTGGGTGGACATTTCTTTTTAAATTTTTGAGATTTCCCTCTTAGTCAACATAGTTACGATCGACATTACATAGGAAGCTCCCAATGGAGTAGTACAAAGGCATCTCACAGAGGAGAATCATGCATCATGTCAATGAGACTTGAACCTAGGTGTGGAGGTTATCATTAAACCCTCCCAATATATAATAAGATATATTGGTGAACAAAGTTATATAAATTAATTAAGTATAAGTTATTATAATTATTGATATGAAAATATAGGTGAAAAGAAAATGGAAACAAATTATTTTTAATTCAATTTAGTTGGTAGGAGGATTGTCTCATAAGTAATAAAGAAAAAATGTATGGAAAATCATTCAATCTCATTATATGGAATATAATGGGAAAACATGATTGAGTGGGACATATTGGTGAAGAAAAATGTGCAAACATTATTGAGTGGGACATATGGAATTTGGTTAGTAGGTTAATATTTCCCAAGAGAAAACTAATTATTTTAACTGAAATTTGGTTACTAGGTTAAGCTTTTGAAGAAAGGTGTGAACTCAACATATCTATTTTATATGGAATTTAGTGGGATAGTCATATTGAATACGTTATATTGATAAATCAATTTGTGTAAACTCATTAATTTTATTTTGAATTTGATTAGTGTAAATATTGATGAGAAAATAGAGTTCAAGAAATTTGGGGAAATGATTTTGTTTCTAGTTCAAAGTTAGTTCGTAGGTCAATTTCATGATATATATGCTATTGAAAAAATGTGGAAAATCATTCATTCTAAATGGAATTTAGTGGGAAGTCATGTCCAATGTGACATACAGTGAAGAAATTCATGCAAAATCATTGATTATGTGTCTATAAAAAAATGGTTAGTACCAATATTGTCTAGGAAATTGACTACTGTTTGGGGGAATTTGAAGAATTTTATGGGAACTAATTGGAACTATATGAAATTTAGTGTGGATTCATATGAAGTGAAACTTATTCATGAAGATAATTTTGTAAACTTTTGAATTTTATATAGAAATTGATTGGGAGTGGTATTGACTAGTACATAGAGGTGAACAAGCTAGGGAAACTAATTGTCTTTACTTTTAATTTTGTTGGTAGCTTAATTTTTTGGCATGTTCTATTGAATGAAATTGTGGAAACTCTTTCATTATATATTAAATTTAGTGGGTTATTCTTATTAAATGAGACTTTCTTCCACTCATTAGTTTTAGTTTGAATTTGATTAGTGAAAATATTGATGAGAGAATATAGTTGAATAAATTTGTGGAAATGATTTGTTTCTAGTTCAATGATAGTAGGTAGGTCAATTGTATAATATATATAATATATAAAAAATTTAGAAAATCATGTTGATTTTTCCACGACACTTTAGAATGAGTTTTATTTCTAAGATAATGATCAGAAAGACATTAAAATACCACAACACTAGCACTTTGCACAACGAAAAATACATAGCAATGAATTAATAGCACGCTCAAGAAAAAATTTAACCCGCAACTTGTTATATTACAAACTTTAATACGACAATATTATGGCTCTCGTACCAAGGATCATGGGCCTTACATACAACCCTAATACAAGGACACAACTAGGGCTTGGTGTCAACAATTATGACCACCAATATGTCCCTGAACAAAGTACACTTCATATACTTGTTGAAGGTGCACACTACAATCCTTTCAGTCCATATTACCTTGAACACATATGAAAAAAAATTTTCCACTTCTCCTACTAATCATTGCAACTTCTGCCACTTCATAACGATGCATCTCCAACCGTCAATCTACCATTATCCATCTCTCTTGGTTGCTCCAAGATGATTGAACATAGGCACTGAAAATTTTCCCTCTAACAACTCTCTTACTCCACCAAGATATTCAATTCATAGGGTCTTCAACAAACTGGCCAATAGCACTAATATCGCTCCTCCAACATCATTTATCTTAGGGACTTCTGGATATACCCTCGTATCAATTATTTGCACCATCAAATCACTAAATTTAGGCTTGCAAATACCTGGCTCCCAATAGTCCATTACTCCTCCAATGACCATTGTAGATGAAGTATTCTATTCTTGACACTTGTCAACCTTCTAGCTACTCTAGAATGTTGATCCTATGGCAATTTAGATTTTCCCTTCCTTAGTCCAACAAATGACTGATCTAGGGATCTTGGTGTTGAAAATTAACAAGGTTCGGTCTTCATAATGACATGGGTAATTGTGATTTTATGTAAATTATGAAAAGAAAGAAAAATAAAATTATTGTAATTCTTGTCTCGTGGGTTTCATGAGCAAGGAATTAAATTTTAGTAATGGATCCCATTGTGAGCCTTTCGGATTGAGTCATCTAGTCATAAAAGTAAATTTTAGTATATGACATGTATGAAGGACCTTTCTTGGGCATATTATATTTTGTATGAGTCAATAGAAGTGTCAAAAAATCCTCCAAGATAAGCACTAGAATCCTCCTACAGGTCGGCTTAAAAAAAATAATATTTCTTTTATAAAAAGGACATGTCAGTTCAACTGAAGTCATATCTTCTTACTATGAGGCAAAAACCATTATAAATATGTAGCTCGGCCTATTTTAGAGGAAAAAAGTTGGTCATATGTAAGTTTTCAATTCGGTTGAAGTCTGAAATAAGGAAGGGAGTGCAAAGTTCACAGGAACGCAACCTACTAAATAGTGAAGAAGGGAAGAGGAAGATCGAAGTATTTAATCATTGTTTTTAGGGGTTATATCCTCACACGTATGTCATAATATAGGGTTACTTCTATTGTAATATATTAGTCCTAAAGAATTCAGTGAGAAAGTCTATAAGACACTTTGTATGCTATCCAAGATCATTAAGAGAAGCATTCTAGTAAAGCAAAGGAGGATACTAGCCAAAATCCTCTCCATCTCCTTACACGCGCAGAATTGTTGAAATACGAGAGTTGTAGGTCCATGAAAGAAGGCAAAATTTCAGAGTAACTGAGATTAGCAGTAAAGGAAGGAATTCTGACTAATCTTGACTTAGTCAAGAAGACAAAGTTGGAAGGAAGGGTTTGTGACTTGGTCTTGGAGAGGTTGTGTCAAGGGTCTTGGTCTTGGTATTCATCAATTGGAATATCTATATGAAGAAGAAAATTTTTGGGTTTTCCTCTCAAAGAGTTAGAGGTTTTGGCCCTGGATGATAACCTATATTCTGTGTCTCTTATCTCTTTATGGTTTATGCATTGGTAACTATTTGATGAAGAAGAACACTAATAACCTAAGTAAAATAAGATCCCAAATCTGAAGAAGTAAAAAACACCCAGAAGTAGTTACTAATACAAGATAAATCACCTATTATCGATGCCCTAGATTTATCAACATGTTATCAGAGATAAGGTGACTATGTCAAGGAAGGGCACCTTATCAAGGGACACTCAAGGATCATATATCATGGAAGGCATCAAAGAAAATATCATCTTGAAGTCAAGAAGTCTACAAAGAAGTATTAAAATCATCATTAAGAAAAGAAGGCCAAAACCCTACATCTACTCGAGATTAAGTGTTTTGAAGACTATTCATCCAAAGGAAGTTATCTCAAAAGACAGTGTCATCAAGAATATCTCTCATTGAAGAAAGTTCGTTACCATTGAAGACATGACCAACAAGTCATCATTTATCCTCATCAACAAGACTTCGCCATCAAAAAGGATCTCCCTCTTTGTCACATCAAGGATAATTATTAAAGAAAACTATCTTCAACAAAGAGAAGTTTTCTATTCTCTATATCATCATCAACATCAAGGAAGTAGCAAGGATAAAGGAGCATCCTATCAAGTAAGTATATGACCTTATGTGAAACTGTAAAAATGTGTTTTTGCAAGGAAAGAAACAAATTGGTTGGGGCCTCAAACTACCTTGCATGGAAGAAAAGGATAGATCTAAATCTCATTGAAAATGAGCTCATGGATCATGTTAAAGGATCTATCACCAAACCAAGAGAATAATACATGCTCAATAACTTGAAAAGTATATGAAAGGTGAAGTTAGGGCTCAAAGGATTCTCATAGAATCCATCAAGGATCCCCTCATACCATATGTATCTAAACTAAAAACTTCAAAATAAATATATGACAAAACATTAGTTCATTACTGAAATTGATGTAGCCTTGGGCCATCAATGCACAATATTTAGGAAATTTGTAGAGTCCAAAAAATGGTTTTGTTATTGGAGGGACTATCCAATTCTTAGCTTTCTTCCACAATATCATTACACTGATCATTCCACTAAATCCAATTCCCACTCCTAAACTCACTGTAGACAATGATATATATTGGTCCAAATGGTTCAACCATCCTTGACTAACACTTCCCCCTATGCTCTTTTGAGTTTGATTTTTGTTTTCATTGCATGCCTTGAGAGGAAAACCACATAAACATTGGTTTCCTTGAAATGAAGAAGTATTAAAAGTATCAAACTGTGTTCCGAGTGGAATTCTTCCACAAAGTTTGTTGGATGAAACATCCAAATATGCTAGCATGGATACCTTAGAGAGTTCTTGAGGAATTTCTCCATCCAGATCATTTTTAGCCAAGTCCAATTGTTCCAAAGTAGATATAACACCAAGAGATGCAGGTATGTGCCCTTCTAGTCTATTACTTGTGTTGACCACACTTTGTCAACGACCCCATAGCAGTACACCCCCATTTTTTCAAATGGGATTCACCATGTTCGACGTGTTCGTGCCATTCAGATTCCATCATCAGTCGATAGTTTTATGAATGTGTAAACCCATTCTTCATGTTTATGATGTAAATGATCTAAGTAAGACTGTCATGTATGTAACAACCTAGGTAAGCCTAGTATGTTGGTGACGATTTCTATCCTAGGAGGTTTTTTGTCTCACTGATTTACTTGTGTTTTTCGACACAAGTGATTGACAGAGTTTTCCCCTCCAGCCTCACCCCAAAGCTAGGGTGGATTTTTTCATCAAGATGCTAAGTGACTCCTAGTGCTTTCTACCGAGTCTTTGTAAAAGTAGTTTGAGAATAATCCTAGCTAATTGGCTAGATTATTTTATTATAAGCTACTTGGTCTACTAGATCATGTTTTGAGTCACAAAATTGGGTATCTATTTGATGGTCTATACGAATGGGTATTCCCCCTTCATGTATCTAAATGTATTTATCTTATGTAAAGAGGGTTGGAAAAAATAATTAAAATCCCCTCTTAGCCAATTAATTAAATTTTCTGGTCAAATTAATTAAAAAATCTTAAGCCAAAAATTTAATTAATTTTAGGTCCTAGGTGAGTATAAAAATCTTGAAAGGCAAAATTCGTTGGTCCTTAAAAAATGATTTTTTAAAGGCCCCAGGCCAAGGTAATATTGAGAATTTCAAGAAATTTTGGACCCTTGGGCCTAGGTGATTAAGTCAAAGTCAAAATTTTGAGGTAACCAACTCAAAAATATTATTTTTGAGTTAATTAAAATGAAATTAAATGATAAATTCATTTTTTCCTCAAATTTATAATTTTGACGGTCCAGATTAAAAGATCATCAAATCTTTTCGACGGTCGAGATTATTTTGACATGGATCAACCGAACTAGTCGTTGGAGATTTTGTCTTATAAATTAGAGGTCTTGATGTGACATTTGCATCCGATCTTTGGATCGTGCACTTGTCTTAGAAGCTCTTTTGATTTCTTTTGATGAATAAAGCATAAAGAATCTGGGGTTACAAAATTTGGTGTTCCTTTTCCAGATCTATGTGGTGATTTATCTCTATACTTTGCTACTTTATTTTTCATTTTTATGGTTGATGGCCTTTATGGATTAATCTACATATAGGTATCTTGTGCAGTTTCTGGGTTCATAAAATGACATTTTTTATTTGACGAAAAGACTAGTTATTTATTTTTCTAAAGGGTCTCATGTTTATTTTCTTAAATCTCTATCAATCTAAATTTCAGATCTAAGTGTGCAGGGAATTTTTTAAGGTTTGAGTGTCTGGGGAAGTCTTTAGTTGGACCAGCTGACTCTTAGATTTCATAAATCTGAAAAATCCCATTGTTTCTAAATTCCCAAAGCTATCTTACGGAATTAGTGGTTTTGTAGAGTCTTTTGGGACTTGTGCCTCTCTTTAAAAATTTGAATTTCTAAACAATTGTGCTGAAATGGGTTTAAATCTAGCCATGAGGGCCTCTAATTTGTAAATTTGTATATTTTCTCTAGGGTGTAAGGGTTTAATAATTTTTGTTAATAGTTTTGGATCTGTTTTGGTTTTGCAGGTTTGTAGGAGGTTTTCATATTTTTTTTTTTAAAGATCTGAGCCAGATCTAACCCTGAGAGGGCCAGATCTGATCTCAGGATCGCTTTACTGGCAGATCTGAGTGTAAAAAGAAGATTTCAAGTTCATCATTCTAAGATCTAAGTTTGACAAAAATAATTTAAGTTTGCTGGATGATTTTGATGTACTGGGTTTTTCCTGAAGC
The DNA here is from genome assembly GCA_034641835.2 of Pinus albicaulis. Taxonomy (NCBI): domain Eukaryota; kingdom Viridiplantae; phylum Streptophyta; class Pinopsida; order Pinales; family Pinaceae; genus Pinus; species Pinus albicaulis. The sequence goes on along the minus strand of CM076577.1, from coordinate 831,565,838 downwards.
ATCTTTTCATTCTGCAGTCATCGATTTCTTCCTAAAACCATTCACCGTTCCTTTTTGCTGCCATCTTCATTGTCTACATACGCTACCTTCCGTCCTCCCTTATTGCATTTCTTTCCTGCTGCAGACCCTTCGATTTCACTCAGGTCGTCTCCCTCTGTCTGCTGCCTCTATGTCCACTGCCAAGCTTTTCCTTGCCATCTGTCTTCATCCCTGCCGTTTCCCTTTGATTTCGCTTAAGCTCGCAGTGTATCTTTACATCCTTCCAGCCGTCAATTTTGCAGTCTTCCTCTACGTTGACCATCACTCCTCTGCTGTTGATCCTTGCTTCCTCTTTTCCTTCGACCTTCGTTCTCCTCTTCCCGCCGCAGACATATTCCTTTTCGTCGTCCAAAGCTTCTTGTTCCATCGACCTGCATTCAATAACAAACTAATGCATACTTTAAAATTTTAAAAAAACCCACGTATATGTGTTAATTTTTCACATCGGGGATACTTTAAAATTTAAAAAAAACGCACGTATATGCGTTAATTTTTCACATCGGATTCATCTTTGTGTAGAGGGTTTAGTTAAGTTTTAATTCATTTTCGATTTTTGTTTTAGTTTTAAATTCGTTAGTTTTTAGTTTTAAATTTTTTAATTCATTGACATTAGTTTAGTTTAGTTTTAGGTTTTAACTTAAACTCGATTTTGTTAGTGTTAGTTAGTTTAGGGTAGTGTTATTTCTTTAGAGGTTTTAGATTTAATTTGTAGATTTGTTTTTAGCTTTTAGTTTTATTTTTTTTTATTTTTAGTTCTTAGTTTTGATATGTTAGATTTTACTTGTTTGGTTAGTTTAGTTTAGTTTTAATTTGTTTTTAGTTTTAGATTTTAATTCATAATCTTAGTTTCATTTGTATATAATTATTTTGTTTAAAAAATGATAAAAATACAAAAATACAAAAAATTCTCAAAAAAAACTTCATAGTCAAATGAACTTTTAATTTTTATCTAAAGTTTGACTATACAGAAACATTTTAATTTCTTGATTGGAATAAATTGGATTTAGATTATTTTAATGCATAGTTGTGGTGCATTCTATTGAATATCATTATGGTCATTTATGTTTCATAACAACAGTTATACATCAATTACTTGGCTTTAATTGTATAACGAGATCTTTTAACTCCATAAGGCACTGGTTTTAATATAATTGGATCTGTGAAATCTCATTAACCTCATCAAGTACTTGGTTATTTGACTATGTCTCCTGAGTTGGTTGACTTGCAACCAATTCTATTTCTTCATTTCTATTAGGGTCTACCTCCCTTCGTTTGCAAGGAGATAGCTTATATAGAGAGATTGGGGATCAGGGTGACAGCCCCCAATCTGAGTCGTTGTCGTGGTGCCTAGACATTTTGTGCGACAACATTTTTTGGTGCCGTTGCCGGGGACAGATTTTTTATGTCCTTGGTCTTAACGATATTTTCTAATCTTCTAATCTTTCCTCGCCATTCATTAGCCTGTCACAAGGAATCACATTTTCTGGCGTCACTTCATCTTTTCATCATCTTATCTTTCATCATCTCACTAATCATTTCATCATCGTATCTTTAGCACCTGGACATTTCAGTTGGCTTATTGGTTGGGTGGAAACTCCACTTATTCATCTATTTACTACCAGACAAGAATCCCCCCTGATATCCATCTGTTTCTCTCGACTATTTCTTCTATTTTAGAATTAGGTTCATGTTCAAGTGGTGACTCCAATTCTTTCATTTCTTACAAGAATTTCTACTAAGAAGCTCACTTCTTGTGGATCTCTTGAATTTTCTTGAACAAGGATCTCTTTCTCTAACATCCATTTGGTTTTTTATTTTCCTTGGTTATTACTGCTTCTTTATCTGGTAGTATCTGCAATATGTTGAAAAATTATAGCTAACCTTAAAGCCAATGTTATACAGAATATTTATAAGGGATGTTTGCATTCCACATGGAAGGGAGCAATCCAGAAACCAGTGGGATTATGAGGAGGGCTCCATAGTTTAAAAACCAAGAAGTTAAAAGGTATGGTGCTAAAAATATACCTATCAAAATCATATGACAAGGTAAGTTGGATTTATATTAGAATTTTGCTAACGCACCTTGGCTTCGAAGTAAGATTCATAAATTGATAATGTGTTGCATTACATATGTTTCCTTTGAAGTATTAATAAATGGATTATCTTAAAAAAAAATCATGTTGAAATAGGTCTTCGTCAAGGTTGTCCATTGTCTCGATTGTTATTTATGCTTCTAGGAGAAGGTTTAATTAGATTGCTAGTTAAGGCTAAAAGGAGGGGAAACCTCAAAGGTGCCACAGTGGCAGGTCATATGACCATCACTCATATTATTTTCATTGATGATATTATTTTTTTCAGCGAAGGGTCCAAAAGGGATCTAACCACAATTAAAGTAACCTTTTCACTATTTGAAAAAATTATAGGTATGTTGATAAATGTTTAGAAATCATCTTTCTCGACGTTGAGAAATATATGATAGATATATTAGATGATTTCTCTTGATTATGATAACTGTTTGTGACATATTTTTTTATTTTACTTCATTTTCTTCTTATTTTACTTGCTTATTATTATGTGTTCACTTCATCAAACAACTACCAAAAACATAAATAATAATGAGATAATGGACACAAGATATAGGTGATCATCTAGGTCGAAAACCTCTCCAATCTTAAGATGAAAACCTACAAAATTATTCTTCTTATAGAATCTTCAATTGATGAATTCCAAGGCCAAGACCCTTGATAGAAGAACCTATGCAAGACCAAGTCATAAGGCTTCCTTGAACAACTTTTTCCGTCTTCAAGTTAACGCTAGTCAAACTGACTTCTACACATCTCATTTTGGCTTCACTAGAATTTCAGCTTCTTTTCATAGACCTTTAATTTTTGACCTACCTGTAATTACAGAGATCCCACACGTGTGAGCTGATTGGGGAAGATTTGATTGTCTTATCTCCTTTGCTTGTCTTGAATACTTCTTGTGATCTTGGCTAGAAAATATACCTTTTGACTTGGACTATATCTTGATTTCCTTGAGGTATGAAATACCTAACTGCAAAAACCCTAAATACAGTCACATGTGTGAGGAAGAAGACCCAAAAAAAATGTCAAAATACTTTGGTCTTACTCTATTTCCCTTCGCTAGGTGAGAGGCTCCTTTCTTCCCTTTCCTCACACTTCCTTATCCTTTTCAGATGCTTGATGTGTGTCTCTCCAATTGAGGTTGATTACTTCTTTATATAGTGATCTCTCTATGCAAATAAGCTGACTTGACATATTCCATAGGCTGACTTGTCATTTTGATAAATCAATTTTCTTATTTTGAGGATTGACTTGATTGTGCACTTGTGACAATTTCTTGGAGGGTCTTTTGACTCTTAAAATGACTCAAAGAAATATTTATCATGCCCAAGAAGGATCTCTCATACATGAAAAATACTCTTTTTACTTGTAGACTGCATGAAAAGCCCTAGAAGCTCTTAATGGGAGCACTATATACAAAAATAAAATTCCTTGAGCATGAAACCCATGTCTCAAGCATAAATAAAATAATTTTATTTTTCTTCTTTACACCAATTACATACAAATCATGATTACATATTCCAATTATGAAGACTGAACCTAGTTACATACTTCAACACTCCCTCTTAACTAAGGAGGCATTCATAATCCATAGATTATACTAGGACATTCTCAATCTAAAGAATTCTCATAAGAAGAGTTAGATCAGTAACCCATCTGTATAACATCATATCATCCAGCATTGTCAGATAGCAAGGCCTTGACTAACATCGTTATATCTCCACAATATTAGAGCACAATGCTAGTGAGACCAATGATTTATAGACACCCTCATCATTGTCTCTCTCAAAACATACCCCACACGGGTTCTATCATAGTATGTTCCACCAGGATTATTCTTATATTTGATTCTGAGTCCTCAAATATTACTGGTCCTCTATGACTACTCTTATCTTGGATTCCCTACCACATCCTCAAAGAGTGTCGGATACCATATTCTTACCCAATCCTCCATTCTTTCTTCCCAAGTGAAGGCAATAATTATGTGTATACCTTTGCCTCTCAACTAGGGAGGATATACCCATTCCAATGAAGGAATGCACCCATTCCTATAAAAGGAATGCACCCTCTTAACTAGGTACTTTCTTCCAGCAGCTCTCTAGGTGGAGATCATGGGACAAATAGTTGTTTGCAGGACTCCCTCTTTCGATGTCATGAATTTCTTCTTTGTTATGGAGCCTACATATTTTGGGAATTATTCGTAGGGAATCATCTATCCAGCACTTTCATTCATGAATCATGTCATTCATTTCCTCCTTTATTTCATCGGAAAGTGATTCACTAATCCATATTTGGCTTTCCTTCATACAGCTACCTTATCTGCATCATGTTTTCTTCGATATCTTATCATCCCACCACATGAGTATCAGTTGTATATGACATCTAGAACTCTTCCTTTTGTATCCCTACATTAGCCCATCCAGATATTGTTCAAGAATTAAAAAATAAAATAAAAATGAACACCAAATTACCTTTGTGATGGTCTTACATCATGACATCTGCTTGTATCAACATCCTTCATTCATATTGACACATCTCCAAAACGACATTAAATGTCAAGGGTCATCTTCCTTTCCAGACTTCTTCTGAGTCTTCATATATTCTCCATGGATATGTCATGTTCAACTCTTCTAGTTATTATATGTTGATTTCCTTTTCTATGTGACAATATTTTCATCTTTCACGGTCTCTCCTTACTTGCTTCACATATTGCTTCTCAGGAACTTCCATTCATAGTTCCTTCATTTTTATCAACCACCTAATATTCCAGATAAGGACTTATTATGTTGATTTAATCTAGTAAATATATGAACCATGCCTTTATGCTTCCTTCCAAAGGAGGATATCCCTTTCTCTTCATCATGCTCATTAGGTGGAGCATTTATCCATGTTATCTACAACTATATGACATGACTTAATTTTATCAAATACAAGCATATATACCTCATATCTTCCTTTTGGTCATATAGACTTCCTTCAACAACTTCCTTTATTGAAATAACTTCAATCACCTTGAACTGCTTCACTTCTTTTGACATCATTCCATCATTCCATGAGTCCCATAAAAGGTGGAATTATCAGTGAGACGCTTGCTTCTTCCAGTAGGTGAACCTTCCGATGAAGATTCCAACAAAGGATCTTGATCATCCTCATCCTACAAATACTTATTTTTTAATGATGTGTGATGAGATCTATACTACATGACTTTATTTTTCCCATAAGTACTACTTATGCTTCTGATGAGGTTACCAAGAGCTACATCCTTCTATAGGTGTCAACCATATACTTTTATTTCAGCTATCTTTCATGCTTCTTTCTAATGATGTCGCAATATCTTTCATTCAATCGTATGCTTCTATGATGACAACTCCTAACATGATGCATCCTATCATGCTTCTAATGACTCTTGCCATGATAGTTATACTTTACAACAGAGAACTTGAAATGAAAACTTTAAAATAACTAGGTGAAGAATTTTATCTCAATCATAGTAGATATATTTTACTTCCTACTTCTTGGATTTCTTCTTTTCATCTTCTTCCACTTCTTTAGTGATATGGGCTTCTTCCCTTCTTCTTTTTTTGTTGTCCTTCTTGAGCTTTGGAAAATAACTCTTGTAGTTCCCATATTCATGAAAACCATAGCATTGAACCTTTGGCATGTTCTTTATCTTTTTCTAAGGACCAAGCTTCCCAAACTTCCATTTTATTCTAGCCCTGGTAGAAAATGCTTGAGCTTGCTCGCTTGATCCTACATCGATTTTTTCCTTCAACTGGTTTCTTCAATTTTTCACAATTACCATATTTCATTTAATGGATTGGCTTCTTTCTTCCCATATATGCTTGATGTGAAGTTTCCCTATTCCTGTCATGATGCATTGAGCGCTATGGTAGTCATTTCCTTGTCAAACATTATTTCTCCCAACTCTTGGAGTTAGTTTCTTATTTATAAAACCCTCATAAAGTATGAGGTTATTCCTTATTCTTTTGATATCTTCATACTGTAGATTTATTGTCTTCACGAGATCACTTCTCCTGCAGTGTTTACGGAGAAAAATTCTACAATTTTGTCATATATTTATTTTGATGTTTCTAATTTTGATACACAGGGAATGAGGGGATCCTTAATGGATTCTATGAGGATCCTTTGAGACCTTAATTCCCCTTTCATGAATTTAGTTAGTGTTTAAGCTTATTCCTTTTTAGGTTTAGTGATTCAGCCCTTAACATGTTCCATGATCCCATTTTCTATTAGGTTCAAATCTGTTATTTTCTTCCATGCAAGAAAGTTTTAAGCCCCAACCAACTTGTTTCTTTCCTTGAAAAAAGACATTTTTGTAGATTTAGATGTAGACATAAATGTACTTACTTGTGAATATGCTTCACTTCAACCTGTTTCCTTCTTGATTTCTTAGAGAACTTCTTCTTGAAGTATATGTTTTTCTTCAAAAAGTATTCTTGACCCAAGGAGAGGGAGATCACCTTGATTTTTTTATGATGATGAAAACGCCTTTGATATTTCTTCCCTTGGATGATTGGACTTAAATATGCTCAGATTTGTATTCACTTCCTTGAGTAGAGATAGGGTCTTGGGGATCTTCTTCTTTGATGTGATGATAAGAAAGTTCCAAGTGTAGGTGCCTTCTCTGAAAGAACTAGGGTTTTGACTTCCTTAAAGATGATGATGTCAACCTTGTCCTTGAAATTCCTTGGATATGAGAGAATAATTTTGATGCTTTGATGTCCTTGATGCTTTTCTTGAACTTTGATTCTTGGGTGTCCTTTATTTAATTTCCCTTCCTTGATTTGTCACTTAAGCTCTTATACCATGTTGAGAAATCTAGGGTAGAGATATTAGATGATTTATCTTGCTTATGATAACTATTTGTGATGTATTATTAATTTTACTTCATTTTATTCTTATTTTACTTGCTTATTATTATGTTTTCACTCCATCGAAAAACTACCAAAAACATAAAGAACAATGAGATAATGGACACAAGATATAAGTGATCATCGAGGGCCAAAACCTCTCCAATCTTGAGAGGAAAACCCACTAAATTATTCTTCTTATAGAATCTTCAATTGATGAATTACAATACCAAGACCCTTGACATAAGAACCTATCCAATACCAAGTCACAAGGCTTCCTTGAACAACTCTTTTTCTTCTTCAAGTCAACGCTAGTCAAACTAACTTCTACACCTCTAATTTCGGCTTCACTAGAATTTCAACTTCTTTTCACAGACATGTAATTTTTGGCCTGCCTGTAATTATAGATATCCCACACATGTGAGTTGATTTGGGTGTATTTTAGTTGCTTATCTCCTTTTCTTGTCTTGAATACTTCTTCTTGTGATCTTGGCTAGAAAATATACCCTTTACTTGGACTAGAACTCGGTTTCCTTGAGGTTTGTAATACCTAACTATAGAAACCCTAGCTTTAGTCACACAAGTAAGGAAGATGACCCAAAAACAATGTCAAATTACTTTTATCTTCTTCTCTTTCCCTTCACTAGATGAGGGGATCCTTTCTTCCCCTTCCTCGCACTTCCTTCTCCTTTTCGGATGCTTAATATGTGTCTCTCCAAGTGAGGTTGAGTAATTATTTATATAGCAATATCTCCATGAAAATAAGTCGAATTAACATCTTCCATAGGAAAACTTATCCTTTTGATAAATAAACTTTCTTATTTTGAGGACAAACTTTAGTGTGCACTTGTGACAAGGTCTTGGAGAGTCTTTTGACTCTTACAATGACACAAATAAATATGTAGCATCCCCAAGAAGGGTCTATCATACATGACAAATACTCTTTTGACTTGTACACCACATTACAAGCCCTATAAGATCTCAATGGGAGCTTTATCTACAAAAATAAAATTCCTTGAGCATGAAAGCCATAAAAATAATTTTATTTTTCTTCTTTACACTAATTACATACAAATCATGATTACATATGTAATTATGAAGACCAAACCTAGTTACATATTTCAACACTCAGAATTTGGTTTATCTAGAGAGGATATAATAAATGCACAAAACTTCTTTCCCTTTCATTCATTGACTTTTGATGGGGGTTTGAAATATCTGGGCTTTCATCTAAATCCCAGTGACTACAAAAATTGGATTGGCATTGGTTGTTATTAAAGATATAAAAAATACTGAAGGGATGAAGTTTTAGATGGCTCTCTCATTCAGAGAGGATCATACTCATTAAATTTGTCCTCGAAGCCATTATGGTTTTCTAGATGTCATTGTCATGGATTCCAAAGGGGATCCTAAATTTTGTTTGTAAATTTTGTTGCATATTTCTTTGAGTGGGTTCAAAGGATGGTCATATACTCCCATGGGTGAGATGAAATAAATTAATATCCCTAAGAAGTGGGGAGGTTGAGGCCTTAATAATTTGTTTATATTTAAGGATCTAGTCGCTAAGTTCAGATAAAGATTCATTTCTATTGAAATTTGTTGAGAAATAGATAAGCAACAAGTTAGGTGATTTCTCTTTCTTGATAACTACTTGTGGTATCTTTTTACTTATCTTGCTTAGATTCTTCTTCAACTTGACTATTATTATGTTCTTATCATTAAAATTCTACCAAACCATAAAGAACAATGAGACGAGAGGATATGAGATATAAGCGATCGTCCAAGACCAAAACCTCTCCAATTGAGTGGAAAACCTACCAGAATTATTCTCTTCTTATAGAACTTCAATTGAAAAATTCCAATACCTATGACCCTTGACCAAGGCCCTCCAAGACCAATTCAAATATTTCATTCTTGGCGAGCTTTCCTTCCCGAAATTCCTCAGCAAATTCTACAATTTTGACCTCCATCAACTTCTTTTGTAACTTCGACCCCCCAACATATTCTTCTACAAATTATACCTCCAGTAGTTTATTTTGTAGAAACCCTATCCTTTTCACGTGTAGAACATTATGGTAGATTCTTCCTCCTTTACTCTTCCCTTGATTTGATTCTCTCTCCTAGAGAACTCATCTTGCAAAGTGTACTTCTTGATGCCCAAGCTCAACTTCTGAAACTCGGGATTTTTTGTTGCAATAGGTGCCATGATTTCTTCACATGTGTGAGAAGTAACAGCCCTAAACAGTCCAAAATTTTTTCTCTTATTTTCTTTTTTATCTGAAATCAAGTCCCATCACCAACTTCGGCATCTATATTTTTATCAAATATCTGGAGGTGTCACCCATACTCCCATAGTGTAGGAGGATACAAGCAATATGAAAGCAAGTCCCATAACCAACTACAACCTCTGTAGTTTTGGTGTTTGGAATCAATTTGCAAGTAGTCCCACCTGTGTTCTTCTTCTTTTCCTTCTCTTCCTCGTACCTTTTTCTATTTCTTGATTGATCTTGTGTGAAATGAGTGAGTGTTGTAAGTGAGTTTGAAGCCTCCCTTATGTATAGGTCTCCTAATAGGTCAAATTGCTTCTTTTAGGCTGACTTATCCACTTGAGAAGTTTGACTTGATCTTTGCATCATGACGAGATATTGGAGGGTATTTTGACTCTACTTTGACCCAAATCAATTTTCTTTACAATATGTAATATGCCTATATGGGTCGTCAATACATGGAAATGAATTAATTGACTTGTAGACTAAATGAAAAGCCCTAGAATCACTCAATGATCGCTTGACCTAAAATAAATTCCCCTTGACCATAAAACCCATGCCTTAATAATAACAATAATAAATTTATTTTCTCTTTACATCAAATAAAATCATGATTACATATGTCATTATGAAAACTGAACCTAGTTACATGGTTTAACACTTTGTCTTAACTAGGGAGGTATTCATAATCCATACAAGGTACTTGGACATTCTCAAATTGAAGAATTGTCATAAGTAGAGTTAGATTGGTGAGCCATCTTAGAGAATTTTAGCATTGTCACATAGCAAGGCCTTGACTAACATATCTATCTCTACACAAGATTATAGAACAATGTTGGTGATACCAATGACTGACAAACACCATCATCATTGTCTCTCAAGGCACATACCCACCCAGGTGTTCACAAGGTATGTATTTTTAGGAAAATTCCTATCTTGGAATAACACATTGTCAAGGAATTCCCTCGTCAAAAACTCTTATCTTGGATGCCCTACCTCATCCTCAAAGAGTACCAGAACCATTATTAGATGCTTACCCAATCCTACATTCTTTCTTCAAAATATGAAGACAAGAATGAAGTTTCTATCTCTCCCTCTTAACTAGGGAAGATATACCCATTCCTATAAAAGGAATGTACCAAAGCTCTCTTCTATGCGGGTATTTTTCCAAGCTCCCTCTTAAATAGGGACTTGTTTCCAGCAGCTTTCTCCTCTTTGGTGGATATCTTGGTACCGTCATTTTTTGTTGAGCTCCTCTTTTCTATGTCATGAATTTATTTTTCATCAGTATGGAGCCTTCATCTTCTAGTTCTTATTCATAGGTCATCGTACATCCATCACTTTCCTTCACGAGTCATATTAGTCATGTCATCCTTTTATTCATTAGAAAATGATCTTCTAGTCCACATCTGGCTTTCCTTTATAATAGCTACCTCTTCATGTTTCTTTCAAGATATTCCATCCAACCACATGAGTGCTAGTTATAGGTGACATTTACAACTCCCTTTTGGTAGCATTGTATCAACCCAACCAGATGTTGTTCAAAAATCAAAATTAACATCAAATCAAAGTTACCTTTTATGATGGCTTTTCATCATGACATCTACTTCTTGCAACATCAACATTCTTCACAATCATGAATATATCTCCGGAAGGTTTTCAATGTCAAGGGTTTCTTTTATTTATAGACTTTATCAAAGTCTTCATATCATTTCTGTGTAGATATCATAACGAATACTTCTAGTCATCGGTTGTTGATTTCCTTTTCTTACGTGACCATAGCTTCATATTTCACGATATATTTTTTATTTCTTCACATATTTCTCCCTAGGAATTTTCATCCATATTTCCTTCATATTTGTCAACCACCTCATATTCCATACGAGGACATATGATGTTGATTTCATTTTGTCAATATTTGAACCATGCCTTCATGCGTATTTTCAAGGGAAGAGATAATTTTCCTTTGATCATGCTCATGAGGTAGAGCATTCACCCATGTTATCTACAATTATATGATGGCATGACTTAATCTATCAAATACATGCATGCATACCTCTTTTCTCCTTTTGGTCATCTAGACTTCCTTCAGCAAATTCCTTTCCTTGCTTGAAAGATCTTTAATCATTTTGACATGTTTCATTCCTTTTTTACCATACCATCATCCTTCTAAACAATGGATCCCACACAATATGTAATGATCAGTAAGACACTTGCTTCTTATAGCTAGAGATGAACCTTAATCAATATTCCAACAGAGGATTCTTTATTATCCTCTTCCTGCAAATTCTCCTTCGTAATGATGATGTTGTATGATTATTTCCTTGCTAGATGAATTTATTATTCTTTAAATGAGGTTACCAGGAGAAACTTCCTTTCTATGATGATGGCTACATCCATATATACATCTACTTCAGCTATCCTTTCAAGATTCAATAATGATGTCACAGACTCTTGATGCAATCGTATGCTTCCAATATGATGCATCCTATCATACTTACACTACTTTCTACCATGGTAACTCTTTTTCATGTAAATTGAAAATAACACAATGAAGGAGATTATCTCAGTCATAGTATAGAACTTTTAATTCCTCCTTATTTGATTTCTTCTTCTCATATTATTCCACTTCTCGATGACATCAGATTGAATTATTTCTTTAATTTTCATGTTGTCCTTTTTTATTTTAGGAAAATCTCTCTTTTAGTGCCTATATTCCTTACAACCATAGCATTAGATCTTTGGCACATTGATTTTCTTCTTTTTCTAAGGACCAAACTTCCCAAACTTTCATTTTCTCTTATCCATGACAACAAAGGCTTGAATGTGTTTTCTCGGTCCCACATCACTTTTTGATTTTAACCTGGTTTGTTCAATCTTACACAATGACCAAAATTCACTTAATGGGGTGGATTCCTTTTTTCCATAGATTATTGATACGAAGATTCCCTATTCATCAAGTAGTGCATTGAGCACCACAGTGGTCATTTATTTATCGGACATTATTTCTCCCAACTCTTGTAGTTGGTCTCTTATTTCTGACACCCTCATAAGATATAAGGCTATCCCTTCTTCTTTTGATACCTTCATCTTATATAACTCAATTATAAAAGATATGACTTCTCCAGTGGTGCTTACATAGAACAATTATACTAACTTCTAATAGATTTATTTTGATGTCTCCAACTTTGATACATAATATATGAGGGGATCCTTGATGGATTCTATAAGGATCCTTTGAGCACTTACCTCCCCTTTCATGTACTTAGCTAGAGCTTGAGATTATTCCTTTGGAGGCTTAGTGATTGAACCCTTAACATGTCCAATGAATTCATTCTCTATGAGGATCATATCTGTCCTCTTCTTCCATGCAAGAAAGTTTGATGACCCAACCAATTTGTCACTCTCCTTGCAAAATGAAGTAATTTTGATAGATTCAGGCATAGATATAAAGATACTTACTTGTCAAGTGAAGATACTCCTTGATGACGAAATATTCAACTTGATGCCTTTCTTGATGATATTGATAATAGAAGATGTCTTCTTGAATATGTCTTCCTCAAAGTATGCTTTGATATTGATCCTTGACTCAAGAAGAGGGGGATCGCATTGATTCCTTGATGAAGATGGTAGACCTTCTGTTGAGATTCAACAAGAAGATCCTAGTGAAAATTATGCACCTACACTAGGATGGAGCCTCAGGCTATTTTTAGGTGGATGTCTATTTATAGATGCATGAGCAAATTCTATTTATAGATGAGGTCTATTTATATATGTATGTGCAAGTTCTATTTATATATTGCATGTCTATTTATAGATGCATGTCGACTATTATTATCCCTTAATATTAGTTGGATAATAAGCAATAATATATTCTCAATGAGCACTTGGAAATAGTTAATTGAAGTGGAAAATCAGTTAGCTATAGGAATTTTGAGTTGAGTGGTTGGTTGGTGGGACATGCAAGGGGGCTTAGTTGTAACTGAGTGATTCCAAGTTGTAACAGAGTTGGAAGTGTAGTTATGAAAGTTGTAAATTAGTTTAACTCAGTTAAGTGAGTTAAACTCAGTTGTGCTAGTTGTAACTAAAGATACACTAGTGAGAGATAAAGTGAATTAATTATTAATTAATTCACAATCAGTAGCCTCACATGCGACTGAATATTTACTACTATTAAATACATGCATGTCAGATCCAATGGAGACCCAGTTGAGATGTAGGTGAAAGGGACAGATTGACTATCAGTTGTGACATTATCGGTTGCACACATGCAACCACACACACATTGGATGTGCCCATGAGGATTGCGCAGTCAAGGCAAGCAGGATTCCATTCATTTATGGATTGCTATCAGCTAGGATTGCACAGTGGAGGCAAGTTGTCTGGAGACAGTAAATTGGCTAAGGAACTTGCCAATTTTTGTATGACAATGTGAGACAGTTAGCTATTGTACTGAGAGCTCTTGGATTGGAGCTTTGTATGTAATTATTTCATGATCCATGATATAATACATAATAGAATATAGTGGGGTTTTTAGCTTTATGCTTTCCCAGTAAATTATCTGTGTTATGTGTGATTGATCTTTTTTCATGATATTGTGATTGGTGATTGTGTTTAAAATTCCACAAAGATTTTGTAGAAGCGATTATGTATTTAAAAGTGGCATATAATTGTTACATCAATAGAATCCAGGAAACACATATTTTGTATTAAATTTCTACACCTTCTTCCTACTTCCCTATGATATAGATATTTCAAGATGATTCAATATGTAGTCCTTTTTTCTCGTAAATGGAGTCCTTGAGATATTTTTATCCTTGAGTTGATGATAGTAAAATGTGAGAGATTCCCAAGAATGCTTCAAGTGTGTAACCCTTATTTGGATTAGCTAGGGTTTTGAGGTATTCTTTCATATTCTTTCCTTCAATATGATAAGTGGATTATCCTTTAATGATTTCCTTGTGCTCAACCTTTGTGTATCCTTTCTTGATGATTCGGTGTCCTCTTGATGCCTTGGCCTTCCTTAATACTCCTGTTGATGGTCCTCATTCAAGCTTCCTTTCCTTGTCTTGTCACCTTAGCTCTGATACCATGTTGAGAAATCTATAGGAAATAAGTTAGGTGATTTCTCTTTCTCAATAAATCCTTGTGATGTTTTTTTACTTATCTTGTTTATATTCTTCTTCACCTTGATTATTATTGTGTTATTATCATCAAATAGATACTAACCCATAAATAAAAATGATACAAGAGGACATAAGATATAGGTAATCAACCAGGGCCAAAACATCTCCAATTGAGAGGAAAACCCACAATAATTCTTCTCTTCTTATATAACTTCAATTAAAAAATTCCAGGGCCTATGACCCTTGACCAAGACCCTCCAAGTCCAAGTCAAATATTTCCTTCTTGAAGAGATTTCCATCCAGCAATTCCTCAGCAATTTCTACATTTTTGACCTCCAACAAATTATTTTGCAACTTTGACCCCTAAATATATTCTTCTACAATTTCGACGTCTAGTGGTTTATTCGATAGAAATCATAGCCTTTGCAAGTGTGGAAAATTATGGTAGGTTCTTCCTCCTTTCCTCTTTGCTTGAGTTGGTTCTCTCTCCTAGAGAACTCATCTTGAAAATTTTACTTCTTGATGCCCTAAATTGACTTTTGACTCTCATTCTTTGCTACTGTAATAGGTGCCCTGATTGCTTCACACGTGTGAGGAGTGATAGCCCCAAACAGTCCAAAAGTTTCACTCTTATTTTCTTCTTGTTGTCCTTCTCTTCCTCGCACCTTTTCTCTTTCTAGATCGAACTTGTGTGAACTGAGTGACTGTTGTAAGTGAGGTCGAAACCTCCCTTATATGTAGGTCTCCTACTAGGTCGAATTGGTTCTTTTATGCTGACTTGTCCACTTGAGAAGGTTGACTTGATCTTTGCATCATGGCGAGGTCTTGGAGGGTCTTTTGAATCCACTTTGACTCAAATAAATTTTCTTTACAATATGAAACATGCCCAAATGGGTCTTCAATACATGACAATGACTTAATTGACTTGTAGACTAAATAACAAGCCCTAGAAGCACTCAATGGGTGCTTGACCTAAAATAAATTCCTCTTTAGCATGAAACCCATGCCTCAAGAATAAAAATAATAAATGTATTTTCTCTTTACACCAAATAAAATCATGATTACATATGTCATTATGAAGACTGGACCTAGTTACATATTTCAACAAAATCTTATGGACAGAAGTGGTCCATAGAAAATACATTTACCCACTCTTTGTTCAATATTGGGTAAATTCTCTAAATAAGAATAAATCAAATGTCTTTTTGGTGTGGAAAGAAGTGGTTGAATCTTTTAGTGTCATTGAACATTGGTTAGCTTGGAATGTGGGATCCGGAGAAAGAGCTATAATTGGCTAGTATCCATGGATAGGATGTGGAGAAAATTATATATTTCCCTAGGAGAGGGTGGAGTTCCTAAATGGAAATGGGAGAAGAAATTTGAATCAAGCGGATGACTTGGATAACACATCTATATGGACTCAGGTACATCTAGTATATATAATCAGTGATTGAATTAAATTAGTTCCCTAAATATTTCACCTGTGATGTTGCAAGACACGGTGAAAATTTTGTAGTGGGTTCACTTTCCATTCGTGGAATACACCCCCAAAACAGGATACCTATTCATCATAGCTAATAAATATCCATGGGATCCTACTTGGTGGTGGAATATGGTGTGGAAAATAAAATGGTCGACGAAATCCAAATTGTATTGGTGGTGTATTTGAGAAAATAAGCTCCCTACTTGTGATAATTTAAAAAATATGAGCTTTTATGGCCCAAGTTGGTGTCCCCTCTACAAAGCATCCGAGGAAATGGTTGATCACCTATTCTTGTTTTTCCCGTATGATAGTAATATTTGTAACTTTGTTTTTAGTTTTCTATCAATCAATCCTTTATTGTAAGGTATATCTTGTATGGAAGCATGACAATCATGGTGGGATTCGACAAATCTAAAAAAGCTAAGAAACCTTCCTCCCTTTGTTCGCTGGGGGATTTGGCTAGCCCAAAATAAATTTATGTTCCATGAGAAAGTATCAATCCCTGACATAGTGGTTTCCCAAGCCATCACTACCTATGAGTTCATTCAAGATGATGATTTCAGTCTTCGACCTAGAATAATCACAGTTGAACAAGTGGATAGGTCACACCGGCCCTAGGCATATTTTGATGGTGCCTCCCAAGCTAGAGGTGTGGGGGTGGAAGGAGAAATGTTATTTTTAAATGAACATCATTCATACATATTTCAAATTGGATCGGTTTGAGACACAAATAATTACGCATAACTCTTAAGCCTCAAGCTTTTGCTTTCTTTAGGCTTTAGAAAAGGAGTGCAGATAGTTACAGATTTTTGGTGATTCTCTCATTTTGGTTGATTGGTTTAATTAAGCCTATAGGTGTCACTTACACACACTCAGTCCCATTCTAGAGTAATTTCTTCTTTTAAAAAGAAAATTTTATAATATTTCATGCTATCACATTTACAGGGAGAGAAATGTCATTGTTGATGAACTATCCAAGGTAGGCGTACAACAAGCTTTGGGCACATGGAATATATAATAGTAGATTGGAAATGAACATTATGAGTTCTACCACAAACCATTCATAGATGGTTTGCATATGGAAAATGCACTAGACTAAAGACGACATCCTTTTTGCATGACCTCTTTTCATATCTTTGAGTTGAAAAGAGGCCAATTTTGTTTTGGTCAATGATTATGTATATGTGATATTTTCGTTAAACTATGTTAATGATCTAAATTGGCTTAATAGGTCGATCTCTAATTGTAACTGATTTGGATGAAAGGTTGTAATGTATAAATAACCTTCTTTCTCATGCTACTATATTTAGACTCTACTCTTTTGTTAGGCCTACTATTGCATTTTTTTGATATTTTGGGAGGATGGTTATTACAAAACAACCCTTTTTTGAATGCACCCATGTGCATATGCAACATGTAATTTTCACCCTTATTCATGAAAATTGTGATTAATCAACTTTATGTTTAAATTTAATTAATAAGAATTTAATGCTTATATATATATATATATATATATATATATATATTACAGTTATAAAATTTGTTAAAGAGAAATGACATATGCATATATTTGTATCACTCTTTTTCTCTATATACATAATGATGTTTTTAACGAAATTAAAAACAAGAATATTTCTATATAAAGAGACGAGAAATTTATATATAATATAATAGTATTATGAAGAATCAATATAAATTTAGTCCATGGAGATAGTTCAATTGGTGATCATCATGTTATAAGGTATTATGTATTTTGTAAGATTCAATGTTAAAATTCCCCATAGGTGTTTACCCTACAAAATTAAAATAAATAAATAAATAAAATAAAATAAAATCAATATAAATTTATATTGACTTTGAATCTATAAAAGGTTTAGAGTGATCAAATTTTTTAATGTACAAATATTTTCTTAAATTTTACACTCATAATAAAATTTACATTTAAAAAATTTGATCCCTGATAAACCCAAAATTAAAATAAATATATATTATTTTTACATTAAAAATTTAAATATTTTCACAAAGATTAACCATTTATACATTAAAAATTACTACAATTCACTAACAAACCCAAAATTAAAATAAATATATATTATTTTTACATTAGAAATTTAAATATTTTCACAAACATTAACTATTTATACATTAAAAATCAATACAATTCACTAATATTTTTACATTTTGTAATAAATTTATATCATAATTTATTAAGTGAATAGACATTGCCATCCACCCAAAGTATTTTCTAAAAAGTTCCAATAAAATATTTAGCAATGAAAACAAAATGTGAATCATATTAAATCAATGGGTGAAGCATATAAAAGAAAATGTGAGCATGGGTACATTTTGTCTCCATTGATTACGCCGAAGGCGTTTTCTCTATCGGCTCTCTATGTGCAAACACTATTCAGACCCTCATTTTCCTCTTTCTTCGGCTAATTAAAAATCGACACGTATTGTATTTCGTATTTCGACCTATCTGATGGAGTTCAGTTTGCTTTTTCGATATCGTCGTATTTCAATGGTTATTTTTTTTATAGCCAAAGGTATTTTAGTGATGTATTGATAATACTGTAGTCTAAAAAAAATCCATAGAATATTTCAGAAATTTTAGTAAGGTTTTAAAAAATTTTGGGAAAGATTTATCAGAATTTTGTTTACAGTTGTTAAACTTTAGTATTTTGGGTGTCTTAAAAGTTTTTGATAGTGTTAATGCATTTCCACTATCAAAAATGCAATTCAAACACTCCAATTATCTAATTTTTTTAGCAGATTTCCACAAAAAACTTTCATCTAATTATTCTGTTAAATTGGTAGACAACTCCATTATAACACCCTGTTGTGGGGCTTGTCCACTCATGGCGAAGATTTAAATATTCGCCGGTCCATTTGACATCACCCACACCGTACAAAGTTTCTTCTCGGTGTTACTTTGCACAGAGACGTGGAATTGCTAGTCAGTAGACTTTGCCACTTGCATCATTTCGATGCCATGTCATAAAAATATATGTAAAGTAGTGTTGAAGCATGTGAGGGGACATTATGTGTGTGCAAGTATGCAAAAGATAAAGGAATACAAATCTTTCATTATCAATATACATAAAGGTTTATTTAAATTATACTTAACTAGCAATTGCACCACATGTTGCAAAAGAAACGTCGTAAGGCAATACCATAGGATACCATAGGAAAGAGTAGCCTAGAAGAAATAAGTTGTTGCAGAGAAGGAGCCATTGTGAAGGAATGAAAGGCAATTTTTGCTTCCATGGAAGTAGGTCGTGGAGGTTTCAAAAATATTGATGATAAGAGTTATCAACCAGAAAATTTTGTTATAGATATTGAAATAGGCAATTGTGGGTGAAAACATATATATAAACCAACATAATTTGTTCACCTATATAAAAAATTTGTTATAGATATTGAAATAGGAAATTGGGGCTGAAAATATTTTGGTGATTAATAATCCTTTGAAGCAAGCATGAAATGAGCATGTAACTCAAATAAGATATTTTAAATACATTCAAGTACAATCTATTAACATAAATAAACATAATTTCTATTAACAGAAATAGAGTTTACTCCAAGTTCATCTTCATATCCGAGCGCTAATTTCATGCTTGTCAGAAATTGTAATTGTATATGAATAACAATAGCCTTGATATACAAGAAAGTGAATGTCATTTTAATATGGAGACATTTTTGGAAGGAGACATTGTTCTTTATGTTATGGTTTATTTTCTTAACTCCAAACTTGGTTTATTCTTTCTCTATATACAAAAGAAACAAAAAATACAAATTAATTTCACAATTTTAAGTTATGGTTTTATATTTTATAATTACAAATCTAGTTTCTTATTAAACTATTTTACACACATGTCTATTTTTTCAAATAAATTATATTGTGAATATGTTTTCTCCCATTGTTTGATTACAAAATTATTGTACTCCCTACTAAGTAAAACAACTTTATTAATAAAGAATTGAATGCCAAATTGAAAGATTGCTCAAGCCAGAAGTACTATAATATATAGAACTAAATTTTTTATGTATAAATTATTTGTTTTATATGTAGTTGAACTTCAATTACCTATTATCTTCAAACCCCATGGAGAGGTATTGAACATGGGAGCCAACTTTAGGTAAATAAATATTCACATTTTAAACTTGGAAAAAAAAATTATAATCCTAAAATTCTCTTACCTAATCATAGTTTTAAATATATAATTGAGTTCCATTTATTAAAAACAAATGCAATATTAAGAACCTCCTAGAGTTATAAAAGGTAATTGACATGAAAAATAAAAAATCTCCTCATAACAACATACAAATGTTAATCTTAATTGAATCATTAAAAAACTAAAAATGGATAATACACAGTATCACAATTTTCTTATCAGAACTAAATGCTCCTATATGAAACAATGATAGCTTTCATCACTTCAAGAGCAGTAAAAACAAGTTTACTGAGAAAACAACTCTAGCACTGAGAGAGATTTGGAAGCAACTGTTGAATTGGTGAACATGTCTTGCTCTATGGTGTTGGATATTGGGCATAGGCAACTGTTGATTGGTGAACAAATCTTGCTTTACAGTGTTGGATATTGGGCATAGCTTTCTTGATCCATGAAATTGTCAACATTTAGAGCATAGTTGCCATCACATTTGTAGAGAAAATTACAATAGAGTATCACATTTCTCTTATAATATTTTAATGTTCCTATATGCAACAACTACCTTGTGCCTCATAGTTTAAATTTTTGCAGGGAGGAGGAGAGGAGTGTCAAGGTGCAAGCTAGAATAAGAAGAGAAAGAAGAATTTTGTTTGGGACATGAGAATCGTGTTTGGGACTTGAGATAGATTCATTCTCTGCACATCTAGACTCAAAGTTTAATAAAACAAAACTCACCATACTTTGAATTTTTTATATAAATATCTTAAAAATTAGAATATCAATTTAATACATTTTACTCAATTACACATTTAGAAATATTCATTTTAAAAAATACAAATATAAATTACTGTTTTAAATAAAAATATTACAACATATTTAACAATATTAATTTAAAAAGATACAAATAAAATTTACTATTTTAAATAAAAATAGTACAAATAATCACATTAATTACCATGGCCCTTGTGTACCTTCCTCTTATTACTTTTTAAATATCTTTTAAAATGCTTAATGTTTGTAATTTATTCTTAATCACATAATGCCAATTTTGTAAAACTATGATCTACAAGTCTCACTTTTTATAGCTTTGGTGGAAGGATAGAGTATCTAAATTCCCTTACCCTTTAAGAAGCATCCTCAATTATTGTACCACCCACCTCAGCATCCAATCTAGACATCATAGGTTATTCTAAATTGATCAAGAGTATAGTATTTTTAGGGTGGTGTTCCATGTTCACTAAAATTCTCATGACGTCCATCACTATGTATGGAGTTCGTTGCAACCTTGGATATATTATATGAGTAGTTGTGATTTTTTTCTTGTGGCTAAAACTTATTTTTGGTTGTCACCTAGTTATCATAATTCAAAACATTGTTATCATCTCAAATCCTTATAGCATTAGATATATTTTGTGAGTCAATGTGATGTAATATTTTTTAGCTACAATTAAGTATATATATATATATATATATATAAGAAATTTGATATTCATTAAAAAAAAAATCGAAAAGAGTATGTATGTAGTTACAAACTATTACAATTAAGTAATTACAGGTAAATTTAGTGTTATTTAAGAAATACGAATTATGAACATTCATCATTATTGCTCAAGATAAATCATGTCGTGTGAAATAATTTCACATATTTTAAAAATTTTCATTATTAATTTAATTTTTTATATATTAAGAAATACTACTCATGAATAATAAAACGGTTGTAACATAAATAATATATAACAAGAAAAACCATGTCTTGTTGGAAAAATAAAATAGTTGTAACAAAAATAATATAGAACAAGAAAAACTATGTATATTTGGATGTATGAAAATTTAGATACATTTTATTAAGTAAAATTTTAAAAGAATAATGGTTATAAACAATTAAAAATAATTTTATTTAGTTAGTTTAGATCTATATTATTTATGAGAGGGATAAATTCTCTGTTCACTCTAAAAGATGTTTGCATATCAAGACATTTGATCCATCTTGGCTCTTGGTAGATCTAGAGTCAAGATTGATCTAGGCCATCTTAATTTCGCCCTTTAAATAAAATATATTCCACATGAATACCATGGGCTATTTTTATAGCTTATTATTATTTTATTTTATTATTTTTATTTTTTGTTGTATTTTGACCTAGTTAAAATGTTCATTACATTATGTCAATCTTTTTATTTAATTTTCTTTTATTTTTATTTTTGTGTATGTCAATCTTTTTATTTAATTTACTTTTATTTTTATTTTTGTGTAATTTGACACAGTCAAAATGTTAAACATGACATTACAACATTTCTATTATACACCTAAAATCAATCGAACTTATTAAAAAGAAAAAAGAAAAAAAAAAAACTAACATTATAAAAAATATATATATAAAACTATTTACTTGTGAATGTAATGGCCTAAAACATTTCATTCGTAGACCATCTTAATTTGGCCCTTTAAATAAAATATATTCCACATGAATACCATGGGTCAATACCATGGTTTCTTTTTATAGTTAATTATTATTATTATTTTATTATTTTTATTTTTTATTGTATTTTGACATAGTTAAAATGTTCATTACATTATGTCAATCTTTTTATTTAATTTTATTTTATTTTTATTTTTGTGTAATTTGACATAGTCAAAATGTTAAACATGACATTACAACATTTCTATTATACACCTAAAATCAATCTAACTTATTGAAAAGAAAAGAAAACTAACTATATATATATATATATATAATGGCCTAAAACATTTCAATCGTCTAACATTTGATCCAATGACTCAAACATGGACACATTGGCAGCTAGGGAAGTTGTTTTCAAATAAGAACGCCTTACGGCGTAATAAGTTTTAATTAAGTAATGAAATTGATTAATTTAAATAGGAAATTTGTATTATTCATTTTGAAGCAAAAGATGAATCGATAAAAGTGAATAAATTTCTAAAAAATGTGAAAAAAAATAGGTTAGAGAATTTTTACATGGTTGTAGAAAAGTATTTGATAAAATTGTTGTTTTATTTTCTATTACTAATTTATGTGTATAAATGTAATTCATACTATAGGACTTTGGAGAAGAAGTGATTACAACAATTGTGGGACCTTGGAGTCATAAGACACGTTATGTCACCGTACTGGCCATTCATGATAATAATCCCAAGAAGGATAGAATTTGGAGAATGTGTATTGACTACCTAAATTTTAACAAGATTACTCAAGAATTGATACTCATCTCCCAAGGTTGATGACTTGTTGGACTAGTTATAGCATGTAAAATACTTTACCAAATATCTCAAATTGGGATACCATCATGTTAGAGTCAAAGAAAATTGCATCTAAAAGAATGACTTTGAAACAAGGAAAGGTGTATATGAATGTCCAATCATGTATTTTGGTTTATGCAATATACTAGCTACATTTATATGCTTTGTGGATGATGTATTCCATCCCTACATAGAATTAGTAGTAATAATATACTTGGGCTATATATGTATTTTTCCTCTGCACAAGAAGAGCATATATAACATTTTATCCAAGTGTTATAAATTTTAATGAACAATTAGTTACTAGAAAAACTTAAGAAATCTGAGTTTCATTAGCATTCCCAAGTGTACGTGGGGTATGTGATTAATGGATGATAACCCAATCTTGATCCTCTTAAAATGGAAGCCATCGTGAAATCGTTAACTCTGGTTAATATTACATAAGTATATTTGTGGGAGCATCCCAATACCTTCATAATTTCATAGTATCATTTTCAATTGTGTTTGTATCACTTCACGTTATAATATCCAATGGAAGAGCTTCCAAAAGGAGAAATAATAAATAGAAGAAATAAATGAAGAAATAAAATTTAAGGTTGGTATAAGAACCATTCTTGGAATTACCTAATTTGTCTAAACCCTCCAAAGAGGAGACATAGTAACTATGTTATGGGATAGTATTATATAGTGAGGTAATCCATCCTATTATCATTATGAATTGTTTCATGGAACAGTCTTAAACTACCTAAGAGATGACTAGAAAATATGTGTTGATCCAAGTTATTAAGAAGTGGAAGCACTATCTAATGGGAAAAGAGACCATAATCCACACCAATCACCATACTTTGTAATACTTACAAGCAAACAATAAGATTTATTAATAAAAACACTACAAATGGATGGGATTTTTACAACAGTTTCATCTCATTATGAAATATGAGAAATGCATCACTAAAAAGATGGTAAATATGTTGTCAAGACAATTGCACCTAAAATTATAGCATTGGAGTTTTTGTTCACATGGATCATTTCATCCATGAAACATTTAAAAAGAAATACATATAAGAAAAGGACTTCAAGGATATATTTTAACAATTGAAAAACCAAGCTCTTGAAAAAGGAGGGGATAACAAGGGAAACTACTATCTTAAAGAAGGATTACTCTATAACTTTGGTAAATTGTATGTACATAAAGGTAAAATAACAAAAATGTGTTTTCCAACAACTTAGTGATTGTTTAAACCATACATAACAATGGTTTCTTCCTTGTAGTTGTACACAAGATACAAGGTGAACTGAGACTATTTATTGCATTATGGATGCTTGTTCAACCTACATGTAGCTCATACAGACCGTATGCTACTTGGTAGGTCACTTACTCACACCTTCAATGCATAATATTGGGGTTGGGTGTTTGTTCCAAGCCATTAAACATTGAATTGGGTTATTGTTTATCCCAACCAAAAAGTTATCTAAAAAAATCATGCTTATTTAACTATTTTTTCCTTCATTCAGATTGGAAATGGGAAGTCTTTGGCATAGAGTGGCTTTGTCTTATTCCACCATTTTTTTTGTATGGCCGTCTATTATGTGTGTTAAGTGTTTTCTCATAAAAAAATTATTAAATGATAAGTAAATATAAATTTACATTGACACTTGCATTGTTATGGTGCAAGTACTTGACAGTAAATGTTACAGGTAAAATTTGAACCCCTATAAAGAATCAAATAATTGCTTCTTCTTTTATTTGCATTGAAATTCACTAAATCTGGTATTATTGGAATAGCTTAGCAGCTTGTGTAGGCCAACCCTAGTTAAATTGAATGGTATTTTTGTAAGTGGTTACACATATGGTTGCTAGGACATGTATGTCATAATATTGCTATATTAATTTCTGTGTGATGGGAAATTCAAGAATGTATTGAATTGCACCTTGAATATTGAATGAACATTTATATTTGCATCAATGTTATCGAACGTTCACATTGAAGGAAGTGGTTTTTTCTATTGATGATAAAGCAACCTAGTTTATTCAGTATTGATGGTCACTCCTCTACTTTGATCACCCATTTCTTCAAAGCATCAGTCTATTGGTTATCATTGGATTGTGTTAATTTGATTCCAAGCATATCAATTTAGGTTCCACTCCAAAATATGTATGTGATTAATTTGGCATGAAAATAGGGCATTGAAATCAAAACCATATTCTCATACTTGAATAGGAGGAGCAATATTTGAAGCAGATAAACATATCCAATGTTAATGTGCCTACCTAGTGACAAATAATAGAGAAACCAACTCAAAGTCTCATTTATTATTTATATTTTTAGCTAATTCTTGTGTGCAAGTTATGCCAAGGATAGATATTTTTATACAAGGCTAAGAACATAGGTCATATTTTAATTTCCATAAAGGATCTATGTTGGTGAAGTGAGTGACTACAGGTCCCTTGTTTAAGGATCATAGGGTATCAAATTAGTTGAATCCTTGATTGTGATGCATCTACCAAAACCTTGAAGAGAATGAAAACTCAACATGGTAAGATAAAAAGAGGAAGGTCAAAGGACCTATAAACCATCAATGTTTAGTTTTGAGAAGAAAATGAGTACTTGAAGGAGAAATTTTAGATTGATGTTCAAAATATGGCATATATGGAGAATAACCTTGAGACCTCAAAAATAATACTTCCATTGCTAAAAAAATTGACTTGATGAATGTTTATATTCTCTCACAACTAAAATGGAAAATTAGGACAAGAGAAAACTGCAACTTGTGTAATTTTGAGAAAATGTCATTCAAATGAATATATGGTAGGAGGATAGGCTTATTGAACTATTGAATCAATAATAACAAGAGTTAGTAGATAATAAATAAGCATTGGTAAAAATACAATAATTTGTCAAAGAAATCAAAGAAGTGTTGGGTGTGGAGACTAATTCTCTTCTTGATTCATAGGTCTTGTTTCAACCGCATTTGGATATCATTCCCTGATGGGGGGGATTGGGGGGATTACCCCCCCTCCCCCAACTATTGTTTTCATCACTTACCCTGAAATAAAATTTAGAGAAAAAATTCCTTGTAAAATATTGTAATTTCGTAGTCAATCTGGGTTGTTCATTAGGCGGAAGATATGACGGTAGAAGTTATGCTAATTTAGGGTTTTCTTCCCTAGAAGGCAACCCTCAGTTTATATGAGGGAAATGTATTGTAGGTGTGTATTATTATCATGTGTGAGAAAAAGAGAGGAGATTTTGTGAGAGCTAAGAGGAGCTTATAGCATATGTATTGTAGGTTGTATCCCTTCAATTTGTTGGATAATATAAAAGGAAGGATTGGTTGTTCCTCTGTGGACGTAGCCCAAATTGGGTGAACCACATATAACTTTTTCTCTCTAGTTTTATGCTTTTATTTGTTTTTTTTTCCACAATATTTTATGTGTTCCATTGCTCTATTATTTAATTTCTAGCATGAAGTAAAGCAACCCTCCATTGTTATCGCAAAATCCAAAAACAAGACTAAGATGATCATGGAAATATTACCTCCTTCAAATCGTTCCCAAGAAAATTTTGGTGATTTTTAAAAGCATAAAAGAGTCATTGGTTCAAAAATTTTAAGGCATATTGCTACAACAAACAAGCACAAGGAAAGAGAAGGAAAGCTAGCCTAAGCTTTGTTGTAGCTAAACTGAGGGTCAATCATGAAGACATATTTTTCAACTGGAAAGAGGAAATGTTCGTGAAAATCAAGATAACATTTGTGAAAGCAAAAGACATGGAATTTTTTTCTTTTTCATCAAAAGCAATAGGAATAGAAAAAGAGGATAGTAGCACACCATTACTCTGTTATAAACCTTGCGCCTTAAAAATGATAAGAAACCAATAATTATAGTCTTGTTCAAGGGTGAAAATTCCTTTTATAATGAATACAACATACAAGACAAGATTTGATGATGTTAATACTAGGTCTACTTAGTGTGTGTGTGTGTGTAAGAGATAGAGGGTACAATTATAATAAAATGGGACATGAAAGGTTCTAACCTACATAACAATAGAACAATAGAAATGTAATCACTCAATAAATAGGGCTTAATAAGGGGTTTTATGGTTAACATGGGGCTTATATATGGCTTAACATGTCCCTTCCCTTCAAACAAGTGTTTTCCTCTACACTTGACCATCTACAGGTGTTTGTGCACGAATAACTCATATTCCTATGTCACTTCCTCTGTTGAAAGGTTCTTCCAATTGATGAGGTACTTAGTAATTTCTCGACTTCTTAACTGCTTAATCCTTGATGCTAGGATTGTTTTTGTTCTAGTACGATTCTCCCTTCTTCATTAATTTATGGTAAAATAGATTGGATATGGTTCTTCTCACTAATTAACTTCTTTAAGAAATAAACATGGAAGATTGGATGTACACTGAAGATGGAGGCCACTCCAAATTTTAATCCATACTTCCAATCTTTTGCAACACCTTATAGGGGCCATAATACCTCAGTTATAATTTATTGTCCTTCTTTTTTTGCTTGAGGGACATTTTTTTATATGGTTGTATCACAAATACCCAATTCCCCACTTCAAATTACCTTTCATTGTGATGTTTATATGTTTATTGTTTCATCTTATTTTTTTCTATAACTAAGTTTCCCTTCAATGGTTTTAGAACCTCTTGTTGGTGTTGTATGTGGTGCTATATTACTTGAACCTTTATAATCCCTTCCAAGGGTGATGTAATGGATGGAGGATGATATCCATAAAGTGACATATATGGTGACATTTTTATGAAGTATGGAAGGATGTGTTGCACCACCATTCTGACAAGGGAAGCCATTTGACCATTGTGTCTATTTATCATATGAAAAGAAACATATATATCCTTCTAAAAATTTATTCACAATCTAAGTTTTCCCAAGATTGAGAATAGTATGATGAGTTGTGAGCCATTTGAGAACCCAAATAAGAAAATAATTCAGTCCAAAAATTTTCAGTGAAAATTGGATCTCTATCAATTAGGATAATCTTTGATATTCCATGCAAATTTTGGATTATTTCCATGAATGCTTCTACCATCCAATTTTTCTTTAAAAGGATGAGAAATAGATTAAAAATTATACTTTTCCATTTGATCTACCACTACCATAATGACACTCTTTCCTTTATATTTGGGTAAATTGATAATAAAATCCATTGAAACTTCTTCCCAAACATTGCTTGGTATGGCTAATGGATTAAGGAGTCATAGGGTCTTGATTATCTCTCCCTTATCCTATTGGAAAACCACACATACGGTCACAAAATTTTGCACATCTTCTTTAATACCTTCCAAAAAAAACCTATCTTGATCCTATGGTATGTCTTCATGAAAATTGAATATTCTCCTACAAGAGAATTTCGTAATTCCAAAATTATATTTTGTTTGAGGTGACGATTCTTATATAATTTATCTTGATGACACAACAAATATGTGACACACCCCCTTATCTAACTTGATAACCAAATATATTTACTATGGTGATCTAAATCTCAATGTCAGGTTATGAGAATGGGGTGTTAAAAAAAAAATCCCTTGTTCAACTCCTCGATGCCCTAAAACTATTTCTTCATATGCATAGTGATGGCATGAAGCCAACTCAGTCAACCTTTACATGCATTCTCAACGTTGGTGTCAACTTGCTTACTCTAGAATGGGGAATTTAAATCCATGCAAAACCATTAAAACAGGATTGGAGTCATGTATGCCAAATGTGGGAGCATAAAGAATTCCAACACATTATTCGATACTTTGTCAGAGTATAATAGATTTTATTGGTATACTATCATTTCAAGATATATTTGGAATGATTATTTTGAAGGAGCCCTATAGTTTTTTTTACAAAAGAAATATACTAGCATTATTCCTGATCAGGTTGCTTATTCCAATATTTTCAGAGTTCATGCACAAGCATAACATGTTTAAAACAAGGAAAATAAGCTCCTGCAGTTGCCATAACAACTGGATTCAATTCAAATATGGTAATGAGAAATCCCTTCATTGGCATGCATGCTAAATGTGAGATAATTGGTAATGCATGCCTATTTCTCAAGAAAATGCATGAACATAATGCAGATATGTAAGCCCACTGAGTAATGAGACTCTGAGCATGACAATCATAAGGATTTCATATGCTTATTGCATATTGAAACCATTCTCCATGTTGTATTTTAGGCTATAAATGTGGAAATTTATTAATGTTGATAGTATTACCAGATTCTCCTGATCTAAAAAATTAATCTTATGTTAAATACAGAATCCTTCCACTTAATTCTTTGCAGAAATTAAATCTCCAATTGCAAAACACATATGAAGCAAATCAATCGCACATAAACACATTTGTTTAACGGGAAAGCTTAAATCTAAAAACCCCAACTATCATATATTATTTATATCAATGGATCATGTAATAATCTCATACAAATCTTAGTACATCAAGCTCTCAGTACAATCAACAATCATTACACACTGTCATGCAGAAATTTGCATATCTATGCACCAATTTCTTGCATCCTGACAGCTTGCCTCCACTACGCAATCCCTGCTGAAGAAGACCTCTGAATGAATTCGAATTGGCCTTGCCTTGACTGCAAAATCCTTATTGGCATCTCCAATGTGTGTCAGATGCACTGAATGCACCACTATAGTCACAACAGATAGTCCATCTCACCCTTTCACCTATCTCTCCACTGGGTCTCCACTAGAACTGACATGCAAGTAGCGTGCCCACCTCAGAATGTCTGGGCCAAGTGAGTTCTCTAGTTATGAAATTAATTAAATAATTAATTCACTAAACTTCATTATGTATTCTTCTGGTTAGAACTAGATACAACTAGCACAACTGAGTTTAACTCACTTAACTGAGTTAAACTAAATAACAACTCCCATAACTACTCTTCCAACTCTGTCACAACTTTCAGTTCTAACTGAGTCCTCCATGCACGAGTCACTAACCGCCCTAGGAATTGCGTAATTTCTTCAGCCCACTGATTTTCCAAATATTTTTACTGAAATAAAGTGCTTTAAGAAAATAATTTGATATTTATTGTCAGTTTATTATTAAGGGCTAATAATAATCGACATGCATCTATTTTTAGATTGACGATCTATAAATAGACTTCACCTAATATTCTAAAAATATAATCTCATCTATTTTTCACATTTGACCAACCATCTACAAATAGCATCCTACAACTTATAGAATATGCTCACCATGTCTAAAAATAGACATACACCTAAAACTAGCCTACGGGCCCCACTTAGTGAAGGTGCTTAATTTTCACTAAGCTCATCATCTTGTTGAATCTCAACACTCCCTCTCAACAAGATAGGGATTATCCTTCACCCCAATCCTGCATCTATGGTATTTTAATTTGCTCCTGTTGATCGCCTTCGTCAAAATATTTGCATCCTGATCTTCCGTAGGAATGTACTGAAGCAACATGATCTTCTGTTGCACACAATCTCTGATATGATGATACCGGATATCTATATGCTTATATCTATCATGAAACACGGGATTAATCGTGAGTTTAATGAAACTCTGATTATCACACTGTATCACTGTAGGATCTAAATGAGAAGTGAACAAACTGACCAGGATCTTCCTCATCCAGATAGCCTCACATGCAGCTTGACTTGTTTCCATGTATTCTGCTTCCGTTGAACTGAGTGCCATGGATCTTTGTTTCCTGTTGTACTAAGAAACTGTTGTAGATACGATACTGAAAACCCCTCATGCAACTTCACCTCATCCGTCTGTCTGTACCATAAGCCATACTTAGATGTTCAGATATCTCAGAGCATGTCGTTCGCTTCCAAAAGAGCTTGGGAGGCTTGAACTATTGTTGACTGCTGTTCACCACATAGCATATATTTGGTCTGCATTAACTAAATACATGAGCGAACCCACCAACTCATAGATGAGCATCCACTCTCCTGCCAATGTAGCATCCTCTTCTTCCTCTAATTTGAACAGGAGTGGTCCAGGTCATAGCCTTCATGTGAAACTTAATAAGACTCCCGAGCATACTTGCCTTGAGACACAAACAGTTCACCTTCTCACTGCCATATTTCCAATCCAAGGAAATAATGAAGGAGGCCCAAATCCTTCATCTCAAAATCCTTTGCAAGATCTGCCTTGCATGAGTGTATCAATTGCTTATCACCCGTTAGTATTAAATCATCAACATAAATAAAAATGATTAAAATCTTACCCTCCACCACAATTTGGTACAGGTTTGCATCCGCCTCACTCTTGGTGAAGCCAAGTCCAGTGAAATAGTTGTCGATCTGTGTGTACCAAGCACAAGGTGCTTGCTTCAGCCCATACAATGCTCTTTTGAGTCTTCACACATGCACTCACTACTGAAGATCTCAAATCCTTCAAGCTGCTCAATGTACACTTCTTCCTCAATGATCCCATTAAGAAATGCAGTCTTCACATCCATCTGATGAATGTGCCAACCCATCTGCGCTGAGAGAGCAAGGATGGTCCTTATGGAAGAATATCGTGTGATAGGTGCAAAGGTTTATTCATAATCAATCCCCTCTATCTGTGAGAAGCCCCGGGCAACAAATCTTGCCTTATACTTCTCAACACTCCCATCAGTAGCTTGCTTTACCTTGTAGATCCATCTTGAACCTACCATTGATTTACCAACCGGCCTTGGAACAATCTCCCAAGCATTGTTTCTGACAATGGAGTCATACTCATCCACCATGGCATCTACCCATGTGGGCTCCTGCACTGCTTCTTCAAAAGAAGATGGCTTTTTCACGATACACTTGCTCATGAGAGCCATGTATCCAGTGAATCGGTCAGGTGACTGTCTCTGTCTGCGCTATGATGTAGGGACTCCTACATTCTGTGCCGCATCAAGCCTCAGTCTCTCAGCTTCTGTGGTACGCTTTCTGCCTATTCTGATGTTTTGTTCTACATGATTGGACTCCTCCACTCCATGAATCTCCTCCTGTGGTTGATCCACATATAGAGGCTCATCTTTGGGAACAAGAATTTCCTCCTCTGCATGCAAGCGTAGCTCCCTCTCAAGCGACAACTTCATGGCTTTCACCTCATTGGATTTTATATCCCGTCGCACCACATTCATCCAACTGTTTGGAAAATACACACGACAATTATGGGGTGTTTCTGTGTACCCCACAAATATCCCAACTTCTGCAGTCAGCTCCAGCTTCGTACTAGCGTCCTTTGTCACATGAATGTAAATAGATGAGCCAAAAATCTTCAAATGAGAAATATCAGGCTTCTTCCAGTAAAAGCTTCTTCAGGTGTACTCATGCCAAGTACTCTATGAGGACAACGGTTTTGCACATAAAATGCAGTGTTGCGTGCTTCCGCCCACAAGTGCATTGGTAGGCCTTGGTCATTGAGCATAGCTCGTGCAGCACCCGCAATTGTTCTATTCTTCCTCTCCATGACCCCATTATGTCGTGGGTTATGAGGCGTTATGAGTTCTCTTTGAATTCCTTCTTTGCTACAGAGGTCTTTGAATTCGTTCAATATATATTCACCACCATTATCGCTTCGCAGAGCCTTCACTTGCTTCGCTGACTCCTTCTCCACCAATACTTTGAACTCACAGAACATTGAGAATGTTTCGCTCTTCTTCTACATGAAGAAGATCCATCATCTATGAGAATAGTCATCAACCAATATAACATAATACCTGTGTTTTGTTGTTGAAGCAACCGAGAAAGGTCCACACACATCTGTTTGAATTCTCTCCAAGATCACCGAAGCATGGTTCTCCTT
This sequence comes from Pinus albicaulis, assembly GCA_034641835.2. NCBI lineage: Eukaryota > Viridiplantae > Streptophyta > Pinopsida > Pinales > Pinaceae > Pinus > Pinus albicaulis. Next base: position 831,532,733 of record CM076577.1, on the reverse strand, counting down.
CTCATGAAAGTTGGCCTTCATAAACTTACCCATAGTACATCCCTTGCACTGATTTGACTATGCAAGATTACCCTTGGGAATTTCAGTAGAAATCTGTTGCAAAATATTCAAGGCGCCATGGTGAATATGGCCCACATCCCGGCTCACCACTTCTTCTGCTTTTCCCATCATTGCAACGCAGCCATATACCTCCAGCTTGTAGAGATTCTTAACTCGAATCCCTATCCTCTTGGTTTGACACGTTGTTTTATGTCGCAGGAAATATTTTCCCTCGCTAAAAACAACGTCATAACCTCTGTCCTCCAACATAGCGACCGAGACAAAGTTCTTCTTCAGACCTGGAACATGCACAGCATCTTTCAACAGAAATGGTTTACCTGACTCCCTCTCAATGGTAATGGTTCCAATGTCGGTCGCACTGTATCTACCATCGTCGCCCATATCTATATGCGTTTGGAGATCCTTCTCCCCCAAGTCACTAAAAAAATTCTTGTCTCTTGTCATATGGAAGGAAGCACCACTATCAAGATACCACACCAATCCCATTGCGCTTGAAACCAAGCATGCGATCAAGGAGAAATCAAGTTCAAATTGCGAGGCTAAGGCCTCACCCGCTGTAGCTCCAGGAGCCTTCTTGTTCTTCTTTTTCTGTGGGCAGTTAGTGGCGATATGCCCATGTTCGTGACAGTGAAAACACTTCACCTTGGACAAATCCAGCTTCTTGCCTTTAGCCTCGGATTTTGGATGGGATTTCTTCCCCTTCCCTTTCCTTACTTTGGTAGCCAAAGAGAAATTCTCTTCATCATCATTCTTCAATGAATAGCCATCCCTGGTATTGCGCCTGATCTCCTCCTACACAAGATCTGACCAAAGTCACTCCCAATCTGCCAATTTCTCCCGTCCATTGATAGAGTCTTCGTAGCTGTGCCAACTCTTCGGAAGCCTAAGGAGATCCAAGCTCACCAAGTCATCATCCGCAACTATAATTCCCACACTCCCCAGCTCATCCCTACATTGGACAAACTTCGTGAGATATTTTGGAATACTATCGCCCTTCCCCATTTTGATTTTTCTAAGCTTATCTTTCAGCGCCAACTTCCTATGGTCGTTGCTGCTTTGGAAAATATCTATCAAGGCCTTCCACATTGAAAATGGAGTGGCTTTCCCATGAAGGCTTGACACAATATGGTCTTTCACACCTTCCAACAGAATTCTTCTTGTCTTCGCTACCTTCTTTTTCCATGCGTCAAGTAATGCAGCATCGCTAGAAGTAGGCTTAGGAACATCGCTATCGATGAACTCCTTCAGTCCATTACCTTCAAGCACCACCTCCATCCTATCCTTCCAATATATGTAGTTCAAGCTACCCTCAAGGGCATACTCCAACCGCAACCCATTGAAATCCATTTCAATGAATACTCAACTGTCGCACCAAGGAATTTCTGCAGCAAATTCGAATTGTCCACCAACACAAAACTCAGTACAGCTTCAAGTTTTCAATCTCCAGTGATTAACAGTGCTCTGATACCATGTAGAAATTTATTAATACTGATAGTATTACCAGATTCTCTTGATCTAACAAATCAATCTTATGTTAAATACAGAATCCTTCCACTTAATTCTTTGTGGAAATTAAATCGCCAATTGCAAAACACATATGAAGAAAATCAATCGCACATAAACACAGTTGTTTAACAAGAAATCTTAAAGCTAAAAACCATAAATATCATATATTATGTATATCAATGGATCATGTAATAATCTCACACAAAGCTTAGTACATCAATCTCTCAGTACAATCAACAATCATTACACATTTTCATGCATAAATTTGCATATCTATGCACCAATTTCTTGCCTCCTGACAGCTTGCCTCCACTGCGCAATCCCTGTTGAAGGAGACCTCTGAATGAATTCGAATTGGCATTTCCTTGACTTTGTAATCCTCATTGGCATCTCTAATGTGTGTCAGATGCATTGAATGCATCACTATAGTCACAACAGATAGTCCATCTCACCCTTTCACCTATCTCTCCACTGGGTCTCCACTGGAACTGACATGCAAGTAGTTAACTATTGTATTTTTTCAGTTGCAAGTGAGTCACTAGTTATGAATTAATTAAATAATTAATTCACTAAACTCTCACTAGTGTATCTTCAGTTAGAACTAGATACAACTAGCACAACTGATTTTAACTCACTTAACTGAGTTAAACTGAATAACAACTCCCATAACTACTGTTCCAACTCTGTCACAAATTTTCCACTTTAGTTCTAACTGAGTCCTCCATGCATGAGTCACCAACCACCCTAGGAATTGCGTAATTCCTTCAACCCACTGATTTTCCAAATCTTTTTACTGAAATAAAGTGCTCCAAGAAAATAAGTTGATATTTATTGTCGGATTATTATTAAGGGCTAATAATAATCAACATGCATCTATTTTTAGATTGACGATCTATAAATAGACTTCACCCAATATTCTAAAAATATAATCTCATTTATTTTTCACATTTGACCAACCATCTACAAATAGCATCTTGCAACTTATAGAATATGCTCACCATGTCTAAAAATAGACATACACCTAAAAAGAGCCTGCGGGCCCCACTTAGTGAAGGTGCTTAATTTTCACTAAGCTCATCATCTTGTTGAATCTCAACAAGAAAAGGATGTGAACTGTGCAAAAATTAAATCATCTCACCCACCGACCAAAACACTCATCCTACAAATCATATTGGCTAATATCATAAATAGTAAGTCCAACAAAAACTTTCAACACAACCTACAGTAAAATATCATATGGTATTCCAATAAAACAATGCTAACTATTAACAAGAATATAATATTTATGGCCCAAATGCCTAGTCCAAATTTTCTATTTAATTAAAACTCTATTGCTAAAACAAAGTCCACAAATCGAAATCAACAAAGAGATTGGGGAATTAATACAATGACTTAGCTTAGTGAGAAATCAACATGAAATAGGATTAATCGAGGCAGTTGTGGTATCCATTGTTTTGATGCACTTTTTTCTAATTTATAACACCAAAGCAACCATCTCGGTTCACATATTTCCATCTATGTTGGATGTACCCCTAATAATCTGCATATTTTAACGGTTTTCACTTATTAAGTCCTAGCTATAATCTAATTTTCAAGTTTAATATAGGTTATATTGATCTTTGTATCTTTCATGTTTTTCCTATGTCAAATAGTTTTATTATATATCTTTTCAATGGCACCAATCTATCTACAAACTCAAGATACACCACATACGAAAACCTGTTTGATTTTCATACAACCTTACAAACCACTATGGTTAACATTGAGTGGAATGTGTATATTAAACCCTAATCGCCTTGAGGGAACAACATAAGATAGTATTATGGTTGCACATTTAGATTATGCTAGACTAGAGTAAATATTCTCAATTACTTAGATTATCCATAATTACATGAATGTGGAGGATTGTCCAACTTAAATAACTTCTTACACTTTAAAATCCTATGGATGGACCGATTACCTCATGCTCTACAGAGGAATATTTTCCAAGTGATATGAGATGCACATCCTTCCCCTCTTTATGCAGAAGAGTTCCAATCTCTAACCTAGACTTGAAATTTGTGTCAGACATATTTTTTAGGTTTAGTTTCTTTGAATGGTTCTCTAAGTTCGATCCCATCCACCAAGTGGGTTTATGGGTTGCACCCAACAAAATTCAAATGTTAATCTAGAGTAGTAAAGTAATAGAAATCTAGAAATTGCAGAAAACAACAAATGTGGAAAATGTAGCAACCAACGAATTACTTGAAAAAAAGGAAATTTACTTTAAGGAACAGCAATTGAAATTCAAAGAAACAACTATTATTTACAAGGAAAAATAACACAATTAAACTAGTTTACATGTTCAAGGCAGCACCTCGCCAAAGGTAGTGGGTTGAACTGCCCAAGAGTCAACAATTTCTTGAAAATAAATTTAGATCATATTACAAATAATAGATGTAGAAATCAATGGATAGCTTCCTTCATTAAAATATCTCAAAAAAATAATTACACCAAAATGAAGTTCTTAGATTTACCACAAATTCAACAATTTTCCATCATCTCTCTTTGATCTTTGTTTTCATTTAAATACACAAAGAACAAAGGGAAATTACAACTAAATTGATTAAAAAATGATTTCCCCTTTACAATTTTGGATTAATTACAGAATCTCAATAAACAAGATCAGATTTGAAATATCTCTCCATCATGATTCAGTTGGATCAAATCGAATATGGTATTGCAATTGGAAGAATTTGGAAAACGGTCACAACAACATCTCTGAGAAAATATCCTTCAGAGAACCTTGCATTTCTCTCAATCCAGGCCGAATTTTAGAAAACTACTCATAGAAAAACTAATTTGGTCCATTCTACACAAAACCTCTGGCTTGGATTTTCAAGATTCATCTTAGTTTTCCCGAAAATTCTAATGAAAAACTATCACTTTTTATCCCAACAAATTTCTGAGTTGGAATATTTGATTATGAGTTGCACATCAAATTTACAATCTGGAAGAGACCTCGAAGGCTAAATTCATCAATGATGTTATAAAAAAATAATTAATAAACCATAGAAAAATCATGCATAATAATCTTCAATTTATTAAAAATAAAGGAGAACAAATATTACTTATCTAGAAGAGCATAAATAATTATAAAATGGAATTATATGCTCAATTATGATAAATGGTGTGATAAAATAGTAATAGAAATGGATGAAAGAGATGTTGAAAATTGATAATAATAATGAAAAAATAGTGGCCCAACAATGATCAACCAAGTGACCATGTTCAAGACAGGTCTTTAGATGAGGCAGTGTGTATGTTTTCCAATATTTGTGTCAAGATGTGACCATTACATCAAGAATGATCCCTTTAAGAAGGACCTTCCCATGCTTAGGTTCAATGCAGATTCAAGCGCATGTAAAAACCAAAAGATCCACATATTCAACTATCAAAGAAAGAAACTTACCAAGATCATTTCTAAGAATGCAAACTTATGTGATCCATAATGATTAAGAGTGGAATCTTCCAGTAAATCACATCTCAAAATATAGAGTCAACATGTTTCGAACCAGTGAATGTGGTTCATTATCAAGACTTATGTGAATGTTCTGATCTAGACAAGCTCATATATACTGTAGAGATGCAAACGATAAAAAAATGAATGTTGAAGAAAAATTAATAAAATAATTTAGTTGAACATTTTAAAATATTTAATTATTTAATAAAAATATTGTTAATATTGCTAAAAAGGAAGCTTTCCAAGCATTGCGATTGACAAGATGAACCCTAACCTTCCAATAGTCGTTGTCCTTCCCTCTGTCGTCGTCAGGCCTCTGTTGGGCCCTGCGGAAAATGGCATCTAGAGGTAAAGCTTAGGCTTGATTCCATTCAAGCTTGCACAAGCAAATGAGGATGCACGCAGCTATGAGCAGGAAATTAAAAAAAATGCAAGTGTTGGGCTCCTTGCAAGATGCGCAATCGATGAAGTAGATATGGAGGTGGCTCCTCCTCGCCTGCAAGTCCACGGCAGTCATGCAGATAGGAAGAAGACGGCCCCCAGCCCCAAGATATTTCTGAAAGACACCAGGAGCCTTCCTGTAATCACTGATAACGATCCAGGCATAGAGGGCGCTAATTTTTCTCTGCGTCCGAACAGTTCTAGTATCCAAGGCGAAACCTCGGGTTGAACAAATCTGAGCAGCTTGCGCTCATGGGGAAGCGAAAAAAGTAAAGATGGTGCCACTGAATGCAACGATCCAATGAGGATCATCGATCTAGCCTCCCAAATTCTCCTTGGCAGCCAGGGCTTTCTAGATCCACCCTCCCCTACTTTTCAGATCCATATCTCGCTCCTCTCACGCATATCCATGCTACATTGGGTGCACTCAACAGATCTGATGTAGAACCTCTTGCATGCCCTTGAGTGTAGGTGGGGAATTCCCTCAGCTCTTCAAAGACTTCTATATGGAGGTAAAAACTAGAGGAATCTCTTCCCCTTTCATTTTATGACATTGAAAGAGACGCTTCTATAGTCTTAACCCTACGTTTGCGAGGGGGAGTAGCTGGGAAACCATCCTCTGCTCCAGGTTTCTCTTATAAGGATATTTTCCATGCACATCCTCCCAAGAAAGCAACTAAACCCTCTGAGGCTCCCAAGCCTTTTTTGGTTGATAAACTGGAGGAAGTTCCCTCCATAGAAATTTCCTATCTATATCTTGAAGATCAGCTTCAAAATTATGCAGAATCCGCCATCATCTATAGATTCAACGGACTTTGGCCTCGCACAGTAGATCTCTACCATTGGATTCACTCCACCTAGACCAACAACAGCCACGGTCATATTCTGCTTGAAGGGTTTCTTCATAGTCATGGTTGCTTTCAACAAAGATTATCAAAAGGGCCTAACTAAAGGTTTGTGGTTTTGGGGAACAATAGGGCTATTCCTTGCCCCGTCGTTCCAAGGCTTCGACCCCTCTATGACAGTCATCACCAAGATTCCTATCTAGGTTAGGCTTCCCAATTTACCTCACATTTATGGCACTTTTTTGTCTTCCAAGAAATAGGAAACACCTTGGGTCGCTTTCTGACAACAGATCCCTCTAGGGGGGAGAAGGGAATGTACACATATGGCAGAATGTGTGCTGAAATAGACATAAGAAAAGTTCTGCCTAATCAAATTAATCTCAAAATTGGTGATTTCCTGTGGACACAGACTCTGGACTAGGAGAACACTGCCTTTCGCTGCCACCACTGCCACTAAACAGGGCACCTTCATAATTCCTGCACCATGTTCCTTGCCCAAAAGAAGAAAAGCAATCACAAATCAAAATCCAAATGCTGGAAACCATGTGATCCGCCCCCCATGGATGACATTGATTCCTTGAGCTCAGATGAGGAGGAGATTGAAGCAGATGTGGAGAATGCAATGCAGACAAAACATACGCCCTTGGCTGACCCTGAGGGACCCATGGTTTCTGCGAGCACTCAGAAACACACTCATGAGTCCTCCTCCGATTCGGATAAGGAGATTCCTCCCACAATCAACAATAGTCTACAATTGGTTCTTGCCCATCCACACCAGGTTGGATGGATCAAAGTCAACAAAAAGAAAGGAAAAAATTGTCGTATGGAGGATTCAACCAACTCTGGGTAGATTCCAATGTCTATCTCCTTTTGTTTCCTAGTTTCGCTTCTTGGTTCTTTTGCTTATTCCCTGGTTAATTCTCGGGACTGAGGTTGATAGTTTATCATTTCCGGTTTTCCCGTTTTCTTGCTTCTCTTGATTATAATCTCATCTTGTACCATATGACCCCTTAATATAATTAGTCTTATTCAGAAAAAATAAAATAAAATTAATTAATTAATAATAATAATAATAAAAGGAAACTTTCCCTTAATTGAATTAATTACAAGCCAAAACTTATTTTCTATACTATTTTATGAAGTTTATTTGATACCAATTACTTTTTATTATTATAATTATGGGGATTAATATATATGAACAAATAATAAATAAAATAAGAAGAACAATAAAAAATAAAAATAAACTAATTAAGGAATCAAAAGTTAAAAATATACTCATGATAATCATTAAAACTAACTATAATTGATAACCCCCAGTTTTTTTTCACTATGTGGGGATCATTTAAACAGACTAATTAGGGAAGTGGTGAAGCTAATGGCGTCTAGGTTTTTGCATTCACAGTCTTGGGAAGGAAAATGGTGGCAGTCATTGTAGCTCACATGACTTGCTCGCACACCCACATGTATGCTCATTGTGCCCTCACAATATTTAATACTCCTCAGCATTGCAGTCGGTCTTTCTTCATGTTATTGTCAAGCAATGTAGAGGTTTTTTTATTATTTTTAAACTTACCTCATGATCCTGTCTTTCATTTTTTATTTCTACCATCGTGGTAAACTACCCAGTGCATGAGACTCCTTTTTCCTATGAGGTAAGTGTGAATATTCTGTGGTTTTTTCTCAACGTGGTTTCAGTATGGTTAGTCCCAAGTATCATGTCGATTTAGAACCGGAATCGGAGGACATTCTGTTGGTTTGGGGTTTGGAACCTACCCATCGTAATCTGAAGAAGGTAAACTTGTCAGCTAGGTCACTACTTAGACAATGAGGAGCCGTTAGGATAGACTGGGAAGTCAGCAGTGGTTTAGGGTTACTGGAGTAGCCAATAAGTCTTCTGAAAAGGGCAGTTTCAGGGTTACATATAGCGGAGTCACCGATCAGTCTGGAGAATGCAGTGTGTCAGGGGGCGGATGTGTTTAGTTCCCCAACGAATTTTCAAGTAAGACCATTATGTCCTTTGTTTATCTCTGTTACGAGTCCATTAGCGAGAAGGATTGAATATATTGTGAAGTGTAGTGGATTATTTCATCACGGACGGTTAAAAAAATGCCTATTAAAGGAGCTAGAGGCATTTTCCGCAGGTGTGGGTGAGAGAATTGATAAAATACAGCAATGTAAAATCCCAGTTTGTATCAACCCTATTATTTTTTCTGAATTTATTTTAATTACTAGCCAGGAAGGAAAGGGTTTCATGGGGAGCCTATGTTTAAATTTTTTCCTATTTTTTAGGGTTTTGGAGTTATATATTAACACGACGAAGAGGGAAGGGAGGGAGGTGGTTTTTTCCCACAAAAAAACAGGGGTTTAATTAGGATGTCGGTTATCTAGGGTTGAAGGAGGGTAGCCCGTATTTAGGTACAGTTGCACTATCTTCTGACCCAGGAACTTCCTTTCAAAGGGATGGGGTCTTGGGTTCCTCATCAGGGAAAATTCTAATGGAAGAACCTAAAAATGGAAAAGTCCCTCATGAATTCTTTGGTCATGGCCAGTCCTCTGGCTCTAAGAGGAAGAAGGAGAAGTTGATTACGAGGAAGGAGGAAAGACACTTAATTATGGGTGTTCATATTCAGATGGATGAGGCCATGGTAGCATTAGAGTTAATTCTGGTGGGGCACACAAAAGGTCGTAAATATTCCACAAATTATATCACTGAGTGGATCCAAAATTCCTGGTGTGAAGGTCCAGCAACACAAACGGAGGTTAATATCCTGACCAAAGGTTGGTTCATGGTCAAATTCTCGAATGAAGAAACAATGGATTGGGTTCTTGAAATAAATTGGGGTTTTAGGAAAGCTCCAATATTTTTCAAAAAATGGACGTCATCGTTCAATACTCAAAGGGAAAGGCTCGAAGAATTACCAGTGTGAGTGCGTCTTCTGGCTCTTGCACCCTAGCTCTTGTCATTGGATATGTTCAGAGCCATTGGAAATATGTTGGGCACCTTTCTTAAAGCCGACATGTCTTTCCTTGTGACAAAAGAAACGAAGGTGGCACAAATTTTGGTCCAATTGGATATAAGGGAGGGTCTAGCAGACATGATGAGTATTTAGGTTAATGGCCATTTGTTCTCACAGATCCTTGATTACGAACAGCTTCCTTTCGGATTCCACCAATTCCATAAGTATTGACGCTTGGCGAGGGACTGTCCATTAGGTTTTCGCAGAAAAAGGAAACAAAGGGAAGAGCTTGTTTTTTAGGGAAAGGAAGAGTTTGTTGCAGATGTGGAGGTACAGTAGGAGGAGGTAGGAATAAATTAGTATGTCCATATGGATAGCATGTAAATTTAGATGCGTCCACTGCAAGGAAAAGACCCTCTAGCGGATGTTTTTTAGGAAGCCCTTATAAAAATAGCCCAGATATCCGTTTGTAGCAGAGGTCATTTGAGGAGGTTGGCAGGAGGATGTTTTTTCGCGGTGTGTTTATAATCATAACACATATCGATGTGCTTAATATATATGAGACACACGGGTACATAGTAGAGGCTAAAGAACCGTTGCAGAGTTATTTTTAATTACTATGAAAACAACGGTGCACTTTAGACATACGATGCATCGAGGCGTCTAATAAGCGGTTCCTCCCTTACAATGCATCGGTGTGTACAAGTTGATGGTCACTGCGATAGGTTTTTCAAAAAAATGACGGTGTGATTTATATAAAGTGCACTGGTGTGTACAATTAAATGGCACATCGAGACACTCACTATATAACCTTCTCAGTGCCTCGAATTAATTGAGCACACCGACCAATTGGTTAATCAAAAAAAATATTTTCATCATTACGGTGCTATACTCTAACAATGACACCCCGGTGCATTTATGGTGATACGATGCCTCGGCATAGGGTGTTTATTTAATGAAAATATATGGTTCTTTTTAAATAACATGCCCAATGCTGGTCGTATATCACCAACCTGGTGTGTTTCATTAATTGAGAGTACCGCACAAGGGTTTTATTTAAAAAACATTTTCACCATTTCGGTGCTATACACTAACAATGACGACCTAGTGCAGTTTGGGTACAACGACACAGCGACATAGGATTTTTATTCAAAGGAAGCACGGTGCGCTCCATACAAATCGGCCCGATGCGTCTTAGTAATCCAGCACACCATAAAAAGGTGAAGTTAAAAACATTATTTCCACCAAGTTCGGTCTTATACTCTAACGATGAAGCCCTAGGGCGTTTAATGTTCCCTAACGCACCTATCCATATCTTTTTTAATTTAAAGAAATGTGATGCACCATTAATACAACCGCCTGGTGCATCTCATACAGGAGCGCACCGAAAAAGGGTTAATTTAAAAAAAAAAATTACCGGCCGTAAAAAATCATTTTTACTATTTACAGTCCTATAGAGCTCTCAAGCACCAGTGTGACCTTTTCTTCTCTGAGGCACCCTACCATCGGTGCTCCCACTGCCCGGATTGCTTCCATCTGTTGCTTAGTGCGTGGACTTCGAATTTTGCGAAACGGTGAGAAAATTTGGTTTTTAGTACTATGTTTGAAACACGCCTCCTCGATGTGAAAATGTGTAGGTAATATATATGTTTCTCACCAACATACGCTTTTACCGGATTCATTTTGAAAATTGACTTAGAATTCATTGTTTTTTTGAAAAAAAAAATCCTACGCGATGCATTCGAGTCGTTCGGCTCGCACCGTTCCTGGTGCTCCCTGTAAATTTACCAGTCACACTGCAAACGGTGTTAATGGAAATTGCACTGGGCAATTAATGTGATATCCCTATGCGCTACCGAGAAAATTGCATCACAATAACAATAAAAAATTGGCGGTGCATGTCAGTTTCCACCCGCACCGGAAATTTATAATATTTTAAAAATAACAATTTATTTTGTATTCAGTGGTGCATTGGTTTACCAGAATGCATTGAGGCATTATGTAAAAATAAACATAACGTCCCAGTGCATCTATATTACGAGAACGCACCTAATATGCGGTGTGTCGGTCAAACCTACCACACCAGGGAATTTTGTGTTTGGATACTGCACCGCCAGTGGTAAAATATTGCAAACGGGCAGTACGTTGAGCTATAAAAAATGCCCCAGGGCGGATATGGTTTGTCAATGCACCACCTATACAATTTATTTAATTAATATTTTTTTTTGTCGCGGTGCGTGACTGCTTTTTGTGGCGCACCGAATGTTTTTTTTTGTTTTTTCAATTAAAGTTATATTAATATATTTGTAAATAAATTTGTCATTTAATATAAAAAAATTATGTTTTATGTATGAGGGAGGCTAATGTATTTAATATTTGAATCATTTAGCAACGCCAACGGAGAGAGAAGAGACAACAATAAGAGCAGAGGGATTACAACTATAACATGATACAACAGTGGGAGGCAAGGGAGAGGGAGAGACTTTTGTACCCTTGCCCTATTACGCCACCCACCTAGTTTCTCTTAAGGGATGTAGGCCTCCTTAAGTTCTATGAGGAGGCTACAGCCCTGAATGGGCACAACGGCTTATTAGTACAGTTGATCTGTAGGTGGGATGCCCACCGACAGGCTTTCCATGTCGGTCCCCACCCGTGTTACTAGCCCACTGAGGAGGAGATGAATTTTATCACTGGCCTATCGAGGAGAGGGGAGAATTTGCCCCAGTTCCCTGATGTCCCATTCGGTTATGCAGCAGGGAGTCAGTTGGTGTACTCTCAGAGATACATTAGGGATGAAATACTTTCTCCAGCAAATTTTCAGATGTCTGGTGGATAACTATGGATTACTTCTTTTGGTCCATAAGAGGTTAGGTGCCTCTCACTATTACTGACCACCATTGCACATTATACCAGTGACAGGAAGAGCATTATTTTCCCTCTTTTATTTTATTTTGATTCTCTATTCCAGAGGCCATGACTTGTTAGATGGTCTGCCATTATTTTGCGGCAGTTTTGTATAGCCTTAGATACATGTCGTTCGCAAGCACGTGGAATTTTGACCTTCCCTTTTGCTTCACGGTTGTCACTAGAGAAATTTTGAGGTATAAAATGCGCCTCCTAATAAAAATGTACAACCAAAATAAAATTTATAAGAACCAATAAGATTCATGATGATGATTTCAACCATGGGGGATGATTCACCATTTTTTGGGTAAAAAAGTAAAAATATTAAAATATAATAAAATAATAAAACTAATCTTTCAACTTGTATTTTCAACTTATCTCCCTAATATTTTACTCAAATATCGAGCGGGACTACCTGTTGGATGCAATATTTAATTCCCCATCCAAGGAGTACCCATGTTGCATACTTTTGATGGAGCCTACTATATGAAAAATGAGAAATACATGAAAAATCGTGATCGGAATCACGTTTTTCATGTATTTCTCATTTTTCATGTAGCAGGGTCCATCGAAAGTATGAAACATGGGTACTCCTTGGATGAGGAATAAAATCATGCACCCAACGATTGTTCCAGCTCGAAATATAAGTAAACCCATAGGGAGATAAGTTGAAAATACGAGTTGAAAAAGTAGTTTTTTATTTTTTCCCTCTAAAATTGATGATGTAATCTAATATTATTTTATTATGTCCACTATTATTTTATAATTTCCTTAGGGGTCCCATTTTAGACCTCAAAATTCCCCTAATGTCTGTTTATTTTTTTAGAGGTTTCCAGAGACGAGACCTACTTTTGTCTGTCAGCCTCGTAAGCCAATGATAGAGGTACGGATGTACATGTGGGCGAGATGATGCCCAAGAGGGGCCAGTCAGAGTATCCAGCTAGGATTTCTAGTGATGCACTGCAACTACTAGCCACTGAGGATGACCACATGTTTGTGATGGTGTTGTGTCCTTACACGAGGTTGGATTGGCGAGGGTGTACCAACATCCTCTTCACATAGGATGAGCCACCAGATGATAGAGGTAATATTAGTGTTTTATTTAAATTAATATAGTTTCATTTTATTGTCTTAATTAATTAGAATAAAATTTATTCTAACATGTTCTTTAAATTTTTTTATTAAATTGTTTAATGAAATTGTCTAATTATTGTTGTGAACTATATATTTTGTAGATATTGGCACGTTCGTTGGGGACATGCCTCCACCCCCACCGGATGATCATGTAGATGATGAGGAGATGGCGGAGGTCACGGAGGGTGAAAGACCTCCTTAGTTGCAGATACTTGTGGGCATGTGGTGTAGGGCTGACATTCGATTCAGGATGGAGTTGGGCGACTGACTATGTAGACTCTTGGTTGATGACGGATTTCGCCCTGCGACGATCAGAGAAATCCAGGCAGATCATACACTCACGGATATCTAGAGGGACATGCCACGCAATATGATGAGCCTTATGCGTCATATCGTCGGATCTTCCAGGCTACTGGAAAAGAGGAGGGATAGGCGCCATGGAGATGCGCCATAGAGTAGCTCAGATGATGATCATGAGGGGAGTAATCATTCTAGTACTCCACCTCCTCCTCCTTCACCTCGCGGAGATGAGTAGGCAACACCTCCTGAGCAGATACCTCCTTAGTAGACACCTCCTGAGCAAGAACCATCTAAGTAGGCACCTCTTGAGAAGACACCATCTAAGCAAACACCTCCTAAGAAGACATCATTTGAGCAGGCACCTCATGAGCAGGCACCATCGACTGAGCAGGCCTCGACTAGTTATAGTATTGTTCATGTCCCACTAGATATTTGACATTTATATGTAGTTCTATTACAATTGTATATTTTTTACATTATACAATTGTGTGTGTGTGTGTGTGTGTATATATATATGGTGCATGTATTTTATGTTCATGTTGATGTACTTAGTTTACATGTTGGTGTTCATCATGATGTATATATTGTTAGGTCATGTTAGATATGTTCATTTAATGTGCTTGCACATAGATGTGTATGTTATAGCAGTTATTTCACATGAGATGTATATTTGATGTTTGTGTTGTGATGATGTTATACAATGCTTTTGTTTTGTTAGATGATCATGATCACCATGATTAGATGATGTTAGCGAATTTGAATGTGTATTTTAGAATATGATGTTTGTATGATGGTTATCATGATCGTGATGATTATTTTTAATATTAAATCGTGATATTAATTAAATATTGTGTATTGGTAATTGTAAAATTGTAATTGTAATTGTATGTATCGTGATTGTAATTGTAATTTTAATTGTAATTGTATGTAAAATTGTAATTGTATGTAAAATTGTAAAAATGTAATTGTAATTGTATGTATTTTCATGATTCAATTTTATTAAAATTGTAAAATTTATAAATTTGTAAAATTGTAAAATTGTAAATTAATTGTCAAATTTGAACCATAACTACCGTAAAATTAAATCATCGTAAAATTGTAAAATGTATACCGTACATATTATTAAATTACCAGAATTGTAAATTTGTAAATTTGTAAGAATATAAATAATTGTAAAATAATAAATCTAGAATAATATGAATTTTTGTAACATAATAAAGTTTAGAAAATAATGCAAATAAATTCATGTTTAGAATTATCATTACTTTATTATGATCTTACATACCAAAAATAATAGTATACATTAATACATTTTTTTTTAAATTTTGAAGATATCATTCATATATATATATATATATATATATATATATATATATATATATATATATATATATATATATATATAGTTAGTTAGTTCATTTATTTAAGTAAGGATATAGTGAAAAACCATTTAAAGCAATCAAGTAGTTGTATTATTTTATGAATTGACATAACAAAAAAGAACTTGATACAGTGCATTGCTTTCGAGATCGACATAATTGCAAATTATCAAGTGAAATGATTTTAACATTAACACAATGCAAACCAATTAATTCAAAACACATATTATATTGTTTGGAAAAAAAGAATCTTAGTTATAAGGTTAAGTCCTATTCTTTATAAAAACCCATATTAAATAGTATAAATGATGAAATAACACATGTACTATATCACTCTCTATTCTCATCACCCTCATTATCTTCCAGCTCGCTTGGCATGATAACACTATTGTTCTCAAAAATATGTTTTGATCTAGGGTCATGTCTCAATACGAACCACTAATCCCTATCCAACACATCTGGGTAAAAAAACACAAGGTTTTAGTGTTTGGGGAAAACATAAGGGTCCTTAACTTCATCCAACATCTCTCTAGAGTTGATACATATCAGCTTACTATCATGATCTTCCTTTACATTATTGCGATCAAAGATGTCCCACCACTTGCATCTAAAAATAACACATTGGAAAGAAGAGAAGTCCACTTCAATGATCTCTTGTATCTTTCCAACGTAACCTAACGTCCCTTATACTAGGTTTTCATCACAGTGGCTAGCTTGACTATATTGGTCGAACTTGACTTCCACTCCATAGTCTTGTGTCATGTCTCCATTATCGTCGTTTTCTATGTGAAAATGGTGTCCATATTCCCACATAGATGGGAAAAAATGCACCTATAAAAAAATTTAAAAAATGATAGTACCATGTGTCTAATAACCCAACTGTTAAAATATAAAATATATATGTTACATTTCAAATGGGAATTATTAAGTTTAAAATGTAAATAAATATATTATTATCGATTTGTTGCACCCAATTCCTATGTTCAGTGCATCCTCTTCAGCACGTGGGTAACGACCGGTTGCACCGTATTTCTCTCTGAGTTGGTCAGCAACCCAACTGTTGGGCATATAATTGACATATTTTCTTTTAAATGATCGGGATAAGGCACACTTCTACCATTCAACTGTCTGAATTATTTTCTGTCACTATCCCATTTCATCCTCTTTTTTTCATACAATGTGACCCACAGTTGTGTCACTTTGAAATTGTATAGAACGAATTTCTTTATTGCTTCAATTTCCGCATTCATTGATGAAATCAAACCAACATATAGTACATATGAGATCAAAATATACATTATATTGAAGTTCAACGTGAATATTTACTTTGTATAAATTTTACAAATTATAAGTTGCTTACTCTTTATCAAGCGCATTTTTCCATTCGTTTGGAGAAGCTCCCCTTAGCTTTTGTCTTCATCTCTTTCATTGTCCCAAATCACCGCACCTGGTGTGTTGTCGATCTGCTTGATGTACTCACTGGCATAATATAAAGACTCATACGATATGTACCCCTCTGCCATAGACCCCTTGGGTTTTTCCCTTTGTCAAACAAATCAATTTCTTCATGTACCTCTCCAAGAAGAAAATCCAACAACAAGAAACCACCCCAACTAATTCAACCTCATCTACTAGGTGGATTAGAAGATGAGCTTGCAAGTCCATGAAACTCATCGTTAGTTCCTTCTCAAACATACAAATAATCTCAACTATCTCTTGACACCACCGTGAAATGCTAGCCACGTGAATCTCCTTTGACGTGATCCAACGTACATATGCAAATAATTTAGATATGGCACGTCCTAGGTCTTGGGGGAAGTCATGTTTCACACGCCCACGCATGAATAAAGGATAATAACATTGTAAAGTTATAAACACATGCATACAAAATTAGTTATGTTTTATGATCTCATGGGATAAAAATTATTAATATAAAAGATAATAAAATAATGCTTTTGACATTATACGTACTCTTAGAAGATTCAAATGGTCATGCAATTTCAACCTCGACAAATGGTCTTCCAAGATGAAGCAGCGTCGTAGTGAAGACCCATATGAAGATGGCACCCTGACACCCATTATAAAATCCTTTTCCAAAGAAAGATCATATTTTTTTTAAATCCATGGGACATCACCTTCTTTGAAAGACCAATTAGAGGGCCTAGCCTCTCATGTACTTTCTAATTTTCTTGGCCAATGTTTCTTTTTATTTTTTGAAGTAATAAGATCTTTCCTAACAGCCAATGTGTCACTTTTTTTCGATGATATGTGCCTCCATAAAGAAGATGAAACATTTTTAAATATGCATGGGATCTACTAAGTGGGTAACCTTAAGATGCTCTCAATATGGGAGGTTATAAAATATATATTTCCTTTTCATCCCAATGGGAAATTTCTCAACATAGGAGTCGAAGAATATTGGATCATCGAACATAGGCTCCCCATTTGAATCGAAAATTTCTATGAACTCTTTCTTCTTCTCTCTCTCATATGCTCTAAACCATTCAGCTGGTATCGTTATTGTACACCTTTGGGTTCTCTCTCGTTTACCATTGAAAGCAGATGTTGCTCTTATGTAAGGATATTCTTCTGGGAGGAATACCCTGGAGCAGTCATACACTGAATTTCATAGGTTGTTGGACCATCTAGATTTCAAAGAAGTTCCACAACATTTACATCCATAATACCCTTTTGTTACAAGACCTGCGAAATATTGTATACAATATGCATGGCATGTTAAAGAATATCATGAAGATTAGAACAATTACAACAAATTAAATTAATATGCAAAAGAATATTGTTATGTATATAAACAAATCAATAAACATGTAATTTACCAGAGAAAAATCCTAAGCCTGGATAATCATGTGTGGTGTAAGCACATATGCCATACAATGTAAAACTCCTCTCTGATGCGATGGGTCTTGATACATTGTATACATTTATCCCATCCCATAATTCCTTCAATTAATCTACTAGTTGTTGTAAGTAGACATCCATATTATTCACTTATCTTCTACCATGTACTATGAGAGCCAACATAAGATGTCCATTCTTCACGGACAACCATGAGGGGATATTGTTATTGAACACTACTACACGACAAACAAAATAGTTGGTGTTTTGGAGGGAATATGGGCTGACGCCATCCATGGCTATGTTGAGTCGTAGACTTCGTAATTCATCCTTGAATTTTTTGGGCCATGTATCCTCTATATGCTTCATGGATATTGAATCTGTTGGGATTCGCATAACTCTCAACTCACTTATGTGTGAGGCATGCCATCCCTGCAACATAGCTAATTCTTTGCAACGAAAGAGCCTTTGAATCCTTGGAATTATAGGCATGTGCCTCAATATCTTAAGAGGAGGACCACCTAATTTACCCTTCTTTTTTTATTTATCGTACCTATCATGCCCACATTTCAGACATATCTCTTTGTTTTCATGCTCTCCTCTATATAGAATACAATCATTTGGACATGCATGTTATGATATGTACTCAACACCCAACATTTTCAATAATTGATTTGCCTCTACGTAGCTACTAGGCAAGACATTATCACTCAGAAGAAACTTATCTTTGAATAGCGTGTAGTTGGTGGACAATATTAAATGTACAATGCCAATAATTATTAGCATTCATAAAATTGATCATTTGTAATGTTGATTGTGTGACAATATTTATAAAAATATAAGGGACATGATGGTTAATTACCTCAAAATTTCTGTGAAACAAGCATTCGACAAGCCAAAATTTGCTTTCAAGTTGTACAATAACATCGTTGTCCCCAACTAGGTATACTTTGACTGATCGGTCCAAAGAGAGGGTGGTGGAAGCAAATTTAAGGCTTTCGATAAAGGTATCAGTGATATGAGCATCATCCCCTAGATGATCCTCATTTTGGAATGCATCTAGCAACATTGTCCCCATGCCAGTTGTATTCCTTAAGTAATCATCCATACCAGCCTCTATTTATTGCCTCCATTTCTAGCTTATGAAGAACTACTATTTTTGTATTTATTCCTAATTGGTGGATCTGGACGTAGTGGGAATTGAATAGGTGGTTGATTCAACCATTCTTGGTATCGTTCCTCTCTGATTTTTTCTCTTAATTTAGCCTTCTCTCGATTTGACATTATCGTGGGGTGAAACGGAAGATGGTAGGAGGTCGCTCATCATCACTAGAATCCTAATAATTTCAAAAAATATATTTGAACATGATTAGTACAATATCGATTATATCAATTAGTAAGCATGCCAATGCATGATTAATTAGTTTGACGTCGAAATAATTACATTATACCAAACAATTATTATCAGCGTTGTCTTAGGATTGTGGCTAGAAGATGGCATGTTACAATTGGCAGGGTGAAGCGCATGTCCATTTTCATCTACCATCCACGCCTTACGGTATGTTGCTCCTGATAAGAGCTTCTGACATTTTGGAACTGTTTGAATATTTTATGCATCTGAACTCTATTATGAATCTGCATGAACTTGCAAATGTGTATACATTAATTTTATTCAGATTGACATGGATAAAAAAACAAATTCAATTAGATAAAGAAATTATAAATAAAATATGAATTAATTACGTTTGGAGACGGATAGGGAGAACTCTGTGATGGACTTTGAGAAATATTATGGAATGAGCTTGATTTTGAAGAATTGTCCATTTGATATAATTATGAGATTTTCTCCTTGCATTTGAGCAAAATCAACAATAAATTTTGGTGTACATACCAAAAAGTAACTTCGGTGCATTAAAAAAGGATTTACTGTTATTAGTGTTAATGTATTGTTAAACGCACCAGTGTGGTTTTATTATCGGATGCATCAGTGCAGTTAGTTAAAAAAAGCACCAAATATCAGAAGAAAAAAATAAATTAATTAATTAAAAAACAAAAAAACAAAACAAAACAAAACAAAAAACAAAAAAACAAAACAAAAAATAAAAAACAAAAAAACAAAAAAAAACAAACAAACAAGCAAAAAAACAAAAGCAAGCAAACAAACAAACAAACAAAACAAAACAAAAACAAAACGCAACTTTATTTTTTTGAAGTGAAAAAAAAAAAACGGTAAATTGAAAAATGAGCGGCAATTGATTTTCAGAAATCTAATTTCATAAAAATTTCTTTAAATAGTAAAATTTATTCATTATTTCAGTATTTTTGCCAAAATTTTTAGGGAGGGATTTGCAGGAGAGACATACCTAACGCAAGAGAGCACTGTGGAGCAGCAAAATACTTTCGAACAATAAGACTATTCAGAGAATCAGAATTTGAAACATTTGGTGATTCACACAAAAACCCTGTAGTATAGTAAATATGTTAAATTTTACTGTAATAATTGTTTTTTTTACAGTTTCTGTTAGATTTAATACATGCATAGTAAAAAAATATATATTTACTGTGCATTTTACTAATAAAATCATTTACAATCTCTATTCCTATTTAGATTTAATTTAAATTCAGAGAAAAAAAACAAAACAAACAAACAAAACAAAAACAAAAAACAAAACAAAACAAACCAAATCCATTCTTACGTTAAACCCTTGCTTCTTCTTGTTTATGTGACTACCAAAATTCAAAATTAGGGCTTTTCATTTTAGATTTCTAGGGTTTATATTAATATATATAGGCGTTTGACATCTAACCTGGGGGACCACTTGCAGAGTCGAATCCCAAACCTTGTCGGCCCTTTCACAATTTTTTTAAAAATGGCTTTTGTTAATCGGTGCACCCTGTTTAATATAGCACATCGGTGCACTCTTTTAGTATAACGCACCAGGCGCATATTGACAAAGAGCATTGTTTGATAAAAATAGTTTCCATTCATTTATGTTTTTTTTCAAAATAATCGCTTATGTTAATCCGTGCTATCGTATTAATATAACGCATTGGGTCTCCTATTGATAAAGTAAACCATACAGTGTTTATATTGTAGTGGCAGTGCATTTATAATAACATATCACACCATTTTCGTTTAATTTTTTTCCTATTGTCGGTGCTAAAATATGAATGGCACTACTGCGATTAAAACGATAAACGCATCGTTTTATTGATTTTTTTTACCTAAAAAGTATGTGATTTATTTATATAATGTATTAATGAATGGTACGGGTTTTATATTGATAAAAAAATGTCTTACAAGAGTTAAAGTAACAAAAATACTGATAACACATCCAAAAAAGCAAAAAAGGCAAGTTCTTTGTAAATTCTTTACAAAAATTATTATTTTTAAACTATATGTAAGTTTAACTAATATGTATTTTTTAGTGTGTGTCATGTAGAGCCACAAAATGACGAAGCTTGATAAAATTATTTTTTATCTAAGACCAGAAGAGCGTAAAATTTTGATGGAAAAATTGCAGAAGGATGAATCAGGTGAATGAAAAAATACTATCAATTCAATATGAGTTTTTTTTTTTAATTTTCATTAATATTATACTTAAAAATATTAGATAACATGTTTCAAACAATCTATTAATTTAGATATGTTTAATTTTCTACATGGACCAACAACAAATGAAAGGAATGTTGTTCTAAGAAAAGAAAAGAAAAATAGAGCATGAAAATGAAAATGAATTGCTCCTTAGCTCATCTGGAGTGGTGTTGGATGTTAATGAAGGGGGGGGGATTTTTACAAAACTTTTAGGGATCTAGTGGAAAGAATGTATAGATGTTCTTTCCACTTACAATACAAAAATCAATCCAATGATTCCAAGAACCAAATTTTATTTAAACTACAGGAAGAGTTTCCAAAGAATTGGTCAATGAGATATGTTGGACTTTTAATAGCAAAAACGTACAACAACAAAACAGAAGCATTGAAAAAGTAATATTTCTTTAAATGTTTTTTCTAGAATTATATGTATATATTACTACAAAGCAATCATTTATAAATATCACTTTTGTTATATTTAGTTTTCATATATCAATATAAATATTAAATAGTTTATTGTCATGTTACTTTTTCAGGAAGATTATGAAAATCTCAAAGGATGAACGAGATGATATCAGAAATATGCTAGGAAAGTCCAAAAATGTGTACAAGGAGATGGTCAAAGAAATGGACATAATTTCATCGCACAAGGAGCCATCCAACTACAATGTGCTTCAAATGTAATATGCAATCATTGAATTTTTTGATTAAGTACAATAAATAATTTAGCATTAAATATTAATTTTCAAGTATTTTCTTGCAGAAAATAAAAGAAAATTGAACCCATTTAGCACATAAAACAGGACGAAGAGGAAGAAAAGGGTTCATATCTAAGTCTGTGAGTAATTGTTACTTCCTTATAACAAGTTAACTAGATTTCATTTTTGTATATTTTAAGTTGTTTTATAACAATCATCATTGAATATCTTCAAACAGGTGCTAACATACAAAGAAGGACCATTAGAAGAATTCATTGACATTGGGTTAAATATGGGTTGACAGTATATGTTGGCATATCAGAAATTAATTGTGGAATTTGTAAGTATCAGTCTTGTTTTACTTAGCTCTGTCTATAATTAATAGAACGAAAAGTTATTTTATATTAAATATATGATTTGTTATGGGGTATAAAACTTGCAGGAAACAAAGTATGGAACTGCGCTAACAAAAGAATTGTTGAAAGAAGGCATGAAATTTGGTTTTGAAAGAATGTGTATAGTTCACAAGTCAATTCTCAATATGGTACATTTCTTTTCGATTTACATTGATGTATATTATTTAATATTGAAATTTTCATTATTCTCACCAATGTAGATACACTCATTACATTTTATTTTTATGTTTGTAGATGGAACCTGAAGAAGAATAAAAAAATCAACACAATGAACAAAACATTCCTCCAAATAACGCAAGTCATGGAAGTAGCTCGAGCATTGACAGTAGTTCAAGAGAAGAATGATGATCAATATGTTTGGATATCAAAGCAAGGCGTTGTATTTTTTGAAACATTTATCCATGAAATCAGACATTTTGTTTAATATACTCGACATAGTGTCCCAATTGAAAGACAAAGTGTTACCAATAACTGTCCCATTTTGTATGAAAAAGAGTCTCTTATTCATATATAATAAAATATGTTTTAATTTATTCTATTGCGTTCTCCATTGTCGCTGTGAAATGTTACACCATTGATTAAATATATGGATGACTAAATATTATAATGAAGAGATGTGAAATCCGATTATATAACAAATTCATTCAAACATCACATTCAAATGCACTAATAAAAATTTAATTGATATAAATATTGTTATAAGATATTTGTCAACTTTTGATGAATAATGAATTTTTAAAATCACAATAATTGCACTGTCACAGGTCAATGTTTCTAAAAAATATAAAATGAACATCGGTGCGTGTGTATGATATTGTGCACCGGTGCGTTTCTACGACCTATGAGCACCGCACCAAATACCAATAACAATTAGAACACTCGGTGTGATTTATCAACGACTATGACCCAGGAGGATAGGCATTACATGCACCAGTATGGTTTTCCTTTGACACATCGGTGCTTTTTTACACCTTAACAGCCTGGGGAGTGTACACAACTAATATGCACAGGAGGATATAAGGTGCATGCACCAGTGTTATTTGGCCTCAACGTACTGGTGCATTTGTATTTGTAATGCACCGGTATTGTTTGCATTAAATGCATCGGTGTTTTACAACTATAATACGAATAACATCGGTGCATGCACCTTCTATCACCTCGGTGTGTATTTTATGGTGACACGCAGCAGGACATTGCGTATGTAAACACCCCGTGGCTTCATAAAAAAAAATTCCTTTTCGGTGCTTGGTATGTTTACCGCATAGGTGCGTACTTTTAAAATGCACTGGTGTGTTCACACATGAAGTGTGCACCGATAAGAAAAACATATGTAAAAACCTCTGATCGCCTAATTTTTTTTAGTTGTGTTGAAGTTTCGTTAGCAGCTTTGTCAAAACCTCTGTTACCAAAAACGGATGTTATAGAAAATGTTTTTTTTACAATTTTGGCCAATTTTATAATACTAAAAAACTCCTTTATAACCTCTGCTAGAGGGTCTTTTCCTTGTAGTGCTCATCTGGGGAGGCAGGCGGAGGAAATATAACATGCTCGGGAGGAACAGGACGAAGTGGATTTCATGGGACAGGCTCCTCTCTCTACGGGTATTGTTAGTCCTCCTATACTTTCTTATTATGTTAACTCGATTCCTCAATCCGATTGTTTTGAGCCTGGTCCTTCCAGGAAAAAGCTTAATGAGTTTTGTATCCCCTGTACTATTTCTCACGCTCTAGATAGAACCATCACAACCATTCCTGAGTTATCTATATCTGACCCCCCATATAAATTTAAATCATCCATTGGGCCCTAAGTGTCATCTTGAAGCTCCCCACTATAACCTTCGACCGAGGGACAAAAAATATGGTATTGGAATTCCTACTGGAGGTCTTGGGATCCTCCAGGACTCCTATGTTCCTACAAAAACCAGAGGTCAAAAATCGAACATATCAAAAGAAAAATTAAAATAAAATCTTGATATTGTTGACGGCAAGTAATTATCCCTCAAAGGGGCGCTTAGCGATGACCCCTGTGGTGGTCTCTAGATGATAGTGATGTCCTTCAATTGTAGAGCGTTGGCTAGTTCCCACAAAAAGATAGCTTTAAAGCACATTTTCATCTTTGTACATTGTGATGTAATCATGCTCCAAGAGACTATGGGTGTTGGGGAATATGTGATGAAATTTTAAGCCAAATTTCACTTGGATGGTCATTTGTGACAGTTGATGCCTCTAAAAAATTAGGTAGCCTGACGATGGGATTCTAGGAAAGTGGCATAAAACTCCTAATTTCCAAGGGGTCTAAGTTGGAATTAGGGGTTGAGATTTACTCATATGACCTCAATTTTCATTTCACCCTCATTAACGTCTATGTCCCATGCCAGGATAGAGTTCTCTTCTAGAATTCTCTTTTTTTTAAATCTTTTCAGAATAACCCTATGGTGTTTCTGGGTGGGGATTTTAATTTCTCCTTGGGTTTTCCGAGTCTTGGGAACCACACGCCCAAGTTGATCCCCTGGCGGATTTATTTTTCAATAAATTTAGGATGGTTATTTTCATTGATGTGGATCCAATCAAGATTAAACCTACCTAGAGGAATAGGATAATTGGTGAGGACCGAGTAGCAAAATTATTGGTTCATTTTCTAATAAAAGAAGAGATGGCCTGTCAAACTCCTTTTATCAGGCAGTGGTTAGGCACACGCAGTGAATCAGATTGTTTCCTAATTTTCCTGGAACTGAAAGGAGCTAGCATAAAATCTGGTACACCCTTTAAATTCAATCCTTCATGGTTAAAATACCCCTCATATGATGCTCTTATAAGATATTTATGGGTTTCACTAGTTGACCCTCTGGGTATTTCTCTCGCCCAAATTTTCATGGAAAAGTTAAAATGATTGAAACATGCTACTATATCTTGGGAAAGAGAAAAAAGGATAAGGGATGAAGCTACCCTGAAATCCATTGAGACAACATTAGAGGAAATGGAAAGTTTGGAAGGGGGTGGATATGAGTCAGAAGAGAAAAAGGAGCGAAATAAACAGATGGAAAATGAAAAACAAAGAATTTTGAAATAGGTGGAAGAACAGTGGAGACAAAAGAGTGGGGCTATATTGCTAGAGGTTGGATATGAAAATTCAAATTTTTTCCAAAATTATTTCAAGGGTAGGAAAAACTCAAATACCATTTGAGAAATGAGAAAATAATATGGTGCAATGGCAAACTCTTTTGACAAGATACCCTCTATAGGAGTCTCACATTACAAGAAATTATATAATTCCCCATCAGAGGCCACTATTGTTGAAGTTATATAAGTGGCCCGTGATTTTCAGAGTTTTATTTAGGAGGATGATAATGAGTTTCTTATGGCCCCAATTACAAAAGGGGGAGTGGAAGGGGTCATAAAATCTATGAAAAAGGATCAGATTTCGGGCCCTAATGGCTGGATTGTGGAATTTTTTTAGCACTTATTTGAGATCCTTGGGGAGGAGTTGGTTAGGGTGGAGGAGGAATCCAGAATTAGTTGTTTTTTTTCATGAACTCCTCAACACAACTTTCTTGGCACTAATCCCAAAATCATATGGCCCCCGCATTTTTATGATTATAGACCTATCTCCCTTTGCAATTGTACCTACAAAATTATTGCAAAATCTATCGCCAATCGCCTCAAACCTATCTTCTCCCGCAATATCTCAAAGCGGAAATTTTTTTTTCTTGATGGGCGACAGATTCACAAGGCTATTAGAGTCGCTCATGAATATCTTCATAGTATCAAAAACTAAATAAAAAAGGATGTATTATCAAAATCAATATATCAAAGGCCTATGAAAAAATCAGTTGGATGTATCTTCGACTTATTCTAACTCACTTAAGCTTTGGTATTGGCTTCGTAAACTAGGTAATGGGGTGCATATCGAATGTGAGCTTTGAAGTACTCATCAATGGGGCAACCTCCCCTTTTTTTCATAGTCAACTTGGGTCACGCCAGGGATGTCCACTCTCCCCTTTACTTTTCCTTCCTTCAACAGAAGGACTCAGTCAACTTATTCATGAAACTATCAGGAGGGGAGCTTTCAAGGGTATTGCAGTTGTAGTAAACTTCTTTATCTCTCACCTTGTTTTTTTCGATGACATTCTTTTGTTCTATGATGGCTCTCGGGGTGAACTTCTTTTTCTTCAATCCACTCTAGAATTGTTCCTAAAAGCCACTGGTATGAGCATAAATGCCCACAAGTCATCCATATCTTATAATGGACTCTCAAGGGAGGAGATCTATCGTACATAATCTATGTTCCATTTTGACATAAAATCTATCTCGAATAGCTTTAAATACTTGGGTTTCTTCCTAAATCCGGACACTTACAGAAAAACTAACTGGAAATGGTTAATTTCCAAAGTACAAAAGCGAGTAAAACATTGGAGCTTCAAGTGGTTATCAAGATTTGGGCATTTGGTGCTTATAAAATATGTACTTATTGCAATTCCAGTTTACTAGATAGCTTTAACATGGGTTCCAAAAGGAGTTCTTGAACAAATTAGGAAAGTATCTGGTCGTTTTCTCTGGGCAAGGTCAAAGGCAGATGATGTCTTCCCATGGGTTGTATAGGAGAAAATAGCTCATCCAAAGGACAGGGAAGGGTGGGGTATAAAAAATTTATCAATTTTATTGTGCTCATTGGCGGCCAAATCAGCGTGGAGACTATTGACAAAGGAGAATATTTGGAAAATAGTGATCAAAAAGGAAATATATCGACCTTGTAGCAATGGATGATTGGCTACATAATCCTGATAAGAAAACAAATAACTCCTCAGACATTTCGAAGGCTACTCTTTATTCTTTTGACCTGGTAGTTGAAGGGCTCTCTTGAAAGGTGGGGGATGGGAATAGACTAAGAATAGGAGTGTACCCTTGGGTGGGCTGCAGTGAGGTCTATATTCTTCTTTTCAATCAAAGGGAGCACCTTAGCGCTCAAGGTATTTACTATTTAAGGCAGACTGCAATGGAGGATAATATTATGTTCTGGAATCAAGGTTGGAAATAGGCAGAGGATTTATTTCTTAAGTATCATTGGGGTTAAATTTGGAAAGGATATATCAAATATCTATAGAGAAAAAATGTCAAAATATAAGAGAGAGCAGATGAACTCAGATGGGCCTTCGCCCCTAGTGGGTTTTATGCACCAAATTTTGGTTACAAGTATATATCTCACAGAAGATTTGGTGGAGTACAATAATGGTGGTATAATTCACTATGGAAATTAAAATGCTCGGAAAAATCCAGACACTTCTTCTGGTGATTTTTAAAGAACAAAGCCCCAACCAGGGACAATCTACAGAAAAGAAACAAACATGGCTCAGGATGGCGTAGCTTATGCAAAAACTCAAAATATTCCTCTCTACATCTATTTGTTAGATATCCTTTCTCCATAAAGATATGGGAGAGGCTACAAATATTATTAGGTATCAGATCCGCCTAGACTGGGATTTTGATAGGTGAAGCCTGAACAAATTGGTGGTCCTCTTCTATGGAGGAACATCTATGGAATATCCCTCTGATCTTTCACTAGGGTATCTGGCTAGCTCGGAACAAAAAAAAATTTCATGATCAGGTTTCAAATCCTTTCACTATTGCAATGGAATGTGCCTCTATATTTTCAATGATTCCTATGAATCCCCCCATTACAAACCAAAGGAACGTAAGAGCATAAAAATTAAACCTACTCATTCCCAGGGCATATTTTGATGGGAATTCTAATGCCCAGGACAGGTGTGGTATTGGCATCACCATTGATGCAAACAATCATAGAACATTGAAAGCATCAGTGGGCATTGGCACATGCTCAAATAATTTTACACAATTACAAACACTAAAACTCCTTTTATGTTGGTTGAGACAGATGGGCATTGATTCAGTTCAAATTTTTGGAGACTCTTTGAATGTTGTTAATTGGGCAAACAATTTACAACATTGTCAAAATATGCTTTTCGTTCCTATTTTAGAAGAAAACAATTTCTTAAAAGTTGTTTTTGTTGATGTTTCTATATGTCATTTATACAGAGAGTGGAATGCTGAAGCTGGTTAATTTTCTAAAAAAGGTCTACAACAGGATTTGGGCATATGGCATATTACTGACAATGTGGATGGACAGGTCTTGGAGATAGATCAACCACCTTATCAGACATAATTGTTGCACAAGTTTTTTCCTTTTTTTGTCTCTTCTCTGGGAAAATGTTTCTATGAACTATATGTTTCTTAACATGCTTTTACCGATACACAAACAATATTTATATATTCGGATATAAGTTATGGTTGAAAGTATAAATTTTTTGAGATAGTCGGGTTGTTTTCTCCATGTTGGGAGAGGCCCAATGAGGTTTTTAGAGGGGGTTATATCATGTATATCTCTCCATGGTTTTTTTGGTATTTTTTGTTGAGACAGAGTTTTTATTTCTCTTTTACTAAGTATATATTTGTGCTCCTTTTCTGTGCATTGCGAACTCACAATTTTTTGATTAATGCTTAACTGCATCTACACATGTAACTTTTTATTCCCTTAATAAAAAGAACGATTTTTCCATCGGAAAAATAATAATAATAATAAAATAAATAAATAAATTTTAAAAAACATAATATATATATATATATAATAAAAACAAAATACAAAAAAAAACAAAAAAAACTAACTATAATTAATAACAAGAGAATATGATTAAAAATATTAAATAAATAAATATAACTAAATAAATTGATACAAAATAAAATTAAAAATGAAATTAATTAAAGGAATTAAAATGTAAAACAAATAGAATACTAGATAAAATTAATAAAGAGGGAATATGATTAATGAAAAATAAATAAAATAGATAAATAAATAAATAAATAATTTAGAAAAAAGAGACAGGATCCAACAACTTCTAATTTTACATCTGTCATCATGATTCAACATATGAGATTTTCTCGATTTCAATGGCCTCCATAAACTTGCGATGATGAAAATGATCAACCCTATAAATGACTTGAGATTCTTCCAAACAAATGTGGCGATTTTTCTTCTCAGCATGCTCAGCAAGAGCTGAGGATATTTACCTACAGTGCATGATGTCAGCAACATGCTCTTGAATCCTTTGAGTAATAAATCATTTCTAATGGAAGAAAGGAAAATGGAATGTCAATATTCTATACATAGGCTACGAATCCACATCCATATAGGGACTGAAGAGAGTTTCTCAGTGTGGGGGTGGAAGCTTGGTGTCAAGACCTCATAAAAGGTCATCCTTGCCAATGAACTAAGGCCCATCACAAAGGGCGAGATGTCTATCAGATAGAGAGTTAAATTTATGAATGAAAACCACTTGGCATGGGGGTGAATCAACACAAATTTCTATCAAGAATGAACCCCAAACCTTAGATCCAAATTTGCAAATTGGCTCACCAAGGGAAGCTTTAACCCATACATAATTGTAGGTCATTGATGGTTCAAATGACTCACCAAAAAAATCACACACAAGTAATATATAAATGAGCCAAGTACTTTCTTAAGTCGGGCCAAACTCTTGACCCATTAGCCTCACCAAGTAATTTTCCAAGTTGAATCGTGTAACTATGCAATCAACTGTAGAGACTCAATTTCATTAAGAAAATTGCAAACTTTCAGCAACACTACTTGCAAACTTCCCAAAAAAAACAGAATTCGTTTTCACCGAATACATACAATATTATGAGAAGGCTTTAATTATTATACCATAAAGCAAAACCACGTCAAGAAGCCAATTGTGTTGAGGTTTTTAATGACAATTGCACAGGATCGAATCACATGCCTACATTATACCGCAACTTATAGTTACTAAAAAAATCCCAAAAGTAAATTGATCCCAAAAACAAAGGGAATCAAAAAATACTATTTTTGTTTTTTTTCGTTGTTGAGATGTTCGAAATAACATTACATGCAAAATCCCAAAATAAAAATGTCTTTTACCAAATATATACAATACTCTAAACCCATTCTAAGAACACTTGAGGTATAATGTTATAAGCCAAAACCACATCAAGAAGCTCCAATATATAGTATATTTAGGCTTTTAACATACAAAATCAAATCACCTACCTAAATGATATTACAAATATCCATTAGTGTCATAAGCCCAAAGCAAACTGATTAGAGAGTCAAAGGACATCTAGGAAACACCCTTTTTTTTTTCATTTTCCAAGTGTTGGAAACACTTCATTAAATTGCAGCAGTTTTTAATAAACCGATCTCTACGACTATTTGTGCCTCGACTAATGCTACAAATTTTTCAATTATGCCATCCCTACAACAAGAATCCATATAGTTGAAAAAATACATGAATTTTATTGCAATGCGTTCATCCACCATTCTATTTATTTGAACCCACAACCTAAGAGTGTCATTCATTTATATTATAGCATACAAGGAAAGACACCCTAGAAAAATAATACAGTTTTTCAATATGTGTGGTTTGAAAAATTTCTCCAATTTTAGCAGCTCTACAAGGAGAGATGGATTTTTACATGGTGTAGGTTCTACAGTCAGGAATAGAAAGTGAACCAAAATTACAACTGGGTGGAAGTGGAGGTGGAGGTGTAGGTTTTCTAGCTTCTCACTTTAACAACATGAAAAGAAAACAAAGAATGATTCACTTATTTATTGTCCTCTTCAAATTGTCCTTGTCATACTCTACAGATGAACAGATCTTCAAGCCAAAGCCATGTTCTCATATATATATATATATATATATAACGCATTCACTCATTCTGAGTTTTTCCCATGCTAGAATTTTCAATTGGGATTATGTGAGCTATGGTAGCAATCGACCTATAGGATTGATTCCAAATTTTGAGACTAGTCTTTTGATCAGATCTAATTACACATTTCATTTCATGTGACATTATACAGGAATTAGTGAATCATAAAACACACAACCATGTTTCCAAAAGCGTGAATAACCATATCACATGTTGTACTTCGTATGATGGTAACAACAAATGAAATTCAATAAACCAAGCGTGAAATTCATCATGTAAGCAACACATAAGAAATAATTATCTCATATGGAATGTGCAACTAAGTTTGGGACCCCATCTCTCCACCCAATCTGATATTGGGCAGTACTATGTTCTTTCTTGCAGCCCAATCACCCCTAAGCCAGATTCCAAAGCGTGCAAGGGGAACTTTCTCAAGGAATTAAACTAATAATTATATTTGGGTCAAGGTCTTTAGAGACATGGTTAGACTCATATTTTCACAGGTACCTTCACTATTTTACCAAATTCGTCAACTGCTACAAATGAATTCCATGCTTTCTTGACTCCTCAAAAATGTTTCTTGAGATTTCTCTCAATAGCAATGCACATAAATTATTGTGTAAGTCCTAGTCTGCTACACTTCATCTCACTCCTCGAGTTTTTCTCTTGTTGCTCCCTCCTTGCTCGCACTTTGTCTCCCTTGTTCACATTTCTCCTCTACCTAGCAGATATTCCATGTGTATTATTCCCCTTATGTCTCCCTCTCCTTCAGTTCACATTACTTACATTTTCCTTGGTTGTTTTTCCTGCCTATCCAAGATTCCTCTAGTCCATGAGACTATGCCAGTTGTATCCCTGACTCTTTTGAATTTTTTTTTCTTTCTGTTAACAACCATTACCACAGGTGGCATGAATCCTGACGTGAAATTATTCACCAGTTGTCTCCTTGTTGCATAGTCAAATTTCCATTAGTCCTTCTATCATACATTTAGTTACCAAGAGGCATGTTCTTGTCCTCATCCCCGGCAGATACTTTGTAACTTTTCCTTTATGCACGCTTGTCCACATTCATGGATGTTGTTAGGCCCATATAATACTAGTGTATCCCCTTATTTTTATTGTTAATGTAGCCCCCTTATTGTTATTGTCGTGCCCATGTAGTCCCCATATTGTAATTATTGTTCCCCATAGAAGCACACTATTGTTATTGTTGTGCCATTACATTATCATTATCATGTCGGCTCTGATTATATTGTAATTCCTTACATTCCCATATATAGAAAGGAGGTTTTTTCATTTTAATCATCAAATAATTGCTTATTTATGTAATTTAAAGGAGGTTTCCCCCTCGAATAGGTTGATCTCTAAGTCGTTGATCTATCTTTTCTTCTATTTTGTGAGTTGGTTGCATAACATTTGGTATCATAGCTTTGATTATAGGGTTTCGCTTCTTCAAACATGTCATCTTGTAATTTTCACTATAACTATTTTTCTATGAGGCTTCAAAAACTTAAATTTTTACACCGTGGAGCCAAGTTTGTGATGAACTTCGTGTAAAAATTTCAAAACTTGGTTCGTTGTAGTTTCGGAGATATGATCTACGTAACTTAGGGTTTTTGCAAGCTCCAAAATCCAGTCTCAAACAAGGGACATAGGGAAAATCATCATAACTTTAGTTTCATGAATCATATTTGAATTCTATAAAAATTGGAAGAAAGTGCACATACTACAGTTTTGTGTGTAGAAACTTTAGGGCTAAATGTTGAAACACGGACTTGTGGCACTCCGTACAAGTTCACTCTACTGAACTAGTCTATAATTAGGTCATCATGGGAGATCGGGCATAACTTTATCTTGAAGAATCAAAATTAGGTTTGACCAGCAGTATTGGAAATAAAACTCATAGGGCTACTATAGGACCGAATTTCAAATCTTGGAGATCCAAAATTACAGATATACAACAAATTCAATACCGAGCTCCTATAAAGCAAGAAAAAGGTGTGTATTTTTTTAAAAAACTTGCATAAGTTTTGTTTGAAAATTTATTTTGAAGTGATTCAAAGGGCATAGTGAAGCATACCATTAATTGATGCCCCAAAGAAAGAAAATAGAAACACCTAGTAAGAAACCCGAAAGCTCAAAATGCAACATGATATATCAAAATTACAAGACCAAGTGCAACAAATTTCACTCTCGCAAAGAGTAACCAAAAATGGAATGGAAGCTAATATAGAGGGCATGAAGTCTAATATTGATGGCATGGAATCTAATATGGATGGTATAGAAAAAAAAATGAAAGGAAACATGGAAGATTTGAAGAATGGTTTAAAAGCATACATGGAAGGGTTGAAGGAAGGTTTAACAAAGTTTCTACAAGAAATTATCCCTAATGGCGAAAAGGTATTATATGAAACTCATGATGAGAACAAAAGAAATGTTAATAATGATTTCATATACTCTAACTTTGGATTTAAGACTCACCATATTCCAAAGATCGATATGAATAAGTTTGATGGTAAGGATCCAGTAACATGGATACTACAAATGGACCAATATTTCGATATCCATAATGTGCAAAACACACAAAAGGTATGCATTGCAACTTTATATTTAGAACCCAATCAGTTTGTATGGTATCGGTGGCTTTGTTCTCATAAATGAATTGTTACTTGGTCAATTTTTATGTAGTAAATGAT
This sequence comes from Pinus albicaulis, assembly GCA_034641835.2. Classification (NCBI taxonomy): domain Eukaryota; kingdom Viridiplantae; phylum Streptophyta; class Pinopsida; order Pinales; family Pinaceae; genus Pinus; species Pinus albicaulis. The sequence continues at coordinate 831,498,688 of CM076577.1, read as the reverse complement.
AGCACATTATGAGGATACAAAGAGAAATACCTTCTTTATCTAATTGATAAATCTCAAACAAAAGGGTTCAATGGTGGAGCACATTAAGGACTTCCAAAATTTGAATATAACGGTAAATGATATTCCAAAGAAGAATAGAATTGATGTCTTCATAGATACTTTAAAGGATAACATCTAACATGAGGTTTGCCTTAGGGAACCTGATTCATTGGAGAAGGCATTCAGGTTGGAAAGAAAAATTATGGAAACAAGGAAGCCTACCACTCACAACTATAAAGATGGAAGTGGTGCTACTCCTAGCCTTCCACAACCTACAAAGTTGAAACCACAACAATTGGAAGAAAAAGAGCAAAAGGCCTTTGTTATATTTGTGATAGAAAATACACTAAAGGTCATAAGTGCGCTGAGAAGAAATTATTTTACATAGATTGTGAAGAGGAGGAAGATAAGGAACAAGAAACATCAAAAGAGGAGGATATACACCAGAAACCAACCCCAAAGAAAGAAGAAATGAATCCGACCATGTTTTCTAATGCATTGGCAGGAATAACCACTCCTCAAACTCTCAAGATAGAATGATATATAAATAAGAGAAAGGTAATATTTTTTATTGATATGGGTAGTAACCATAAATTTGTTCATTGTAATATAGCCAAGGAATTGAATTGCTTCCTATATCTAGCACCAAAGTGTCAAGTGATGGTTGAAAATGGAAGAACTATAAAGTGCTTTGGAAAGTGCCATAATATCAATCTAACCATGGGGGCATATTTATTGAATAGTCCAATGCTCTCCATTCCAATGTGTGGTGTCGATGTTGTACTAGGAGTCCAATGGTTACAATCTTTGGGGACAATAGCTTTTAATTTTCAAGAACTTTTCTTGAAATTTTTTTCGAAAGGAAAGGAAGTTGAATTATGGGGTATCGTGGGGAAACCAAGAAAGATAATCAGCACTAATTTCATGACAAATATTCTGAAGAAAGAAAAACAAGGCGTAATTGCACAATTATGCTCATTGGGGGTTCAAACATAAAAATAATATATTTCTCCATATCTCCAAAAAGTCTCGGATAATCATTCCAAGGTGTTTGAGACTCCCAATGGCCTCCCACCTATTCGTGATCATGATCATTTTATTCATTTGATTCTAGGAATTGATCCTCCAAACATCAAGCCTTACAGATATCCTCATGCCCAAAAGAGTGAGATTAAATGTATGGTTTCGGAAATGCTAGAGGCTGGTATAATTCAACCTAGTCAAAGTTCTTTCTCTGCTCCAATAGTATTGGTGCATAAGAAGGATGGATAATGGCATATGTGTCAGTATTATAGGGAGATAAACAAGCTCACTATTAAAGATAAATGCCCCATCCCCATCATTGATGAATTGTTGTATGAATTACATGGAGAAATTTACTTTAGCAAGTTGGATCTTTGTTCAAGGTATCATCAAATTAGAATGAAGAATAAAGACGTTTTGAAAACAACATTCATAACTCATGAGGGTCATTATGAATTTTTGGTCATGTCTTTTGGCCTTACGAATGCACCTTTCACATTTCAAGGTTTTATGAATTCTATTTTCAAACCCTTCCTTGGAATTTTTTTATTAGTATTTTTTGATGATATACTAATATAGTAGTATCATGTCTTTCGGATTAATCACATCATTAGGATTTGGTCGACGTTTTGAACCAACTAATGTGGTTCATCCTCAAGACAGGGTGAGAAATTTAATTGATCTTCATGAATAAATAGTATGGATGCATCATTACCTGGAGATAGTCGTTGGTGAATTAGGTGATTTAGTTAATTAGTTATTCCAATCAGTTGACGGGAAATATTTATTAGTTAGGTTAATTTCAACCAATAATCATTAAATAATACCAAAATAATTATATTCATAAAAATATATATATATATATATATATTATAATAATAATAATATAATTTTTATGGGAAATTTGAAGTATATATGCTAAATAAATGGATGTCACTACAGCAAGTCTTGGAAGTATCATGTTCAACATGTTGACAGGGTGCTCAAACTATTAGAGGAGAAACAATTATATGCAAAAAACTCCAAATGTTTCTTTGGAGTACAAGAGGTGGAATATTTGGGTCATATTGTATCTCATGAGGGTGTTAAGGTAGGCGCTAACAAAATTAAAACCATTAAGGAATGGAAAACCCCCACAACCATAAAGCATCTTCGAGGATTTCTCGGGTTGACAGGGTATTATCACATGTTTGTTAAGAATTATGGGAGAATATCAGCACCTCTAACATCATTACTGAAGAAAGATGAATTTTCTTGGACTCTGGAAGCAACTAAGGCCTTTGAACATATTAAAGAGACAATCTACCAAGCACCAGTCTTAGCTACGCCAGACTTCACAAAAACCTTTATTGTGGAATGTGATGCCTTGGGAAATGGAATTGGTGTGGTTTAAATGCAAGAAGGAATACCCATTTCTTTTGAAAGTCGTCCAATAAAATGAAAGTATTCACATAAACCTATTTATGAGAAATAAATGTTGGCAATACTACATGCACTAAATAAATGGTGACATTACCTAATAGGAAGACACTTCAAGGTAAAACAGATCATGATAGTATTAAATACTTTTTGGAACAAATATTATCTTCAAAAGAGCAGCAAAAATGGGTGACAAAGATGTTGGGTTATGACTTTTAAATCATCTACAAAAAAGGGAAGCAAAATGTTGTTGCAGATGCACTCTTAAGAAAGGATGAGGATGTGGAATCATTGCTTTGTGCCATTTCTATTATCCAACCTGAGTGGATAACCGAAGCAAGGGATGAATGAATGAATGATGAAGAGGTGTGGACACTCATTCAAAAGTTATAGTAAGATCCTAGTACATATAATACATTTAGCTGGAAAAATGATTCATTATGGTACAAAGATCGCTTATATATTTGTAAGAATTCCAAACTCAAACAAAATATTCTTTTGGAATTGCACACCTCTCCCATAGGAGGGAACTCGGGATTTTTGAAAACTTACAACAAGGTCAAGATGGAATTTTTTTTAGATGGCCTTAAATTTGATATTCAAAATTTTGTGGCAGAATGTTTGGTTTTCCAACAAAATAAAGTTGAGATAATTAAGACCTCGGGTCTGTTACAACCTTTAACCATTCCAAGTCCATGTTGGGAGGAGGTTTCAATGGATTTTATCACAAGTTTACCCAAGTCTGAAGGAAAGAGTGTCATCATGGTGGTACTTGATAGACTTAGCGAGTATGCACACTTTTGTGCATTAACTCATCCAGTTAAAGTCAGTACAATTGCTAATGCATTTATGGAAACAATTCAAAAGAAACATGGAAACAAAAACATTATTGTAAGTGACAGAGATCCCATTTTCATTGGAAATTTGGATGGAATTATTTTCTTGTCTAGGTACTCAATTAGCTCATAGCTCATCTTATCATCCTCAATCTGATGGGAAAAATGAGATAGTGAACAAATTTTTGGAAGGATATATTTGTTGCTTTGTATCTGATAAACAGACACTATGGGTCAAGTGGTTACCTTTGGTTTAATGGTGGTATAACACTTCATTCCATACTACAACAAAAATGACCCCATTTATGGCACTTTATGGATATCATCCACCATCCATCACATCATATATAAGATAAAATTATAAGGTTCAAGCAGTGCAAAATCACATCGAGCATCAACAACAATTTCTCCAACTCTTAAAGGATAACCTCACTTTGGCCCAAAATCGAATGAAAAAAAAGGAAGATCAACATCGCAACGAAATAATTTTGATGTAGGCGACTGGGTATATTTACGACTACAACCATACAAAAAAATTTCCCTCAGGCAAGCTTAGAAGGATAATAAATTATCACCAAAGTATTATGGTCCTTACAAGGTGTTGCAAAATATTGGTACGATGGCATAGAAATTGGATCTTCCTGCATCTTCCCGACTACAGCCAGTTTTCCATGTTCCGTGCTTAAAGAAGGTTATAGATGACAAGCTCCCAACTTAAACAATATTGCCAGAACTTGATGAGGAAGGAAAAATCATATTGGAACCTGAAGCATTCATGGAAACAACTCAACAGCTACAAAATCGATCAATTTCAGAGTATCTCATCAAGTGGAAGAACGTACCCGCTGAAGATTCCACATGGGAGGATGAGAATTTTATATAGAAGCATCCATAACTACTCAAGCGTTGAGGACGGCACTTTTTTGAAGGAGAGAGGAATGTTAGGCCCCTATAATATTAGTGTATCCCCTTATTGTTATTGTCGTGCCCATGTTGTCCCCATATTGTAATTATTGTGCCCCATAGAAGCCCACTATTTTTTTTGTGTGCCCTTACATTATTATTGTTATGTTGGCTTTGATTATATTGTAACCACTTATATTCCTATATATAGAAAGGAGTTTTTTTCATTTGAATCATCCAAGAATTGTTCATTTATGTAATGTAAAGGAGGTTGTCCCCTCAAAGAGGATAATTTCTCAGTCATTGATCTATATTTTCTTCTATTTTTTTATTTGGTTGAATAATAGATGCCATCAGAAAAACAACATCCCAACCATTTTTTCCCTCCTCAGTTATGGAACCCATGTCCCTAAACTCTTTTTTTCCTCCTCGGATATGGAACCCATGTCCCTAAACTTGACCTGTTTAAATTATTTTAGAATGCTTGTAATAATTGGAAAAGGTAATTGGGTTGTCACAAATCCTTCCCCCTTGGGGGAACACAGTCTTCGGCTTTCAATGACCATATAAAATATAAAAAGGAATGCTTAAAATACCAAACACATATAATAGGGCGATTTGTATATACACCTCATTTCATCTTTTACAACATATCTTACATATAAAGTGGATTACCTAGTCAATCAATAAACAATACTTTATTAATTTAGTAATTTCCCAATCGCCCTTTTTTAAATATTTCGGTGCTTTTTATGTGCTCAATCCAACTTGGATTCATTCCTCTTCTATGGAGTGTTTCATGCCTCGAGTATCAAACATTTGTATCCTTGCACTCCTTGTTCCTTTAGCGAATAGTTCTCGCCTCCTTATTTTGGGCACACCCTTTATGTGCTTTTGAGTCCAATCAACTATGCTTATGAATATTTTAAAACCAAATCATTTTTCGGCCTTCCCTTCTCTACTTTGCCCTCCCTCGAGCAATCTGGTCTTTCCCCTTCCATTCAATCACTCACCTTGCAAGTTAGGCATCCCTTCTCTGCTTTCCAGTCCCTCGAGTGATCCATACCTTGGAAAGTTTTCCTTGCATCAGAATGGTATCAAAACCGATGCATATCCTTGCCTAAAAATTACCATATCAATTAGGACCATTGGTGCTAGTGTCCTACAATGGCCTTGTTCCTGAAATTCTTGGCTTTTTCACACTGTTGTTGTTCCATATTGTGGCTAGATTTGTTTATTGGAACTGAACAGTCTCATGTATATTCCTACAACATATATATATATATATATATATATATATATATATATATATATTCCATGAGACTCGTCATAAAAAAATATGTAATGAATGCAAATTATACCTCATTAACAGTTTATCCTTGCAGTGAACTTGAAAATTTACATTATTCCTATAGCAAACAAGGTTATTTCATAGACCAAATAATCATAATTTAAAATGCCATGTCAATTAGCTCAAAACTAAATTATCATAAATCAAAGTATTGAATCACATTCATAATTAAAATTAAAGGTTCAATAAATTACTAGTACTTATCTTGATTTTTTTACAACTTCCTCTTTTCTCATACACATATAAAGGGTCAATTTCCTATCTTGGAAAGCACCCAACGCCTTCTATTTGAACTCATACAAACATAGGGTAAATTGCATAATTTGGCAAGCATCTAGCCCCTTCTCTTAGACCATCTACCAATGGTGGACACATGGGATATGTATAATCCCTTTCTTTATCTTGCAAGTATGAGCACTACCAAATCAAGTAGTCTTTTTGTTGCAATGAAATTTATAGGCAAGGAGTTATTTCTCCATGATATTTTGTCCGAATAAGATCACCAGACAAAAAGAGAAAAAATTATAATGAATAAACAATCAAATCCCAACCCAGTGCTCATATATGCAGCAAACAAATGATTATATTTTTTATAAAGGAAAGAGCATGCACCTGGCCTCCTCACAGGTCGGTAAAGGGTTTGGAATTCATAACAGAATCCTCACAATCCTCTCAAGAAATTTGTTTCATCTTCACTCGATCTCAACACCTACATATAGCCATTATCACTCAAGTACAACAAGTGATCTTCCTTGGAAAATCGTCAACTCAAAACATCATAGAATTAACATATATAACTATTGCAAACATGTAAATATATGGAAGTAACATATATTTCTATCAATCCAAAAGAAAAATACAAGTATACTTTCACCCATGTCACCTTTCCAAAATCCAGCAAAGTCTCCCCACTAAAATAGGAAAATATCCATGAAGAAAAAAAACTCTAGCAGCATGAGCCTCAAGGAATCACTCTAAAACTCTATCTCTCTCTAGAAAACTGATGAAAATACTGAAGCTCAATCACTAGAACTCTAAAACTAGCCTCACCCTCTCAAGTGGTCTAGTATAAATAGGATGAAGAGAGCTCCTAGGAGGATGTGAACGCTCAGAACAATGAGAATTTATGAAAGCTTCTCAATGATAAGTCCTAGCCAATTTGAATAGGCGATAATTTGAACTGATCTCCTAGGAACCACAAAAAAACTAGAAATATTGTTTGTTCATATACACAGAACAAGGAAAACTCAGTTGCAGTCGCATGCATAAGACATGTTTCCAACGATTGGAAGGCTCCAGTCATATGTATAAGCCATAATCCATGTGATCGAGTGTCATGAGTGAAAAAAGAAGGTCTGAGGCCCACAAATAGGTCAACAAGCATAGTGTCTGAGAAGGACTAACCCTAGAGAGAAAAATAGGTTGATAACAAATTCCCCTTAATGTATGAGGTCAAATGAGAAGCTGATAGTAGAAATACATTATGACAAAGCTTAAAGGTTAAAACAGGAGTGAAGAAACAAATCCAAAGACTCAGATTGGAAGACACTGGAGTTGAAGTCTCATATGTGTTGATAACATCCCTGAGGTGGGCATACCCATGCTCGGTCATTAGAAGTTACTAAACACGATCACCATAATATACATTACGGATCCATGACATGAAATGTTAGAACATGGACATGAATGCATACACACTAGATCCATGTGACTCAATAGATAAAGATAGCCACCAGAAAATACAATGTGGATCTATCTCACAGTATAAAACAGTAGGACTAGGGACACATGACATACATAGAAGTGTCTTAGATATCCCTCAAAGTACATAAATGATACATAGTGCCAACGCAACCTGGGAAGGATGCCATATAATAGTGAGATGTCCCTAACCCAGGGTCTTCAACATAACTTTGATGGTATGGATCTACATCATGTGAATGGATGAGTTGATGTCGAGCATGGTAGAAACTACCTGATTACCGTCGAATGAGGGAAACTAGTAACAAATGCAAGGGAGACCACCAATGAGGAAAATGGATCGCAAACTACCTAGTACAGTCCACCAAGTGTGAATAGATGAGATAACTTCAAACTCCAGTGAACTCGACCAATCGGGACTCATTGATGTAAACCAATTTTCAATCACGAGGAAGCCTGCCACTGAGGTTTGCAAGCTCCAAGGTACTACTAGTTCCTATATCAATCTCATGGATAATGATCTGAAGTCAACAGGAGATCCATCAAAGGAGGGTCTTGATGTGCCCCCCAGCAATTGACACGGAACAGACTAGGATGATGTGATGTATGGATGAAGTCATGCAATGATGAAGTGCAAATAACACAAGGATGGCCAACTCAAAAAGGTCAACAAGAAACTGACACAAGGATGGTCGACATAGGCTGAGACTTCCTATTGGGTAATTTAATTGATGGTTAAATTACTTCATTAATTATCAACCAAGGTTCGTGTACTTATGAATTGCATGTGCACAATATATGCTAGGAGTTCTACTTTTGGTTTTAGAAGACAAGATTGATCTATATATGAATCAGGTAAAATTAACTCAAACTATTCTCATGCACATGTTCTTTCCTTTAAAATTACTCTTTTCAAAACAAATCAAACTTTAAGGCAAGACCAAATAAAGATTCTAATTATTGAACTGAATTGAAATTTTAACTTGTTGCAACATGAATACAAGATTACTCTCTTTGAACTGAACTATAGCGGGAATCAAAATTTATTCTAATTGATACTAGATCAAGAAATATATTGTAATTGCAGAATGGAAATTATAATTCTAATTGTAAAGAATCAATATATTCTAACTACTTTTGCAAATTGAAATGCTACTCTTCTCTTGACAAACAAAAATAATTTGAAATTGGACTTATTCAACAAAATAAAATGAATTGTAGCTTCAAGGAATTATTGGTGTGGATAGTTATATTGAATCTCTCTATGCATCATTCAAAAAATCACTGACAAGATTAACTGAATTACTAAATGAAATTGTTGAATGGAATGAACTATGGAAAGAAAATAATTTTGTTTTTATTTTTACGAGCACTCGACTTGTTGAAAGCAATGAATATTTAACTAGAAATTGATGAGAAAAATATCAGTGAAACCAATTAAATGCATCAACAAACTACAGTGAAGAAAGAGTTATGTATCAAATAAATTGCAATGAACATAATAAAAAACTATTCTACTCTTACAGCTCTCCAGGGGGCCCTCTTGTTGAGTGCAATTACACAGTAAAATATCAGATCTCTTGGCCACACATTAACAAAAAAAGGAAGTATTTATATTAATTGTTGAAGTCTTCAACACAAAAGGATTGAAAAAATTAACATTGATCATTTTTTATAGCCTCGCCTCAGGTCTTTTTATACTCTTTTATTAAATAGTTTCCTTAAGAGTCATAAGTCAAGAGGTAACTTTGCTAATTCAACAACTAAGAAGTGAAATCAAAATAAAAGTATTTCTTCTCATGATTTTCTACTGAAACAGAAAATCATGAAGGATTTAACCAGCCAGAGGAGTAGACAGACTCATATGTACGGTATGGCTCTTAGGAAAGCTAAAACCCAACTACGAGACAATGAAACAGACAAGTGTCATGTTCAAGGGCGACGCAAAGGATGTTGTCATTTGACGACTAATGGAAATAAACATTCCCTCCATTCTCTTTTTATAAGTTGCTTTTTCGTAAATTTGTCCACCAAGCCCAAAAAAAGAGATAAAAGTATACAAGGGAGAACCTCCTAGCCATAGTAGACTAGTGTATTCCTTTTTCGTAACAAGTCTATCCAAGTCCGAAAAAAGGTTAAACTTATACTAGGTAGACAACCCTTCAAGTAATTTTATGAACGTGAAGGGACAAGTTCACTCGGAGATCTTTTCCAAATTAAGGAGTCTGAAAAGAGCTTAAGGAAACTCCTCCTAGAGGAACGAATAGTATAGAGGAAAGCAATTGGTTCCAGTAATGATGGAACTACTCATGACATAAAGAGGACAATATTTTTATTGATATGACCACCATTCTATCACCAAGTGAAGACGTGCATAAAAGAGAGTGGCTAAAGTCGTAACTTGACTGGGTCGAACCTAAGGCATAAATATGGCACTGATGATCAAAATGCAATGGAGACAGCAAAATGACCTACCCCTATATGCCAGGAAAGGAAACATACCTCAGACACATTTTTGTAAATAGGACCCCCAAAAATAACATTAAAAGGATAACTCACCAACCTCCTACAAAAAGTGAACTAGAAAAATAATTATAAAGCAAAAACCCTCTCAATGCCAAAAATTAAAAAGGGAATATTCTCAAAGATGCCAAAATTTGTTATAAAAACAACCCATACCTCCTCATTTAGTAATTGTGTTTTGGAGAAGAGAGAAATATATATCTTCCAATATTTTTGGTGTTAGGGAAACAAGAAAGAGGAGCCAAAGAAGGATCATCTTCACTAACCTAAGTCGGCCCTTTGTTAAGAAATAAAAATGTGTGTTTCTCTGGTCGTGGTCGAAATTTTAAGAAAAAAATTATTTTTTGTGGAAAAATTCCCTCGATCGAACGCACACAATGGGGAATTGTATACCAGGAGATGTCAATCGCATGCATGCCACGGCATGCCTGCAGCGGTGGCTAAAATTTCTCATTTGCAAGGGGGCGGTCGAGGTCAAAATTTGAAATTTTTTATTAAAATTTGACCCAAGTTCGATTTTCGTGTTTTAACATGGGTTTTATTGTTTATATGTTGCAAAAATAAGTGATATTTTTAACTTGAGGAAGCAGGAAAAACCATGGTTGAGTGGAGGAATAGATACCATTCCCTAAATGAGATTCAGGCAATTAGACATCTACCAACACTAAATGCCCTGAGAAATTATGGATTGCTAAAATTATACATGATTCCCAGTATCACAAACCAACCATTTATGCTAGTAGACCAAATCATTATGATGCAAGCTAGCTACAAAATATCAGAATTACACTGCGGAATGGAAATTTTAAGACTCAAGACAAATCCCTTTTACTTCATAGCAGAGTGAAACCTTGGAGTTTAACAACATACATACACACATGAAATCAACAGCAGGATTGCATAACATGTAGACTATACAATAACCCAAACAAATGCAACTTCGTGGGATTCCTTACTAGAGGGTCCCACATAGTCCCGACCAATCACGGTCAATCACACTTCACAGTTTTTACAACGTAACCTTAAGTGTTAAAACATATTTTCTGCTTGATATGATGTTGTGTTGTGTTGACACATGGCTTCCCACACTTCGCATCGCAAAACTCTTACCTTGCAATGGCCCTTAGCGCTATCTTTCAAAGTTTTTGATTTGCAATCGCCGCTTCCAATCTTTGTCATTTGATCTCAGTTGGACCGCGCTACGCCTTCATTATACCACTTCGCGTCGCAGGTCAAATTCTTTAACTTGTGAAATAAGTTCTAATCGCTATCTTTTGCTGTATGCGATGTCTCTCCACATGCAATGTGATCTTTCATCGTTAATCGGCTGGATCCAACGGCTCTCGTCACGCCTGTAAATCTGATTGAGATATGCTCTTCGGATAACACAATATTTAATTCAACAAATGAATATATATAGAAACTAAGGCCTCATTGCACGTGAAATCCAATTAGATTTCTTTTTGTGTGTTTCTTTATACAGATATTCAAATTCAATAGAGGTTTAAGTAATTAACTTAAAGTAGGGATCTCGATCAAAACACAAAACACTGGGATTAATCTTGGAAATAAAATATTGTTTTTAAACAGAGGTTCTGATTAAACACAAAACACTTATAAATAATCTGGAAATGGAAAACATAGAGCCAAGCCCTCAGATGGATGGTTTTTACATTTACTTATGCTTCTCTATTCTCTCCATTCTTGCTATGGATGGCAGAACCCCACAATGGTGGATTTGGTTCGTTTTTATGCCTTTCCCCAAAATCCCCATATGGCTCAGAAACTATCAATCATTTTCAAAACAGTTTATTCAAATAAAAATGTAACTAATCCTAATTTAACTATTCTTTTATTCTGTAAATTACAATGTCTGAGTTAGCCCACATTAACTTAAACAAAATACTTTTAAAAAAAACAAAAAAACCTTCAAATTCTTGGACTGTTGATCCTCTTCCCAAGCCATAACATGTGACCAGCTTGTCACATTGTTGGCTCTACCTTAATGCTCCTACATCAGGCTCCTGGGGTAATTTGAATTCATGGCTCCTGTCCATGAGTTCTTCAATAGAGTACCCTGTGCTTTGAATTTGGGTAGCGTCCAACCAAGAACAATCCTCCAGAGGATGGTCCTTCCATTTGACCAGATACTCTAAATATTCTTTGTTTTGCATCTTCCTGGCCACCTGTGTGTCCAGGATCTGTTCAATTTCCAAAGGTTGTGATAGACACATCTGTTTAATCCATTATCTCTCTTCATCCTGGGTGTTCCATGTTTGTCTCTCTGAACTATCTTCTTCATCAATACCAGTGTATGGGTAGAGATCTTCCACATTAAAGATGGGTGATATTCCTACACCCGGAGGTAACTGCAACTCATAAGCATTTTCAGAAAACTTCCGAAGAATTCTACAAGGCCCGATCTTTTTCCTCTTCAATTTGTTGTATTCGCCTTTAGGAAACCTATCCTTGTGAAAATGTTCCAGTACCAAGTCTCCTACTTCGAATTGTACCTCTTGCCTTTTCAAATCTGCTTGTTGTTTATATCTTTCGTTTTTGTCTTGTAGTTTCAATTTGACCTGTTCATGTAGATCGTTGATTTCTTTCGTGAAATATTTTCCATTGGCACTCTTGCATTCTAACTGACCCAAATCTCGTAACTCAAATACTCCACTTGGGCGCATTCCATATAGGATTTGGAAAGGACTTCTACCCATGCTTTTGTTGGGCGAGTCATTGTAAGCAAACTCTTCTTGTGCAAGCACATGATCCCACTGTCTGGAATTTTCACCAACCAGAATTCTCAGCAGATTTCTTAGACTCTTGTTCACAACTTCAGTTTTCCCATCTGACTGTGGATGGTAAGCAGAACTAAAATTTAGTTTGGTGTCTAACTTCTTCCACAATGTTCGCCAATGGCTTGTGAACTTTACATCCCTATCCGAGATAATGGACTTCGGCAAGCCATGTAATCTGACTATATTTGTAAAGAAAAAATGTGCTACATGTGTGGCATCACTTGTCTTTCTGCATGGAATGAAATGTGCCATTTTGGTGAAACAATCCACCACCACCATGATGGAACTGAATCCCCTCTGTGTCTTTGGTATACCCAAGACAAAGTCCAAACTGACTGAGTCCCATGGTCTATTCGGAATTGGTAAGGGTGTATACAACCCTGCATTCTGGCTATGTCCCTTTGCATGTTGGCACACTTTGCACCTGATCATGAATCTATGTACATCCCTTTGCATTTTTGGCCCATAGTAAAAGTAGCTTAGCTGATCCAAAGTTTTATCTATGCTAAAATTTTCGGCCAAACCTCCACTGTGTTTTTCCTGGATTAAGTTCTCTCACATAGAACATTCTATAATACATAATTGTCCTCCTTTTAACAGAAACCCATCCTGCATGTTATAGTCCAACCATGGACTCTTGTCCCTCAACAGTGGATTCTAGTAAGCTTCGTAAGCTTCCTTAAAATCTGCATCCACTTCATACAAGTCTTCAAGATGCTCAAATCCCAACACTTGTACTGCGCTTTCTTGAAATATCAAACTCCTCCTGCTCAACGCATCTACCACCTTATTGGCTTGACCACTAATGTGCTTCAAAACAAATGTAAAACTCTGCAAGTACTCCACCCACTTCGCGTGTTTATGATTCAGCTTATGATGTTTCATAATATATTGCAACACAGAATTGTCTGAAAACAAGACAAATTCATTAGCTAGCAAATAATGTATCCAATGCTTCAACGCTTGGATGACTGTATAAAATTCTGTCATAAGAGGTATACTTCTGCCTGCTCTCATTCAAATTCTCGCTGAAGTATGCTACTAGCTTATCTTCTTGGCTGAGTACTGCACAAATGTCTGTCCCACTGGCATCACAACGAACTTGGAAAATTTTGTTGAAGTTTTGAAACTTTAGGGTTGGTTTTTCTGTAATATTCTTCTTTAAAAACTGAAAACTCCTCTCAACAGGTTCTGTCCAATTAAATTGTTGAGATTCAACAAGATGATGAGCTCAGTGAAAATTAAGCAGCTTCACTAAGTGGGGCCCACAGGCTATTTTTAGGTGTATGTCTATTTTTAGACATTGTGAGCATATTATATAAGTAGCAGGAGGCTATTTGTAGATGGTTGATCAAGTTGGAAAAATAGATGAGATTCTATTTTTAGAAGATTGGGCGAAGTCTATTATAGATCACTAATCTAAAAATAGATGCATGTCGATTATTATTAGCCCTTAATAATAATCTAACAATAAATATCAACTTATTCTCTTGGAGCACTTTATTTCAGTGAACAGATTTGGAAAATCAGTGGGTTGAAGGAATTATGCAATTCCTAGGGTTTGATGGTGACTCATGCATGGAGGACTTCGTTATAACTGATAGTGGCAAGTTGTGACAGAGTTGGAAGAGTAGTTATGTGAGCTATTATTTAGTTTAACTCAGTTAAGTGATTTAAACTCAGTTGTGCTAGTTGTATCTAGTTCTAACTGAAGATACACTAGTGAGAGTTTAGTGAATTAATTATTTAATTAATTCACAACTAGAGACTCACTTGCAACTGAACAAATACAGTAGTTAACTACTTGCATGTCAGTTCCAGTGGAGACCCGGTGGAGAGATAGGTGAAAGAGTGATATGGACTATCTGTTGTGACTATAGTGATGCATTCAATTCATTTGACACACATTGGAAATGCCAATGAGGATTTCATAGTCAAGGCAAGGCCAATTCGAATTCATTTAGGGGTCTTCTTCAGCAGGGATTGCATAGTGGAGGCAGGTTGTCAGGAGGCAAGAAATTGGTGCATAGATATGCAAATTTCTGCATGACATTGTGTAATGATTGTTGATTGTACTGAGAGCTTGATGTACTAGGCTTTGTATGAGATTATTACATGATACATTGATATACATAATATATGATAGTTGGGTTTTTTAGCTTTAAGCTTTCCCATTAAACAATTGTGTTTATGTGCGATTGATTTGTTCATATGTGTTTCCAATTGGCGATTTAATTTCCATAAAGAATTAAGTGGAAGGATTCCATATTTAACGTAAGATTAATTTGTTAGATCAGGGAAGTCCGGTAATATACATGCATCTTGTATAATTTCTACATGGTATCAGAGCATTGTTAATCACTAAAGAATGCAATCTTGAAGCGGTGTTGAGTTTTGTGCTGGTGGACAATTCGAATTTGCTGCAGAAATTTCTTGGTGCGACAGTTGAGTATTCATTGAAATGGCTTTTAATGGGTTGTGGTTGGAGTATGCCCTTAAGGGTAGCTCGAACTACATAGCCTGGAAGTGCAAGATGGAGGCAGTGCTTGAAGATAATGGTCTGAAGGAGTTCATCGATAGCAATGTTCCTAAGCCTACTTCTAGCGATGTTGCATTACTTGACGCATGGCAAAAGAAAGTAGCAAAGACAAGAAGAATTCTGTTGGAAGGTGTGAAGGACCATATTATGTCAAGCCTTCACAGGAAAGCCACTCCATTTGCAATTTGGAAGGCTTTGACAGATCTTTTCCAAAGCAGCAGTGACCATAGGAAGTTGGCACTAAAAGATAAGCTCAGAAAATATAAAATGGAGAAGGGCGATACTATTCCAAAATATCTCACGAAGTTTTTCCATTGTAGGTATGAGTTGGGGAGTGTGGGAATCACAGTTGTGGATGATGACTTGGTGAGCTTGTCTCTCCTTGGGCTACCAAGGAGTTGGCACAGTTATCAGGACTCTGTCAATGGACGGGAGAAACTGCCGGATTGGGAGTGACTTTGGTGGATCTAGTGCAGGAGGAGATAAGGCAAAGTACCAGGGATGGATCTTCATCGAAGAATGATGATGAAGAGAATTGCGCTTTGGCTGCCAAAGCAAGGAAAGGGAAGGGGAAGAAATCCCATCCAAAATCCGAGGCTAAAGGCAAGAATCTAGATTTGTCCAAGGTGAAGTGTTTTCACTGTCACGAACATGGGCATCTCGCCTCTAACTACCCACAAAAAAAGAAGAACAAGAAGGCTATTGGAGCTGCAGCAGGTGAGGCCTTAGCCTCACAATTTGAACTTTATTTCTCTTTGATCGCATGCTTGGTTTCATGCGCAATGGGATCGGTGTGGTATCCTTATAGTGGTGCTTCCTTCCACATGATGGGAGACAAGGAGTTGTTTAGTGACTTGGAGGAGAAAGATCTCCAAATGCATATTGAGATGGGCGATGATGGTAGATACAGTGTGCCCGAAATTGGAACCATTACCTTTGAGAGGGAGTCAGGTAAACCATTCATCTTGAAAGATGTTATGCATGTGCCAGGTCTGAAGAATAACTTGGTCTCAGTCGCGATGTTGGAGGACAGAGATTATGACTTTGTTTTCAGCGAGGGAAAATATTTCCTACGACATAAAAACAATGGGTCAAACCACGAGGATAGGGATTCGAGTTAAGAATCTCTACAAGCTGGAGTTATATGGATGTGCTGTAATGATGGGCAAAGCAAAAGAAGTGGTGAGTCGGGATGAGGGCGAATTATGGCACAGGAGATTGGGCCATATTCACCATGGCGCCTTGAAGATTTTGTAGCAGATTTCAACTAGACTCCCCAAGGGTAATCTTGCACAGTCAGATCAGTGCAAGGGCTGTACTATGGGTAAGTTTTTGAATACCACCTTTCATGAGAAAGAGAACCGTGCTTCAATGATCCTGGAGAGAATTCACACAGACGTGTGTGGACCTTTCTCGGTTGCTTCAACAGCAAAACACAGGTATTATGTTATATTTTTTGATGACTATTCTCGTAGATGTTGTATCTTCTTCATGCAGAAGAAGAGTGAAACATTCTCAAAGTTTTGTGAGTTTAAAGCATTGGTGGAGAAGGAGTCTGGGAAGCAAGTGAAGGCTCTGCAGAGCGATAATGGTGGTGAATATACCTCGAACGAATTCAAATACTTCTGTAGCAAAGAAGGAATTCGAAGAGAACTCATAGCACCTCATAACCACAACAGAATGGGGTTGCGGAGAGGAAGAACAAAACGATCGTGGTTGTTGTACGAGCTATGCTGCATGACCAGGACCTACCAATGCACTTATGGGCGGAAGCATGCAACACTGTGGTTTATGTGCAAAACCATTGTCCTCATAGAGTACTTGGCATGAGTACACCTGAAGAATATTTTACTGGTAAGAAGCCTGATATTTCTCATTTGAAGATTTTTTACTCATCTGTTTACATTCATGTGACAAAGGACGCCAGGGAGACGCTGTAGCTGACTGCAGAAGTTGGGATATTTGTGGGGTACACAGAAACACCCCATAATTATTGTGTGTATTTTCCAAACAATCGGATGACTTTGGTGCAACGGGATATAAAATTAAATGAGGTGAAAGCCATGAAGTTGTCACTTGAGAGGGAGCAACACTTGCATGTAGAGGAGGAACTTCTTATTCCCAAAGATGAGCCTCAAGATGTGGATCAGCCACAGGAGGAGGATCATGGAGTGGAGGAGTCCACTCACGCAGAGCCAATCATCAGAATAGGTAGAAGGCGTACCACAGAAGCTAGGAGGTTGAAGCTTGATGCGGCACAGAATGTAGGAGTCCCTACATCACAGCGCAGACAAAGACAGTCACCTGACCGATTCACTGGATACATGGCTCTCATGAGAAAGTGTATCATGATAGAGCCATCTTCCTTTGATGAAGAAGTGCAGGAGCCCACATGGGTAGATGCCATGGTGGAGGAGTATGACTCCATTGTCAGAAACAATGTTTGGGATATTGTTCCAAGGCCGGTTGATAAATCACTGGTAGGTTCAAGATGGATCTACAAGGTAAAGCAATCTTCTGATGGGAGCGTCGAGAAGTATAAGGCAAGATTTGTTGCCCGGGGCTCCTCACAGATCGAGGGGATTGATTATGAAGAAACCTTTGCACCTGTTGCACGGTATTCTTCCATAAGGACCATCCTTGCTCTCTCAGCACAGATGGGTTGGCACATTCATCAGATGGATGTGAAGAACTACGTTCCTTAATGGGATCATTGAGGAAGAAGTGTACATTGAGCAGCCTGAAGGATTTGAGATCTTCAGCAACAAGTCACATGTGTACAGACTCAAAAAGATCAAACCTTTATGTTTAGAAAGCACTTCCCGTGCTTGGTACCTGAGATGACAACTATTCTGACAACTACAAGAGTGAGGCGGATGAAAACCTATACCAAATTGTGGTGGAGGGTAAGCTTTTAATCATTTTTCTTTATGTTGATGATTTAATACTAACGGGTGATGAGAAGTTGATACACTCATGCAAGGAAGATCTTGCAAAGGACTTTGAGATGAAGGATTTGGGCCTCCTTCATTATTTCCTTGGATTGAAAATATGGCAGCGAGAAGGTGAACTATTTGTGTCTCAAGGCAAGTATGCTCGGGAGATACTTGGTAAGTTTCACATGCAGGACTGCAAGCCCATGGATACTCCTCTTCCAGGAAATTGGAGGAAAGAGGATGCTACATTGGCAAAGGTAGTCGATGCTACTGTCTATCGACAGTTGGTGGGTTCACTCATGTATTTAGTTAATACAAGACCGGACATATGCTATGCGCTGAACCAGCTTATTCAAGCGATGGTTAAGCCTACCAAGCTCTTTTGGAAGGCAGGCAAGCATGTCCTGAGATATCTCAGGGGCACATTTAAGTATGGCTTATGGTACAGACAAACAGATGAGGTGAAGTTGCATGGCTTCACGGACGCAGATTGGGAAAGCAGCCCAACGGACAGAAAGAGCAAATCGGGAGGGGTTTTCAATATCGAATCTACAGCAGCTCCTTGGTACAGCAGGAAACAAAGATCTGTGGCACTTAGTTCAGCAGAAGCGGAATACATGGCAGCAACTCAAGCTACATGTGAGGCTATCTGGATGAGGAAGATCCTAGTTGGTTTGTTCGGTTCTCATTTAGATCCTATAGTGATACATTGCGATAATCAAAGTTGCGTTAAACTCTCAATTAATCCTGTGTTTCATGATAGATCTAAGCATATAGATATTCGGCATCATCATATCAGAGATTGTGTGTAGTGGAAGATCATGTTGCTTTAGGACATTCCTATGGAAGATCAGGATGTAGATATTCTGACGAAGGTGCTCACCAGGAGAAAATTTGAATACTATAGAGGCAGGATCATGGTGAAGTATAATCCCTATCTTGTTTAGAGGGAGTGTCACTAGTAAAAAATGATGAAATTAATGACTAGGTGACTAAAAATGTTAGTCACCGCAATTATTTCAAGTGAATTACTACTAAATTTGAGGGTGGCTAACGGATGCTACTATCTATTGACAGTTGGTGGGTTTGCTCATGTATTTAGTTAATACAAGAACAGACATATGCTATGCGGTGAACTGGCTTAGTCAAGCGATGGTTAAGCCTACCGAGCTCTTTTGGAAGGCAGACAAGCATGTCCTAAGATATCTTAGGGGCACATCTGAGTATGGCTTATGGTACAAATAAACGGATGAGGTGAAGTTTCATGGCTTCATGGATGCAGATTGGGCAGGCAACCCAATAGACAGAAAGAACGCATCAAGAGGGGTTTTCAGTATTGGATCTACAATTGTTTCTTGGTATAGTAGGTAAAAGAGGTCTATGGCACTCAGTTCAGTGGAAGCAGAATACATGGCAGCAATTCAAGTTGCGTGTGAGGCTATCTGGATGAGGAATATCCTGGTCGGTTTGTTTTTTTCTCATTTAGATCCTACAGTGATTCACCGTGATAATTAGAGTTGCATTAAACTCTCGATTAATCATGTGTTTCATGATAGATCTAAACATATAGATATCCGGTATCATCATATCAGAGATTGTGTGTAGTGGAAGATCATGTTGCTTCAGTACATTCCTACAGAAGATCAGGATGCAAATATTTTGACGAAGGCGCTCACCAGGAGAAAATTAGAGTACCATAGAGTCAGGATTGGGGTGAAGGATAATCCCTATCTTGTTGAGAGGGAGTGTTGAGATTCAACAAGATGATGAGCCTATTGAAAATTAAGCACCTTCATTAGGTGGGGCCCACAGGCTATTTTTAGGTGTATGTCTATTCTTAGAATGGTGATCATATTCTAAAATTAACCGGATGTTGATTCTAGATGGTTGATAAAATTCTATCTTTTGATGAATTTCTATTTTTATAAGATGGGCGAAGTCTATTTATAGATCACTAATCTAAAAATAGAATGCATGTCGATTATTATTATCCCTTAATAATAATCATACAATAAATAATAACTTATTATCTTGGAGCACTTGATTTCAGTGAACAGATGTGGCAGATCAGTGGGCTGAAGGAATTATGCAATTCCTAGGGTGGTTGGTGACTCATGCATGGAGGAAATCAATATAACGAATTGTGGCAAGTTGTAACAGAGTTGGAAGCGTCGTTATGGGAGTTTTTATTTAGTTTAACTCAGTTAAGTTAGTTAAACTCAGTTGTGCTAGTTGTTGTTGTGCTCAACTTAGTGTTCCTAAATTGAGGTCATTAATTGTCAACCAGGGCTAGTAAACTGCTGAAGTGTGGTGCACTGTATGTGCCTAGGTATCTGTTTCTCACTACGTTGTGTTTAGTGTTTTTATGATTTTTTTGGTTTTATAGTTTTATGTCAAGAAGGAAAGCACTAAATGTTGATGAAGGACAGTGGTTGGACACACTAAAAACAGAACAAAACCTATTCTAAATTTTGCATGGTACTAAAGAACAGAAAATGCAAAGCTTGATAATGACTCCTAGTAAGGAAACAAATCACAACATGAACTCAATAACTCATAGCATGAACTCATCCAATTCATTTATTAGGAATATGTTGGAATAGTTTGAGAAAAGAACAAGTTTAATACAAATGAGGTTCTCCTAAGGACACAATCATCTTACAATGTTACAACATCTCATCCATGGTTGAAGGTTTATTGGAACATAATTGGAAAAGAAAATTTGTAGCACAATAAGATTTCTACTCTAAACTAACTTCTAATTCTATTCTACAACTCAATTTAGCACCTCTAGGCCTCATTCAAAAGTTATAGATTTCTTTTTAGAATAGTCTTTGAGAAAAGGCTTGTTTGTGAAATTGTAAAAAGGTTGCAAAATACTCAAGGCCTTAAACTGTTATTGATAGTTCCTGTCCATATGATTATGTATTAATAGGAATTCAGAACAAGAATATTTTGTAAATAATGAAGACCGTGGTATCTAAATTTAACAAATAATACAATTTAAAATGCAATGGATAACAACTAAACTAGAATGCTAATACAGTGAACTAAGACTAAACTAGAGTGCTATTATCTAACTTGAAATGAATTGGAACTGAACTAGAATGATACTAATACAGTGAACAGAATTAAACTAGAGTACCATTATCAAGCTTGAAATATAGTGACAGAATTAAACTAGAATGACATCTACCTCCGGAGTATTTCAACTGAACCAAAATGCAACTAATTCTATGAAATACTACAACCTTGTCTTGTTCAAGATGAGTGATATTTTGGAATAGTTTGTACAAACAAGTCTGGTTGTATCATTCAGTGCAAATGGGCATAAAAAAACATAACAATACGCAGGTAAACTAAAATACCACAACTAATTCTTATCCAGAGTTAGTGATATTTTGGAAGAGATTAATGAGAATAGGACTAGCTGTAACAACTAATTATAATTGAACACAAAAATGTAAATTTCTAAATTGCTACAATTATGCCTCATTCCGGATTAGTGATATTTTGGAATAATTCATGAGAACAAAGCTAAATTGTAGTATCCAATGTAAAAAAAGTTCAGAAAACTATTTAAATTGATAATGAAACAAAGCTACGGTTACTTATCTAAACCAAGTGCATAACGCTTCACGAGCAGTAGGGGCCCTCTACCACTGGATCAGCACGTGGATCTACTCAAGATTGACTCAGCTCATGCAATAAAATGATGTCTCTTTCATTAAAGGAGAAATTCTTCAAAACATATTATTTACGGCCTTCCAAAATATAGCAACAAAACAAAATCTAACCAACAGTTTCTCGGTCTCCCGAGTCATACTTATAATGAATTTACATAACTACTCTTTGAGAAAAATGGGGATAAGTGTCTCTCCCACTTCTAATCAAATTAAAACTCTTATTAACAGTCTTGTGCTTAACTACGGACATCTGTAGAGTCCGTGTTTTGTTAGGAAACTGCTTCTCTTCTACGTGCATAACCGCTTTGATACTTTAACTCAGACTTCGTGGGGAGCAAGAGATGATGGGGAGGTGTTGTGGATTTCACCCATACGCCTTTTTATTTGCAGTGACACCTGGAACCTACATAAACATGAGGATGGCTGCAGAACAGATGACTGGCTACGGAATGCCTGTATTCTGTAGCCGAGTCTTAGTCAAAATTACCACACCAACAAAATCATGAAAACATAGCAAGTTAGCCATTATATAAATTCTCAAAGAAATTTTAATTAATCCTACTGATCATTTAAGCCTGTAATTGATGAGGGACAAATAAAATGAAGTGGAATGTAGTGAGTGAGAAGAACATATTTGGGGCTCAACATACCCCCACTGCAAGGTTTTTGCATGTCCTCATGCAACTACTCCATGTACTTTGAGACCTCTGCTAGGACATCCAACCCTCTTTTTCTGCTTTGCCTGATAGTCAATGGTCTTCTGGGCTTCCTTATGACTAACTTGAATCTTAAATTTGTAAGTGCCCTGATTAGCTTTTTGTTTTTCTTCTTCACTTTTTCATTGGCCTTGTGCAATTTCTCCATTTGTAGAGACAAAGTTGAATTCATATCACTTTTTAGTTTCACCTGCTCCCTTAAAATGTCATTCGTATTCTTGATATGCCTATTCAGTACTTCTAACTCATACTTATCTCTTCTTAGCATATTAATTTCAGATTTTGGTGGGCTAGGAGTTCTGTCTCTAGATTCTGAAGCTCTCCTCTCTAATGACTCAATATAATTGTAAACTTATTGTTGTGCTGGGTCAATTTCTGGAGTTTCTTCATCCTCAATGTTTATGATCCCTGTTTGTCTAACCTATTTTTTCTTTAGTATACCCCTGAGTCTGTGGCTCCGTCTTGGTTGAGATGGCCCTTCACCTCTTTCTTTGGCATATCTTCTCTCTTTCTTAAGCTGCTTCTTTATTTGAGCCAATTTCTCAGAAATCTTCTCTTCACTGTCCTCTTGAATTGATTTACCAGTTTCAAGCTCGATAGCTTTGGAAATTTCCCTTCTCCTGCTTCTTCCTGTAGGTTTTCTTTCAGGTGGAGATTCTTTGGGTTCCTCAAAATGGTTCCTTACTAGAAATTCTTCCCAATTATCTCCCATTTTCCTCAAATGATGTTCAATTAAGATTTTGACTAAACCATGGTGATACAAAGTTGTTTCTAGAAATTGAACCCTTTTTTGAACGTTTGAGGCCATTCTTTTCAGACTATGAAGTAGGAAAAAGGGAAAATTAATTTCCTCATCTAAAAAATGCATCATTAACTGAATATGGTAGACATAGAGAGTACCAAATCTACCTTCACAGGTGATAAATTTTTGCAAAATGAGTAACATGTTCCTCCACTTATTCTTTAATGCCGAGCTAGGAATACCTTTTTTTAAAATGGAAACATCCATACCTGGAGTCTTAAGCATTTGCCTCCATGCTTCGTTATGGAATTCCCTATTTTTGAACCACCTTTCTCCTTGTCTAGGTAGTTCCATTGCCTCTGCAATGAAAGCCTCTGTAACAGTGAATTTAATGTCTCCTATTTCGACCTCGGCTCCATTGAAGGACCTTGCAAATGTTTTAGTCACCTCTTTGTGAAAACCACTAAATTTCTCCAAAAATTGCAACCAACCTGCTTGCTGTAACATTTCTCTGATTTTTGGATATCCCTCCAAGTACTTGGTTCCAACCGGTTCAGCCCTCACTATTAGACCCATAGATTTTCTTCCAACCTTCAGTTTACTGCTCCTCTGCTCACGGTGAAAATGGTTGTTAAAGAGATATTTCTTCCCCAAAGATGTTTCCTCCATTTTACAAAGCGGAATGGATAAGTATTGGCTGCGGAAATGAATGATATGGAGTGGTTTTGAAACAAGTATAATGCGGTGAGGTGGTTCATATGAGTTGAAAGCTAACACGGAAGAAAATACCGCGGAGATATTTTGTTAAGCAATTCAAAATCATCATTAAATGCTTTGGCCTAGTGACATGACTGATCAAATCACTTCAGTACTTAACCGTTAAATTTTAAATGATGATCGGATATGGCAACATGGAAGGGTTTTGGGTGTAAAGTTTTATGATATGGCTGATAGGCATGATCAACACGACTAATTAAAACAACCTTTTTGAATCATATATGACTTAACTATGCTAAAATTTTCATGATTTGTCACCATAATAATTTCATACCTTTTCCTTTCCTTTGATTTTCTTCGTGGCTTTGATATGCCTTGTCCTCAATCATTAATTTTCAGTTCCTCATAACTTCTTTGATTTTTCTTGTTGTCTTGGATATGCAGGATCAATTTGTTTCTCAATCAGGTGATTACTGGATAGTGCCTTTAGGATCTCCGGCTACAGAATGTCTGTCTGGCTGCAGAATGTCTGTCTAGCTGCAGAATGTCTGACTGATTGCAGAATGTACCTGTAGAAGCCTTGAAATGGAATGGTTTGAAGCATGAATGGAATGTTAGAATATTGTATGAAATGAGTTAAAAATGGATCATGGAATATGGTGTGATGGAGTATGAGTGGAGTGAGTAATGGAATGAAATGAATCACAACTATGAAGTGGAGTGAAAAAGTGACCTGCAACTTCTGATCTGTATTATTCAATTGCAGAAAGAAATCAATCTTAAAAATTTGAGATGGAAATGAGGTGGACCATGGAATGAAATGAATGAAATGAAATGGAGTATGAAATGAAATTGAATATGGATGAATGGAGTGAAATGGTTCATAAGTGGGATGTGAATTACTTATGATTTTATGATGGCTGCTTGCAGAGAAAAAAAACAAACTTGAAAAGCTAAAGTGTCAAAAAGATTCTGATTTTCACTCTATCTTTTCTGTATAAACATGCTAATCAGAGATTAGTTTTCATGTTTATACTTTATTTTTTTTTATTTTTTTTATTTTTTTTTATTTTTTTTCAAATATCTGACTTCAGAAAATTCAATTAAGTTGATGAAGAAGAAAAATTCTTCTTCATTAACTTCACATCACAGTTTTCCTGGAATTTCTCGACAAATTCTTCTCTCGAGAGTGGCTTATGATACAGATTCAATCTATGACCATTCACAAGAAAAGTGACCTTCTCTTCATCTATTGTCCTGATTTTTATTGCTCCATTGTCAAAAATTATTATAATTTCATATGGCCCAAGCCAATGTGTTTGGAATTTACCTTGAAAATCCTTGAACTTTGAATCAAACAAGAGAGCCCAGTCACCTTCTTC
>CM076577.1:831362671-831473277 GCA_034641835.2 Pinus albicaulis | reverse complement strand
CATCTGCATAGTACCTTACAAATTAGCACCCCATGATCTTGAAAGAAGCATGCCATATTTGGGGTGTATATCAGCCACTACAATGTCCATCACTAGACTTTTGGCTGGAATTTGGGCTAAGTTAACACATAGATATTTTATTAGGCCTAGGCATTTCACTCTACTTCAATCAAAGGAATATAAATCTCTGTATGTTCTGGTCACCTCTAAGCCTAATATTTCCATTATTACTTTGGGCATGAGGTTATGTGATGCCCCTGAATCAAGCATGGCATTGTGCAACATATTATCATGGATATTCAAACTGATGTAGAATGGAGGGGTAGTTCCTTCTTGAAATTTTCCTTCAATTTTTGGTCCAAATAGGAGCTTCTTTTTATCATCACTTAAGTTAACAGTGTCATGAACATATTCTATGTTCAAGGCTTTAAAAACTTGACATCTATATACATTTTGAGTGACTAATTCAGTGAGAGGGACAAAGATTTTGATTTTAGCAATTTTATTCTCTAGGCTAAAGGGAATCTGGTTTTTTGAAATGTTTGATTCAACCTTGTTAGTCACTCCTTTATCAGCAAAATCGGCTTGCTGATTTCTACTATTTACAGTAGTAAAAATGGTTTTTTCAGGGGCATTAGCTGAAATGATAGTGCTGCTAGGGTCACCACTCTATTTTTCATTCATTTGGGTATGTTTTCCCTTGTTTGGATCATAACTTTCAGCCACTGTTTTATGGTTTTCTGATGTCTTTTTGGAAGTATTTACATGATTTTTTTGGCAGAATTATCAGAGGTTTTCTTTTTGGGAGTTTCTGGGCTCTTTTTACTTCTTAGGTCATGTTTTTTGGGTGCTCCTATGATGGAATTTTCGAAATATTGTTCACAGTATTCAGTTTGTAGTGTTCTATCATCATAGGGTGTATATAGACCTTGTTTTCTTTCATGGAGGAAATCAGAATCCTCATTGCTTACTCCCAACATGTTTATGTTAACATCCTCTATTTTTTCATTTGTTTCTCCATCCTCATTAACATAATTTTCTTGAAAAAGAGGTCTGATCTGTTGATCAACATCTCTTCGTCTATTCTGAGGTTGATTTCTCCTAAAATTTTGATTTTGATTCTGGGATTGGTTTATATTTTGAGGAGCTATTTGGTTTTCTATAGATTGATATTTTTCATATATGCTCATCCTCTCCATTATCTTCTCCAATAGCCTTTCCATTTTTGAGTCAGATGTGGAAGGTGTAGCTTCATCCCTATATGATACCCTCTTCTCATTCTTCATTCTAGCTCTCTTCTCAATTAGATTTTCTTCCACACTAAGAGCTCCCTTCTGTATGTCCTCTAAAGTTAAGGGATCCCTTCCTCTTAGCTGATAGGCCATTTTGGGATCAAATCCTTTAGGGAATTTGGCCAAAGTTGAGCCTTGTGGAGGTTTAAAATCTGGGGGTAGTGCGTTATAAACACTATTAAATCTAGTGCAATAATTTTGAACACTTTCCCCAGTGTTTCTCTTGAGGTTGTTGTAATATAAAAGTATATGGAGAGGGTTCTTCCTAATCTCCCATTTGTTTATGAATGTTTGATGTAAATAAGGGAGATAATTTATATTATTAGGAGTTAAACCCTTAAAACATTTCTTGGCCTCTCCTCCTAAACTTTGCGCAAACATTCTCATCTTAATGGTCTCATCTTCTATTTTCATATAATCAAAGGCATCGTTCACCTTGTATACATGCTGTTGCGCAGTAGTGTGTTCATTTCCGGTGAAATGGGGAATTTTGGACTGATAGTCCTGTGGAAAATTGACTAAAGTTAAAGGAAGGACTAGAGGAGCATACCATGTTGCCATGATAGGAAGTTGTGGGATAAATGGGGGGTTTACAAGTGGAGGGTTTATGAAAGGAGTGGGAGGATGGAATGGAGTAGTTTGAACAGTGGGTGTATGGATAACAGAAGTGGTTGGATTAGCAAGAGACTATTGAGTAGACCTAAGATGAGAGAAACCAAAGTTATGAATGAAATGAAGATTAGGTGGAGTGGCTTCTCTATTATCAGTATGTTCACCACTATGTTGGGGTGAGTGTGGAGACTCAAAGTATATCTGATCTATATCACTAAGTGACTTAGTTCTGGATGGGTTTCTTATGGATGGTAAGTCAACTTGTGTATCTTGCAGAGCTGAGAGATTTTCAAGGACAGAATTAGCTCTATGAATTGGTTTGACAATAGTTGAAGTCTTGGATTTAGGATATTCCGAAGGATAATTTCTGAATTATCAACTATCTTAGGAGGATTTGGGTCAGGATAGGCTCTAGTATAAATTCTTCTATAAGCCACTTATGCAGTGTTTTTAGACCTAATGATGAGAAAACTTTAGCCAAGTATGACAGTCTTTTAAAGGCTAACTAATATTTTCAAAGAAAAATCCATCCTCAAAGTCTTCTTAACTAGGTTTGAATGATGATTGAAGGATAAAATAATTTCCCAGTGGAGTCTTAGGAAAAAATAGTGGGGTCAGGGGCCTACTGAATACCAATGGAGTCTCCAGGTGAAGGATTTTTACTTGTTCTAAAGGTTTGGTTTTTTTTCACCATCAAAAATCAATAATAAACAGTCTCAGTGACACTTGTGTTATTTATAGATAGGGGTTCGTTGAGTTGTGAAGTTATCTATTACTCAATGTCTCCCCAGTATGGTCGCCACTATGTTAGGATTCCCGTAGTTTGCAATATTGGAAAGAAAAAACGTTGCAGGGCCTACATCAAAACCACTTTGGAATCCTAGGATCTAGCCCTCCTAGATTCAGAGAGGGATCTCTCTATATGTGTTTAGAATGATATGCTTTTAAAGCTCATGATATGATATTAGGCTAGTTATGAAGCACAAGGGATTTGTTTTGGTTTTGGTTGGGTAAGATATAATCAAAATGAAGGAAGTATTTTCAAGGGTAAAGGTGTGAGTAATTTGAAAGAATGGTTTAGAAGATAGGATAGGTAAGAGACATTATCAATCCATTGGGCTATGGAGTCACAAAAGGATTTAATTGCACAACAAGTTTCAAGAGTGGTCCATGGGGCAAGTCATCTATATCAAAGCATCTCTTTAGGTTGATTTGTGATATGGAACATTAAAAGTGTTGCGAAAGAAGCAAAGCTAATAACCATTTAAGAATATATTAACTACGCTAAACAAGAAAAGCCTTTCAAAGTAACTATTTGAAGCAAGCCAAAGGATAGGGAAAACCACATACCTCTTTGGGAAATTTTTTACTAAAGCACACTTTTCAGACAAAAATCTAGCAATCTAACATATTACCTTCAGAAAGTAGAAAACATTCAAGATAAAGAAAATAATAGCCTAAGGTCAAGTAAGAAATTTGAATCTATCCTGCTTTTGGCATACTCTCAAGGGAAACTTTCGAAACAATTGTTGAAGAGTAAATAATGGACAGGGCTAACCATAAACTTCCTTGATTAGGACTCTACTTAGCATGCAGTAAAAATATCATTCAAGAACAACATCTCAGGTTTTACTCAGCAAGATGTAGGTGCACCAACATTCCTTGACTGGTTATACTCTATTGAAATCATTCCCAAAGTAACAATTAGAGGAAAACATATAGATAAAGCTTATCAGTGAGAAATAGGGTACTTTGCAGTAATTCCTAATCTATATTTCCTTTTCCTTATCAGAGAAAGTGCACAGTATAAAAACATAAGAAAAACAAAAATTACAGTAAGAAAAACATCACCATTGATGTAGACCAGGATCCCATAAATCAGCTTGTATATTTGATGTTCAAACCAGTTACAATTTTCAAGTCCAGTAGGTCTTTACAGCTTCAAACTTCTCTTCTCAGCCTATCTTTCTTCAATTCCTAACAGAGCTTCAATAGCCTCAACAACTATTTACATTCAATAAGTTTTCAACCAACATTTACAATGTGCTCCTCTTATGATATTTATAGGCATATTGAGGCGGTGGAGTGAAAGGAAGATCTAACTTATTCAATTAATACAGAGTAAATGCTTCTCAAACTTTGGGAGGCATAATGAAGAAGATATATAATGTC
The DNA here is from genome assembly GCA_034641835.2 of Pinus albicaulis. Taxonomy (NCBI): domain Eukaryota; kingdom Viridiplantae; phylum Streptophyta; class Pinopsida; order Pinales; family Pinaceae; genus Pinus; species Pinus albicaulis. The sequence goes on along the minus strand of CM076577.1, from coordinate 831,469,201 downwards.
TTAACTCTACTAATTGATTTTTACATTAACTTCCATCTACTTCAGTCACTTTTGTTGACTTTTGAGGCTTTTGGTAGGCTGGTGATTACTTTCTGAGCTATCTTTTGAAATATCTCTGAATGTACATTAACTTTGTATGCTTTTGAGGCGAAACAAACTGGTAGGTGGAATTTTGATCTTTAGAGAAGTAAAGGCTTCGGTGATTTGGAATTTGAAGCCATCTTTCTACTGATCTGTCATGATTTGTTGCTTTAAACTTGAATTAGGCCTTTTATATCCGTTAGGCCTCCTTTAATCATCTTTCGGGCTTTTTTTCCTTTACCGACTATTTTAAATTTTAATTCTTTATCTCTAATCTTCCTTTGATTGTCTCTATGCAGGGTTCCTTTACGTGCTGGAGGGTTTGATGTGTAACCGATTCCCATGAAACATTGATTAAAGATTTGAAATTCGACCCTTTTTGTCCCTCTTCTGCATTTGATTAGGCAACAAAGGATCATCATCCTCAACCATGAGCCAGTGTAATTGGTTGTGGGAAGAATTTAAATCCTTTTCGCCATGAAAACCTGCAACACACACAAAATGATAAAATAAAACCTGCGATGCTTGGGTTAAACTACTTCAGAGGGCTTTGGCGGGGGTGGAGGAGCAGCGGAGTGGATTCTGTTAGCGCTCAAATCTACCTCAGGCTGAAATGAAGTAAACTCAAGGCTACATCAAACCACGCTCAGCCTCGTAGCTAGCCCTTCGAGGACAGGAGAGGGCTCTCTCCGTCAATCTCGGGAAAATGAGTAATAGGATGCGAGATGACTTACAATAAGAACTGATTTTAGGCTAGTAAAGAGATAGGTCTGTTTGATTTTTGATTTTTTGGGTTTTCGCTGGAGAAATGGGAAAACAAATTTTGGGTCCGGGGATAAGGTCAGACCTTTGCAGATTTCAAGTTAGGGCGAGGTAGGTGAATGTCTTGATGCTTTTGATTGGATATATGGACAGATTAGACCGACGAGGAGCTGAAGAGGGCAAAGAAGAACTTGGATCCTCTCCAAACAGCTGAAAACATATAGAACTAACCGAATTCAAAGGCCAAGCACTGTAAACAATGGATTCAACCTTATTCACTCATTCAATTTAGTTCAGAAGCATAATGAAAGGATGGCATACATTAAACATGAAGAAACTTACAGTAAACAAAGAAGAAACACCATCAAGAACAAAACACCACAAGGATCCCAACAAGTGCCGCAAAACCCCTGATCTTTCCTTAGCCAAAATATGAAAAATATGTACAATGATATCAAAAGTATCCCAAGAGTCCAACCCGTAGAATGCCTCAGAAATTACAATATATAGATCACTCTAACACCTTTCCCCACCTCTAGGGGTCGAATTCCCTCTTCAGGGATCAGTTTCAACCAATTCTATTCATGGAACTACAATCTAGGCAGCTAACAACTTGCCTCTAAAAGAGTGGAAACTGATCCATTACATGATTTTTTACCCTTTTGAGAGTGAATCTTCTAGAATAGATAAAAACAAGCCAAAGTTACATGTCAAATATGAATTTACATCATAAAAACCCAAAAATTCCATCCACAAGAAAAACTGGTCCATACTAGGCGAAAATCTGAGCTGGCAGCTGAAAACTCAGGAAAAATTTAAGTGGGTCGCTTTTGAGCCGAGTGGGTCGTGCGTTTTCCAGCCTGATTTTGAGGTACTTCCCGGCATCCAAATTCAGCTCATGATAGCTCTTTGGAAAGCCCGGGATGTTTACTATCCAACCCAAGTGGAATTTCTGAATTTGGAGCTCATTTGACCCTCCAAAACCGCATTCTCCCAGAGGTACTTCCTGTTGGTGCAAAAGGTGGCAGCAAGGTGGTTTTCATGGTGTTTTTGAGCTCTTTGACCATCCAGATTTTGATGAAATGCTTAGTTGATTTCTAAGGATGCATAACTAACCATGAAAAATCCAAAAATCAAAAATTTCCTCCAGCAAGTGTCCCAAAAAAAAGTGAGCGCATGGGTGCGCGACCCGCTTAACTGAAAAACCTGTTTTTGAGACCAAAAATTTGAAAATGACAAAAATTTCTCCGAATTTGCTCAAATTCGGAGTGAAGACCCTCCATCATGTATCTTTCTCAGTCAACTAAGCCTCGGCCAAAATCCGGAGTGGATCAGGCCTCTTCCGCCGTCTTAGTGCTTTGCGCAACCTCCTCTTCATGATCTTCATTCTCGCTTTGCAGACATGCATGCGAGCCCAATAATGGCCTTTCATGTGACGAAGCATGTCTTTGTCTCAATTGGCCTTCGCCAACAATTTCTCCAGATGGATGTTCACATGTGTGAGTACAGTATCTCTGTCAGTTGGTGTCATGTCACCGGGTCTCTTTCGATTCCACTGTCGGTCCTCACGGATTCGACGCAACTCATAATATGTGAGCTCATCCTCAAGCTATTTGTTGCGCTGCTCCAAATAGTTAATCACTCACTGAGCCTTCTGCAATTGATCTTTCATCTTGTCATTCTCGGCCCTTTGCTCCTGGATGACTTCCCTCTGTTTCGAGCTGGGAGAGCTCGCATCAACATCAATGACTGTGAAATCTGTGTCCCGGCCTCCTGATGGGCCCTCATCATGCATGGGCCTCTTGCCCCTGTCCTGTACCTGTACCTGTGCTAAAGAAGAAGGCGAGACCCCTTCCACATCATGTGGAGATAATACTCGCTCTGCTGATGAAGTCGGCAAGACCCCTTCCACCTCACGTGGAGATAATACTCGTCGTGTCACTGCAAATAAGGCCCTGTGGCCTCGCTGATATGTCTGAACCAAAGGAGTGCTGATATGCTCAACCTCAAACATGTCCGGCTGGTGTGAAGGCTCTCCTGCATCATGAACTGTCTCGGGAGGTGGCTGTGGCACTCTGAAAAAGTCTCTGGAAATGAAATCCTCCCAAGTGATGCCCTGCTCTGCCAACTGATGCAACACTATGATCTTGATCAAAGCGTAATGGTATATACTCCTGTACTGCTGCACTGGGCTTGTCTTCCTTTGCACAAACATCACCATCCTCTCTATGTTGCGATATATGAAGTACAGAATATTCATCATACGTACCCTTGTGAAGTGCATCAACAAACGAATATGGTACGCAAAAAGACGAGCATACCTGCCCTCACAACTAAAATACTGAATGATGAGCTTCATCAGCGGTGCATACTCATCTCTCAAGAATCTGAATGGAAAAACTCTGCTCAAGTAACTCATATATCCAGTTTTAATGTATGGCTCATAATGGAATTTATCTAAATGCTGACGCTTGTTCCATTCCTCGCTCATGTTTGGTATGTCAGTGGCTTGAGCAATAGTCAAGGGTGACAAAATGAAATCAACCCCGGCAAGATTTACCCGGCCATCCCGTAAATGTAGAACAAACAGACGGGCCAATTCACGATGAAGCCGGGTTTGTGCAATCATCTCACAAAATCTGAAACATGACAAATACCGAAAAAAATCCATTGCTAATGGACATGCCTGCAACCGAGCCAAAGAAGTAGGCTCCTCTCTGCGATGATTACCACTTCTGTTACCTCTATGAGACCCCCGTGGCACATTACCTTCAGTCATGGAATCACTGCCTGACCCTTGCTCATACTCTGACTCTGTCTCTGACATGGCTCTGAACAAGATATTGGCACTATGTATACTGATATAAATGCAGTGAAAACAAAGTTATGATGTGTGTTTTAACACCCAACAAATATCCCCCACCGTCAAAGCACCATAAGGAAACAAGCAATGATAATATCTCTGTTTTAGGTGGATTGAAAAAGAAGCACAGTCTTTGTTTTAATTGCAAGTGAAACTTGACCAAAGGAAGCAGGCAGCCTTTAGAATATTGAGCAAATCTTGTCAAAGGGAGCAATGCATCATATGACTGTGTTTATCAATGGGCAATAACAACAGAGTTATAAGTGTCAATGGGCAGTGAAAACAGTGTTATGAGAACGTTTTTATCATTGGGCAGTGAGACACAACATGACCATAATCACCATGGAACACAAGCCTTAACAATGGTAAAGCAATAACGATGACCACGATGGTATAATGGGCATGAAAACAGTGGGGTTTGAACACATATGCCAAGGTGGATATATATCAATGATACAAGTTAGGAGAAAAACTCATACAACCATCCATATACATTTAAAAACCTTGAAGAACAAAACTGCCATGACTGTAGGGTTTTAGTCTTCCATTCAAATGTTTGAAGTTATCAATGATACCACCAGCATATTAAAAACCACTGTGCAATAGTTAAAAACCTGTTTGAAGGCCGTTGGAGGCGATCTAAAACGAAACTGGGCGTTCAAATCGACTTTCCTGAATTCTACCGGCAAGTGGGTCGCTTTTCTCCAAGTGGGTCGCTTTTCCCCAAGTGGGTCGCGCCCGTTATAATTTTGCACTGCGAAAAATGCCCAAGTGGGTCGCTCTTGCCCAGGTGGGTCGCTCTTGCCCAAGTGGGTCGCTCGACCTCCAAACCCTGTCAACGATGCTTCAAAACTCGAATTCGGCCTTCAAACTCTAGATTTCGATTTGTATGCTGTGGATTGTTGGAAATGAAACTTGTTTGGCCTTTTATATATGATGTAAATATCTTTCACAATCAGATTTGATCCAAATCTATTTGATAACCCATATTACAATGTTTTTGTATTTTCACATTTGGCTTTTTAATACAATCTCTTTTTGGCTTTTCTGAGCTCAGATTTGATGATTTTGTTGTCTTCTTGCAGGGGTATGGCTATTTAGCTAAGGAAAAGACCAGAGGTCTGCCTTGAAATTTCTTCTTGGTGGAATAAGCACAATTTATTACAAAAATAATAATGAACAATTTCTAGTTCCAAAATAGAGTTTTGGACTAGAAATGTTTTTAAAATGCTGATGATAATAAAACATGAAATCAAAATATGTGGAACCATCCTCATCCTGCAGGCTTTATGACTGGTATACAAATGACTCGAAAACCCTAGACACTAGGACCAAAGACACTTATTGACATTTTAATGACCATAAATGAAATGACAATGATTTTGAGTGATTTTTGAGGAAATTTTTTAAAATAGCACTGCAGGTGTAAACATGAGGAAACATAAGACAACAGACCCCTTCGTCAGTCAATGCCATGCTCCTAGCGAAATGCAACGAAGTGGAACAAGCGAGACACCTAAGAATGAATATGCAAAAGACGAAATGATCACTGACGGAGGGCTGTAAGGGCCGACTCTAACATTGGCTCCAATGGGGATGGTGGCTCCATGGAGATGCCAAGAACGGCAGATCTCTGGGGGAGTCAGACAGTGCCTCTCATCCATTGGGCGATGGAATCATTTTTTGAATGGATAACGCAAAACCTTTGACACATTTATTGAATGAAAACTTGACTGAAAAGTGACTGAAACCGACTCGATGGTAAACTGAAATAACTTGAAAAAACTGACTCAACAGACCAAACACAAATGACTCATGACTGAATTAAAACAAAACTTTACCAAGCTTTTGAAAAAAGGCAGCAATCCATCAAGATTTGGAATCATGATGACAACCACCTGCATACCAATGAAATATGTACAATCATGTATAATTGGCTTTCCAATGTAACCAGTCAAGCAAATGGCTTCTTGACTGATTTCCCTGATCAGATCTTCTGGTCAACAATACAAACTGATAATTGAGCATCCAAAAACATAGCTGACCATGATCTCCTTCATCACTGAACACTGCAATAATCACTTTCACTGCTGACTGTAACAAATCTGCCATTGGATCCTGAAAAACATGAAGATTTACCTCCTGCTGAAGAAACAAGGTGTCTTTCTCTTCTGATTTTGATCTGTCTTCATCATGTACTTTAGTACAAGTATGCTCCTGGGCTTCAAAAAACTCTGAACAGGTAGGTGAGAAAATCTCTTCTTGAGAAAACATTTCAACACATGAAACATATGAAGAAGAAACTGAAAGGGAATCTTGAATGATCTGATCTTCTGTAGCCTGAATATAATGTAGGTCATCTTCATATGATATCACAACCAGATTATCATGTTCCTTATTACATTTATCAAGCATAAGAAAAGAAACTTCAGCTGATTCCTGATGCTCAAACATGATATCTCTATCATCTACCAATGATTCATCCAAAAGAACTTCTTTACTTACTTGAACGGAGATGACATCTTGTTTTGCATAAAATGACTGAATTACCTCATCATGAAGGCTGTGTTCTAATGAACTGAAAACATTTGAGTCCATACCTTTGTCTTCTTCATTGCAGATGAACTCAACAGCAAAGTTCTCCTTTTCAGGATTCAGCACAAGGTATTCTTGGTCATTATAATCTGAATCTAGATCTGAAATAGATGGCTGGTCATTATCACAATCTGAAACTGAAACTTGATTTCTCTGCATGCTGTCTTCTTCTGTGGGCAGATCTGAAACAAGCTCTTCTCTCTCATCATCTTCAGCCATATGACAAATTTCAACCTGCTGATCTATAAGGCTACTTACCGGACTGTCATCCTTTTCAGAAAAGGAAGAAGTTTCACCATCACCTTCTTGACCATGTGCACACTGCAGATCTGCGCTAACTTGAGCTGGAACTAGATTGTTCAAGAGTTGATCTATCTCGTCTTCAGATAGAGGAGATAATACCTTCTGTTTTCTTTGGCTCAAACAATGATTGTCTTCATTGATTTCAAGTGAAGGAGTATACAAATTTTCCTCATACTGCTGATCCATTTTATGTAATTCCTGTTCACTGTCAACATGAAAAATGGCTTCATTTTCCACCGTACTAAGATCTTGATCCTGCTGCAAATTTTCATGATCGTCTTTATGCTGCTGAAATGGATTTTCATACAGGGCTTCCATGATCTCATCATCCATGAAATTATCATCTTCATAATATTTCTCAAGGCTTTCAATAAAAGTAGAAGCATGTTTGCAACAGTCATGAACTAAATTTAACGATGGATGAGATACTTGATATCTTTCAATGAACAGGGCATGAAAATCCTCTAAACAATAAATACAGGCCAACGGCAAATTTTCATACCAAGATTGGGCTTCACCTTCCAGAGTGGCCAGGAATATCTTCATCAAGCAATCTTTAGGAAAATACACCTTCAACTTGCGAATATGCATGTGAAATCTAACCAGATGTAAAGCAGCATCCTTCTTACCATCATCGTTAAACGTAGGCAGATTCCTTGACCAATCTACCTTGGGCATCTTATTCGGAAAACCTGGAATGTGATCTCGGCTCATGGGAGCGTATCTTCTCGTGATTCGGTCCATCTTGAAAATCTCACAGCTACTGATCTCGCTGCAGTGAAGTCACCATGAAGCATCGATTTCTGGATTTGTTCCGTGAATGAAGTCACCAGGTGAATGATTTCAGCCTTGCGATGTCTGACCGTTGTTCACCATCAACGATCAGATCTGAACTTGATACATGTACTGGGGCAATTTACAAGTTAAATACTACGATTACAAGTTATACCGGAGATCGACTGAAGCAGCGTTTATCTACTTCGATGATGCATAGCAACAGCGTTTCGAAGGCTACCTGGCGTGACTTCAGACTCCGTCTATAACAAGCAAACGTTTTGAGTTTCTCCCCAGTATGGTCGCCACTATGTTAGCGCTCAAATCTACCTCAGGTTGAAATGAAGTAAACTCAAGGCTACATCAAACCACGCTCAGCCTCGTAGCTAGCCCTACGAGGACAGGAGAGGGCTCTCTCCGTCAATCTCGAGAAAATGAGCAATAGGATGCGAGATGACTTACAATAAGAACTGATTTTAGGCTAGTAAAGAGATAGGTGTGTTTGATTTTTGATTTTTTGGGTTTTCGCTGGAGAAATGGGAAAACAAATTTTGGGTCCGGGGATAAGGTCAGACCTTTGCAGATTTCGAGTTGGGGCGAGGTAGGTGATTGTATTGATGCTTTTGATTGGATATACGGACAGATCAGACCGACGAGGAGCTGAAGAGGGCAAAGAAGAACTTGGATCCTCTTCAAACAGTCGAAAACATATAGAACTAAATGAATTCAAAGGCAGAGCATGGTAAACAATGGATTCAACCTCATCTACTCATTCAATTTAGTTCGAAGCATAATGAAAAGGATGGCATACATTAAACATGGAAAAACTTACGGTAAACAAAGGAGAAACACCATCAAGAACAGAACACCACAAGGATCCCAACAAGTGCCGCAAAACCCCTGATCTTTCCTTAGCCAAAATATGAAAAATATGTACAATGATATCAAAAGTATCCCAAGAGTCCAACCTCTCCCACCTCTGGGGGTCGAATTCCCTCTTCAGGGATCAGTTTCAACCAATTCTAATCATGGAACTACAATCTAGGCAGCTAACAACTTGTCTCTAAAAGAGTGGAAACTGATCCATTACATGATTTTTTACCCTTTTGAGAGTGAATCTTCTAGAAGAGATAAAAATAAGCCAAATTTACATGCCAAACATGAATTTACATCATAAAAACTCAAAAATTCCATCCACAAGAAAAACTGGTCCATACTAGGCGAAAATCTGAGCTGGCAGCTGAAAATTCAGGAAAAATTTAAGTGGGTCGCTCTTGAGCCGAGTGGGTCGCGCGTTTTCCAGCCTGAATTTGAGGTACTTCCCGGCATCCAAATTGAGCTCATGATAGCTCGTTGGAAAGCCCTGGATGTTGACTATCCAACCCAAGTATAATTTCTGAATTTGGAGCTCATTTGACCCTTCAAAACCTCATTCTCCCAGAGGTACTTCCTGCTGGTGCAAAAGGTGGCAGCAAGGTGGTTTTCATGGTGTTTTTGAGCTCTTTGACCATCCAGATTTTGATGAAATGCTTAGTTGACTTCTGAGGATGCATAACTAACCATGAAAAATCCAAAAATGAAAAAATTTCCTCCAGAAAGTGTCCCAAAAAAAAGTGAGCGCATGAGTGCGCGACCCGCTTAACTGAAAAACCTGTTTTTTGACCCAAAAATTTGAAAATGACAAAATTTTCTCCGAATTTTCCCAAATTCGGAGCGGAGGTCCTCCATCATGTGTCCTGCCCAGTCAATGAAGCCTCGGCCAAAATCCAAAGTGGATTAGGCCTTTTCCGCCGTCTTAGTGCTTTGCGCAACCTCCTCTTCATGATCTTCATTCTCGCTTTGCAGACATGCGTGCGGGCCCAATAATGGCCTTTCATGTGACGAAGCATGTCTTTGTCTCGATTGGCCTTCGCCAAAAAATTCTCCAGATGGATGTTCACATGTGTGAGTACAGTATCTCGGTCAGCTGGTGTCATGTCACCGGGTCTCTTTCGATTCCACTGTCGGTCCTCACGGATTCGACGCAACTCATAATATGTGAGCTCATCCTCAAGATGTTTGTTGCGCTGCTCCACATAGTTAATCACCCACTGAGCCTTCTGCAATTGATCTTTCAGCTTGTCATTCTCGGCCCTTTGCTCCTGGATGACTTCCCTCAGTTTCGAGCTAGGAGAGCTCGCATCAACATCAATGACTGTGAAATCTGTGTCCCGGCCTCCTGATGGGCCCTCCTCATGCATGGGCCTCTTGCCCCTGTCCTGTACCTGTACCTGCGCTGAAGAAGAAGGCGAGACCCCTTCCACATCATGTGGAGATAATACTCGCTCTGTTGATGAAGTCGGCAAGACCCCTTCCACCTCACGTGGAGATAATACTCGCCGTGTCGCTGCAAATAAGGCCCTGTGGCCTCGCTGATATGTCTGAACCAAAGGAGTGCTGATATGCTCAACCTCAGGCATGTCCGACTGGTGTGAAGGCTCTCCTGCATCATGAACTGTCTCGGGAGGCGGCTGTGGCACTCTGAAAAAGTCTCTAGAAATGAAATCCTCCCAAGTGATGCCCTGCTCTGCCAACTGATGCAACACTATGATCTTGATAAAAGCGTAATGGTATATACTCCTGTACTGCTGCACTGGGCTCGTCTTCTTCTGCACAAACATCACCATCCTCTCTATGTTGCGATATATGAAATACGAAATATTCATCATACGTACCCTTGTGAAGTGCATCAACAAACGAATATGGTACGCAAAAAGACGAGCATACCTGCCCTCACAACTAAAATACTGAATGATGAGCTTCATCAGCGGTGCATACTCATCTCTCAAGAATCTGAATGGAAAAACTCTTCTCAAGTAACCCATATATCCAGTTTTAATGTATGGCTCATAGTGGAATTTCTCTAAATGCCGACGCTTGTTCCATTCCTCGCCCATGTTTGGTATGCCAGTGGCTTGAGCAATAGTCAAGGGTGACAAAATGAAATCAACCCCGGCAAGATTTACCCGGCCATCCCGTAAATGTAGAACAAATAGACGGGCCAATTCACGATGAAGCCGGGTTTGTGCAATCATCTCACAAAATCTGAAACATGACAAATATCGAAAACAATCCATTGCTAATGGACATGCCTGCAACCGAGCCAAAGAAGTAGGCTCCTCTCTGCGATGATTACCACTTCTGTTATCTTTATGAGACCCCCGTGGCACATTACCTTCAGTCACAGAATCACTGCCTGACCCTTGCTCATACTCTGACTCTGTCTCTGACATGGCTCTGAACAAGCTATTGGCACTATGTATACTGATATAAATGCAGTGAAAACAAAGTTATGATGTGTGTTTCAACACCCAAAAAATACCCCCACCGTCAAAGCACCATAAGGAAACAAACAATGATAATATCTCTGTTTTAGGTGGATTGAAAAAGAAGCACAGTCTTTGTTTTAATTGCAAGTGAAACTTGACCAAAGGAAGCAGGCAGCCTTCAGAATATTGAGCAAATCTTGTCAAAGGGAACAATGCATCCTATGAATGTGTTTGTCTATGAGCAATAACAACAGAGTTATAAGTGTCAATGGGCAGTGAAAACAGAGTTATGAGAATGTTTTTATCATTGGGCAGTGAGACACAACACGACCATAATCACCATGGAACACAAGCCTTGACAATGATAAAGCAATAACGATGGCCACGATGGTATAATGGGTATGAAAACAATGGAGTTTGGACACATATGCCAAGGTGGATATATATCAATGATACAAGGTGGGAGAAAAACTCATAAAACCATCCATATACATTTGAAACCCTGAAGAAACAAAGCTGCCATGACTATAGGGTTTACTCTTCCATTTCAAATGTTTGAAACCATCAATGATACCACCAACACATTAAAAACCATTGAGAAATTGTTTAAAACCTGTTTGAAGGCCGCTGGAGGCGATCCAAAACGAAACTGGGCGCTCAAATCGATTTTCCGGAATTCTGCTGGCGAGTGGGTCGCTCTTCTCCAAGTGGGTCGCTCTGCCTAGGTGGGTCGCGCCCGTTGTAATTATGCACTGCGAAAACTGCCCGAGTGGGTCGCTCTGCCCAGGTGGGTCGCTCTTGCCCAAGTGGGTCGCTCGACCTTCAAACCTTGTCAACGATGCTTCAAAACTCAAATTCTGCCTTCAAACTCCAGATTTCGATTTATATGCTGTGGATTGTTGGAAATGAAACTTGTTTGGCTTTATATATATGATGTAAATATCTTTCACAATCAGATTTGATTCAAATCTAATTGATAACCCATATTACAATGCTTTTGTATTTTCACATTTGGCTTTTTAATACAATCTCTTTTTGGCTTTTCTGAGCTCAGATTTGATGATTTTGTTGTCTTCTTGTAGGGGTATGGCTATTTAGCTAAGGAAAAGACCAGAGGTCTGCTTTGAAATTTCTTCTTGGTGAAATAAGCACAATTTATTACAAAAATAATGATGAACAATTTCTAGTTCCAAAACAGAGTTTTGGACTAGAAATGTTTTTTAAAATGCTGATGATAATAAAACATGAAATCAAAATTTGCGGAACCATCCTCATCCTGCAGGCTTTATGACTGGTATACAAATGACTCAAAAACCCTAGACACTAGGACCAAAGACACTTATTGACATTTTAATGACCATAAATGAAATGACAATGATTTTGAGTGATTTTTGAGGAAATTTTTAAAATAGCACTGCAGGTGTAAACATGAGGAAACATAAGACAACAGACCCCTTCGTCAGTCAATGGCATTCTCCTAGCGAAATGCAACGAAGTGGAACAAGCGAGACACCTAAGAATGAATATGCAAAAGACGAAATGATCACTGACGGAGGGCTATAAGGACCGACTCTAACAGAGCCCCTCCTGCATAATCCCAATTGCCTCTTGGATTTGCCTGCCTTCCAGGAATGAAAATTATTCCTTATAAATATTCTGAGACAACATTGGCTTCGATATGTTAGCTATAATTTTTTCAATGATATTGTATATACTATTGCATAAAGAAATAGGCATGAATTCATGAAAATAGTGAGGGGAACCAGTATTTGGAATAAAATAAATGAATATGGAGTTAAATGCATCATACATGCTTCTAGATAGCCTGTAGTCCTCAACTACTTTCAAGAGATCGACTCCTAATAAATTATAAAAATCTATAAAATAATTCAACTGGAAACCCATAAGGTCTTGGGATTTTATCCCTTTGAAATCCATGCAATACTTTTTTCATCTCCTCTTCAAACACATGTTCCATAATATATTGGTTTATATCATCATAAATATACCTGGGGAAATAACAAGACATATTAATCACCTCCACTAACGATGCTTCCTGAGGAGCCTTGAAAAGGGTTATGAAGTGAGTAATTCCCAATATGGTAAGGTAGCCAAAATTTGAGGCCTGACCACCCTTCAGATCATCTAAATCCCATATAGATTTAATGGCATGATGATCCCTTTCAAAATGATGAAAAAACTTTGAATTCTCATCCCCAATTTTAGCCACACTACCCTTATTTTTAGCCTCTGTTAGTGTCTGTTAGTTCTGCCTATCACCAGTGATCAAATGTGCTCTTTCAAAGTTGTTGTTAGGGTGTCGAGTCAAATTTTTATCATTTCATTAGGTTTCAAATAAAAATATTGTTATTGGTTTAGCCTTTTTAGGCATTTTCCTTCTTACATCATGATTAGGTTTTTAAAAAGTCATTTTGGTACTGCCATCATGGATGGTAATGAGTCATGAGTCGTGGATAGAATCATCTTGTCAGTTATCATCACATGGTCACATGTCATTTCATAGGTTTAATGGTCAAATTCATGGTTTCATGGTCCATTAGGTGTCATGATGGAGTCAAACCATCAAAAGTCAAATAAAAGTCATGTCACACTTAGATCATCATGAATGAAAGATGAAATTTTGTAAAAAGGTTCTAAATGACGTTTTCAAATGTTTTGTGGCATCAAAAAGTAATAATGCTCATAAAAATATCAAAAGAACGAGGTTCAAACATGCAAATTCATTCTTGGAAAAGGACAAGTGGGTCCCATCCCCACTCAAAAGAGGTCAACTTAGCTCATAAAAGGAAAAAAGACAAAGGAGAAATTCATTTGCACTCATCTATCCTCATACCATTGAGCTTCTCTCTCCCATTGGAAAGAAAATTGATTTTTTTCCTCTCCTTGGTAATTTTTATCATTCGCTGTGCATCTGGCCAAAGCACTGCACATCTGGTCAAATCATTGCACTTTAGAAGACATCACCGCACATCTGCACTGCACATAGAAAGACTACACTATGCTTCTGGGAAAAGCATCCATCGTTTTGTGGAATGAATGACAACCAATTATCCAAGGGTTTTCTTCACTTAAGAAGGTTCCATAAGCTCAACTGAAATTTTTTATCTCAACCCTTGCATCAACTTTCCTAAGGTTCAAGCAAATACCTTCTCTTAGGGTTTTTCTTGCTTTATCAGTTTCCTAGTCAGCATATTTCATTTTCTAAGGTAAAAAATTGAAACTCTTCTTCACATACCTTCAATTACACCTCATTCATTATCCCAAAACATCTTCTATACAATTTTTTTTTTTTATCTACATTGTTTCCCCTACAAATCCTAGTCTACCCTTAAACCCATCATATCCCTTCATCTACCCACTGCCTTAAATCCCCTATTTTTCCCTCATATCACCTAGGGTTTCATTATGGAGACTAATACCTCACCTTCAAAAAGGAAAAAATATAACAAGGGAGGCAAAATTTTGAGTTTTGGACATTCATGTGTCAAAGAAATCATTTCTTCTCCCTTAATCAAGAAATTCTTTGAAGATGTAAACTGCGTGGAGTTTTTCCATAAGATCCAAGAGGTTGGCTATCACGAGAAACTCACAGAAATTTTTTCCACTACATTGAAGAGAGACAAAAATACCCTAGCAGGAGTAGACTTTATAGTTTTAGTGGATGCCATCTCTCAAGCCACATGTATACCTAATTATGGAGATAATTGGTTCAATGGTATGGATTTGGACATTGAGGAGTACAAACCCTACCTAAAATCACATTACAAAAATGATCCTTCACATGTTTTTCCATTTAGATACTTACTTGAGAAGTATGCTCCATTGATGAAAGTGATAATAAAAACTTCACATGTGAAGGAAGGTTCTCAAGGCTCAACCAATATCACATAAGACTTCTCATGCACTTCACAACTGCCAAATCTCTCAATTTGTGTAATTTCTTGTATAGGAGCATAGGTAAAATGTCTGAAAAGGTGAAAGTGAAAGGCAAAGAACATCATCCTAGCCTTTTTCATCATAGTTTGGTAAAGTTTATAGTTCTCCATCAGTTAGCAGAAAAGAACATGACATGGGATACTTTCATGGAGGCAACCTTGCTCATGCCTGTTGTTATTCCACCTAGAAAGCAACAAACCTTATCACCAACATTTCAAGAGGTGGGTTCTTCTAGTAGGATATCTGCCCAGTCACCAAAGGAATTGGTTACAAAGAAAACTAAAGAAGAAGCGACCAAAACCTATACAAGAGGAAGGAGGCTTGTGTTTGCTCCAAACATTGTGGAAGGGCCAAGCTTACATCACCAGAACAAGGATTACTATGACAACATGAGGCATCTTTGCATGATGAGGAGCTCATCCATCATGACATTGATATAGTAGAATTGGAGGCTAGTCAAGGGAATGAAACCACAGAACAGGTCATCAAGGAGAAAGCTGCTCAGATCATGGAGCTCAAGGACAATTTGGTAAGGGCCAATTTCATAATTTCCTTCCTAGAGCAAGAGAATAATCAATTGAAGGAAAAGTAGTTATTTTTAGAGAAGAATCAATTTAAAGCTAATATGCAAGATGTGAAGGGAAAAGCTGTGGTTGAAAGTGAAGATTCAGATAAGCATGAAGATCAGGTGACATGGAAAAGGCCAAGGACCATGGGTCTCCGAAAGACACTTCAAAAAGAAAGAGAAAAAAATCCACTAGTTGAAGAGCTGACATTTGATGAAAGGATAACCATGGAAATCAATGAAAATAAAGAGTTTTGGGTTGAAAAAAGTGAATTGTCACTTATATAAGCTCCTTGAAAAATCCAACAGAGAAAACAAGTTTCAAAGGCATATCACTTCCCACTACTACATAAGGAATCAAATTTGCAAAGTCAAAGTCAAACAATTGCAAGCTAAACTGAAAGAGGCCCTAATCAACGAAAAGGAGGAGGGTAAGTTACTGCTTGTCGATGCTTCTCTAATAGCATAGCACATCACATCAAGACTTCATGGAGCATGCTTGGCTCAATTTTGAAGAGTTTTGAAGAAATTTTGCAATTTTGTGAATTTTTGAGTATTTTGGCAATTTTCATCATCCCCAGATGTGCAGTGAGCTCACGCTACACTTTTCCTCAAGGCATCCAAATGAAAAAAATCAGAATTTTTGGAAATATTATGACCTCTAATTTGGAAATATTATGACCTCTAATTCAGACCCATTTCCTTGGTTTTCTGATATCTTGCACAAATTTCAAGAAAAACGCAAAAAAGTGCCCTAAAAACATGTTTCTGCCATTATTTTGGACCCCTCGCTGCACATCTGGATAATTCTTGGGAAATGAAGATATATCAACCTATAAAGGGTCATTTTTCATGCTTAAATATGCTAAAGTCAACTACACTCTTCAAGCTATCTAGAACATGTCTTATTTTCAGATTTGGACTTCAGGAAGACACTCAAAAACCTCCTCCAATAGATTGCTACGCTTTTGCAAAAAACCTGCTACATTTCCAGAAATTTACCCTGCAATTTTGTAATTTGAAAATTTACTGTGGTAAAAAGTTAAGGGTTGAATGATATAGGGTAAATTGTCAAAACTAAATGTAATTGTGGTCAACTTTAGCTAGTTAAATGTCTTATCATGTATTAAAATCTTTGAGAAATTAGCTCAAGTGGTTTAAAAAAAAAAGGAGGAAGTCAGTTGGGTAACCTCCCTTGTTTGTAGTAGACATTGAATAGGTGCATGAATTTGGTTTTTATTGGATAAAATTCGACCTCCAAGGGAGGATTTTGACCTCGGTGACTATATGAGGAATTTTTTAATCATTTTGAAAAGGTTGGACATCAGAGGATTGTAACTCTTGTAGCTTGTACTTTCACTTTCATATTCAGAAATCAAAGGATGCAGTTGCAACTATTATCTAGCGATTCATGTGCAGTGAGTTTATGATCATGTATTTTCTCTATTATATTCTTTTATGAATGATATATAGCTCTTATTTCCATTTCTTGTATCTTCAATGGCTTTCCTTACATTTCATTGACATAATTATATTCATTTATCTCTGTTTATATGGGAATGTCATTTTACGTTTCATGCTTCCAGTTTAATGAATTCATGATTAAACATGCTCATTAAATCCCTATACTTTTTCATACCCTCCACCGTACCTACAAAACCCTAAAGCCATCATAGATCCACTACTACCTTTCTCCTTTATATCATTGCAGCTGTAAATCCTTTTGATATTTAGACCTAGCTATTTGGTTTCATCCCTAATCCAACATCAAAACTTAATTAAAGACTCAAAAAATACTCGAGCTTATCATATCTAGCCTAATATCCTTCATATCATAGTCAATACTTGACTGTGATATTATAGAGAGAGCCCTCTTAGCCTGGTAGGGCTAGCTACTAAGTCAAAGTGGTATGTGGTTACCTTTGTTAGTCTCATTTTCAGCCCTGGGAGAATAGATGGAGTGCTAACATCCTCCATGGTTCCTCCTTTTCCACAAGGATTCTCCTTCTGGTAGCTTCTAGCTAAATTATATGTTGCTTAGATTCCACCAATAAATAACCCCCCTCCCCCTGTTGAATCTTCTAGCTACTCCAATTCTCGCTCAATATTATTCAAAACCTCCTCTTCCCTTAGACACTTTTCCTTTGAACATTCAAGAGTGGCCCCTTTCAGTCTTTTGTAGTTATTCGAGAATTGGTTTAGGATTGATCCTTTCTTATTAGGGCCACATGACATCCATTTTTCCACCATAATATTACATAATGATTCATCCTTCAACCATATTAAATTAAATTTAAAGGGGGATTTTGGCTTTCTAATGCCTCTTTTTAATTTGAGAAAAATGGGATGATGATCATAGCAAACCCCCACTCATGTCCATTGATGAAAAATATGAATTTTATTCATTAGGGATTCGAAAACCATAAATTGATCAATCCTATGGGCTATCATGGCATTTCTAGTTCTCCCATTTCGCCAAGTAGGTTTGGATTTGATCATATCTACATCAACCAATTTATGTGAATCCAATAAGTGAGCAAATAAGTTAGATGAGGGGTCAAGGTGTGCATGCTCACCCAAAAATTTAGAGACCCCTAGGGAGAAATTTAGATCACCTCCAACAATCAATTTCTCAATTTTCATGAAATTATTATCCATCAAACTTTCCAAAAAACCATTATGTCCTAGCATGGCCATAAATGTTCACCAAATTAATTTTGATACCCAATTCATTCATAAATATATCAACCCCTAAAGTCCCTTTAAAATCCCATGAGATTAAGACTTTAATAGATCTTTCCTTAAAGCCCATGGCCAAACCATCAGACCTCCCTCTAGCATCCATTGTGATAGAATACCATCCCAAAATCAGAGCTTCTAATGTTTTCACCACCCCTTCACCACCTCCTAGAGTTTCTTGAATATATATGACATCAAAGTATGACTACATAAGTCATTTAAGGTCTACCAATTTGGAGGGGCTAGCCAACCCTTGATAGTTGAATGATAAAAAAATCATTAGCGATAGGGAGTAGGGGTTTTCATTGCTCTAAGCACCCCATCAATATATTTCCTTCTGCCAGCTACTACATTTTGGCTCGCTTGAATATTAGCCTTGGACATATGTGTATGTATGCCTCTAGGATTCCTAAGGAGTTTAGAAGGGGAGGGAGGTCCAAAACCACCTACAATATCCAAGGACATCAAATGTCTGACTTTCAATATGAGATTATATTTGGAGCCTATGTTAGAGACAAATGACAATTCCCTAGGAAAGGAGAGGGAAGGAAGAGGAGGAGGGAAACATATAAGGGAAATAAAGAGAATAAATAATGGTGCTAAGACTAAGCCCAGAGGGTGCAGGCTCTGACGATGTGTAGGATATAGACAAAGAGGATATCAAATCCATAACCAAAGAGAAAAAATAATTAATGAGATTTGAAACATGAATAAAGGATGAAGCTATACATGTAAAAGTCTATTTTGACGAGGGAAAGTCCTCCACCATAGATGAAGAAATGGGAGCTTTCAACCCTTCCTTTGTTGCCACACATCTTCCTCCATCAGACTGGTGTCATTCTCTTTTGCTAAGCATATATCGAATACTTACCCACACAGATACCAACATGGAATTACACCTTCCCCCCCCTGAAGTACGCTAAAATTGAGACTTCTTCCCCTTTTTTTTGGAGTAGGGAAACAAACAATCCTTTAATACATGATCTACTTCATGACGCCTCCGACATCAAAATGAAATACCTCCATAATCCAATATTTTCTTACGAGACATCCCATGGTATGTGATGTTTAGAGCTGCAATTAGACCCTCATGAGTGTCCATATTAACCATAATACAATCTATTTCCATTCTTCCATTTACTTTGAAGGATTTTTCAGCTTCGAGAAAGGTTCCAAACTTATCCCCAATTATACGAAAGATGTCCTATGACCTAAATTGCATGGGTAAACCTATAATTCGTACCCAAACCAATCTGCCCCCTAGTTTCTCTCTACTAGAATAAAAAAGAGGAGTCCAACTCTTAAGCATAATATGATCCGATTATATGCACCATACCCTGCTTAAAACCAAACTTGCATCTGTTGTCGACTTAAATATGAGACCGAACAAACCTTGCAAGAGGGCACAAACTATTGGAAAATATGGCAGGTCCTTCTCCCATACCGATTTAACCCACCCTCAAAGCTTTTCAACATAATAATTCCTTCGTCAGACATGTCCAACCAATAGTTGCTCGACATTATCCATTACTTCCTTAAACAACACTCCCTCTCCAAGAACCAAATTCTCTAATTCACATTTTACCTTAGTGAATTTTACTTTCTTACCTTTTTTTTCCAGAACTCGGCACATCCCCAATGCCCAAAAGCTTAGATGGAGTCCCCTCTTGCTAAAAGTGCGACATGGGCCTCCTTATCGTATTCCTCGCCTCATTTAAATAGACTGGAAAATCTCCCACGAGAAAACATGTCTACCATCCATGGATATCACCATTACATTTTTCCACACCATTGTGAAAAAATTCAAACCCTAGGCTTCCAACATCACTCGCCGTCGAAACACGCACAACATAACTAATAAAAATGCCATCATAAGAAACCACAACCCTCCCTGGGGTAGCCAATAAACCATCACCAAGAGACTCTCACATTCGAAAAAAATTACAAACCCTAAACCTTCAATTATTGGAAGAAGCACCTCTCTAAGCCCATTATTCACATTACCGACCTGACCGCGATGTTGAATGCCCCTTGAGATGAACCCACAATTGGAACTTCCAATGGGCTTCCTTGAGGAAGAAAAGCATTTTCTGACAGGATTTGGGTCTGAAACCCCAACGAAAACTCTTCCAACCCCATTTTGAAAGAAAAATTTGCATCACATACAGAAACTGATGAAGGGGGAGATAAACCTTCTCAAACTGTTGAAACCGCTTCCAACATCGGAACAAACGAGAATATCCCCATGTCTGGGGTGCCAGGTGTAACCCTAGCCTCCAACTCTAGAGTCTGAGGTGGCGACTCCCTCTATATGGAAAAATGCTCAAAGGGGTAAACAGAATAATCTACTACTTTATCCATACCTCCATTCCTCCACGATCGTCAAAATCCTAGTTCACTAGCTATTTTAGAGAGGAAAAAGTTGATCTGACGAAATTTCCTCTGTCCAATAATACTCTTTCCGCCCTCTGT
Source organism: Pinus albicaulis (assembly GCA_034641835.2). Lineage (NCBI taxonomy): Eukaryota > Viridiplantae > Streptophyta > Pinopsida > Pinales > Pinaceae > Pinus > Pinus albicaulis. The sequence continues at coordinate 831,448,782 of CM076577.1, read as the reverse complement.
TTTGTCACTCCTAATCATCTGCAAATCCCACTCTCATGCCAAACCTCAGATAGAGTGACCTCTGATGACTACTTCAAACTACGAAATCATAGTCTCCAAAAACGCAGGCTCCAAAACCGCAAAGCTAATTATCCCCCCCAATTTCATTAGTAACTTATAAACATAACTAAGTGTGAATTATTTTTTTATAAGAAACTATGTAGACACTTTTTTATCAGTGTAATTATAATGATTATGAATATATATATATATATATATATATATATATATATATATATATTGTCAAGTTGTCTGAGTTCTCTAGAGATTACTATAGGCTTGACCTTTGGTTGGAGAAACCACAACCCAAGGGCATCTAAGTCGTCAAAATCACCTAGGGATCACACCCGACCTAGGCCACACCAACCCTTAACATGGATGAATTTTTTCCCATGGAGTTTCGAATTGGTGACCTTCACATTACAAAGTGATTTAACAATACACCCATCACCATCTATTCTATGTCCCGTGGGCTAAGTTATCATTATTTTTATTTATATGGTAAAATAGATTTATAATATATATATATTTCACATTCCTATCTATGAAAGTACTTATATTTCCAATTATATTAAAACTCTTATAATACAGATGGCAATGAATTGAGTTGATTTATTATTTTTATTACTTTCTTAATTAAGCTGATATTTTGTTTTATTATTATTATTTAACACTTCACTATAACATTTTACATAATGTCTTAAGCTTCACTACAACATCTTTCCCATTCTAGGATATAGAGTGCTTCTCAATAAAATTCAAACCAACAAATTTTAGGAAAATTGAAAATTGACATTTTTTTAAGACATGGAAAATTAGCCCATTTACAACATTTTACCCCTAAACTTTTTCTTTACCATGAGTGGTATATAGATACTCATATAGATTGTCAGATTAAAAAATAGGTCAAATATGAGAACTTGCATACCACTCTTTGCAACATTAAATGCTACATAGGCAGATGAATATACACAACCTAGGAGGATTAGGATGTTTCGTTGTGTTTCCTTTCAGATGTTTGGGTAGATCTAAAACTGGGTGATAGCAAGGGATGGAGTATTATTGTATGTTTCCCATATATATGTCCTCATTGAAAATTGTGTATGTGATGTTGACATAAAAGGTACCTCCTTTAAATCTACCCAAAAACACAAGATACCTTTTTGAAATGCTTATATTTTAATATGGTATGTTGCTAATTTTTTTTTTTTTTTTTTTTCCGTAACTAGTGAAATTGACCACTATAATGGTCTTATACTTGCATGACATGAAGTTAATTATGTCCACTATCACTATTACTGACCATTAGGTGTACCACAACTAATCCTAACATACACATTATCACTACTTACCATTGGGTGTACCACATCTGATCCTAACATACACATAATTAACTTAATGTTTGAACCAAAAAACACTCATAATATTGACCTCATAATCTTTACACAACATGCATTTGCAAATAATCTGCACCTTAAGGGCTCATAGCTCATGTTTCATGTTATTTAATACAATTTGGTATTTTATATTATTCATAAATACTTAATAATGATTGCCTAATTCATAATGTCGTGTCAGTGTGCCATATTAATATGATTGATTCCATACTAAAGGTGATGGACTCCTTAACAAGATGACGTGTTTATATTAAATGCGATGGATTCCATACTAAAGGCGATGCACTCCTTAACGAGATGAGGTGTTTATATTTTCTTTATTAGTAAGGTGTTTATTTTATTTTATTTTTATTAATATTGGTTAAAGATTATGAATTATTATATTTAATTTATCATTTATCATTATCATTTTTGGTTATTTTTATATATTTTTATTTTCTTTAAAATTTTGTTTTATTATTTTCATTTTTTCAACTAAAACAAAATAAAATTTATTTATTTTATATAATATTGAGTGGTAAAGAAATGTATTTATTTAGTGGTAAAGTGTGTGGAAGTTAAGTATATGAATTTTTATAGTCAATATTATGCTAATGTATATATTTTATTTTAATTTATATAAAATAAAATATATACATTATATTTCATGAAATTTTATTCAAAGTATTTACTGCAGTTAACGTCATAGTATGATTATCTATTCATTACTAAGCAATTCACCATTTTAGCTATTTTACTGCTTATGTTCTTGCATCTATTTGACATAACTTGTAATACCCAATGTTTACATTACATAATGCTTATGTTTTTTTTTTTTTTAAAGTAACTTTGCTAAAGTAATCTTTAATGTCTCTGTTTATTTATAAATTCGAGAATTAATACTTAATATAATATTAATACAATTTAAATTTAAGTTGATTATTCAAATTCAAATTCAAAGTATAAATGCAAGTTTTTATTTTTTATTTTTTTCCATTTACTTTTAAGTTGATTATTCAAATTTAAAGTATAAATGCAAATTTTTGTTTTTTGTTTTTATTTTTTTCATGTTTTTTTTTTCCAAGAAAAATCATAATTTCCATTAATATTGAAAATTACATGATGTAGATGCATTGTATATGCATTTTTGTGAGTGTTGTAACACCATATAGTTCTACAAAATTCCCAGAGGGGTGTACATCATAGTCTGTTAAAAATAATTACAGTAAATACAATAATTTAAGTTCGGATATATCATGATCATGGTCAAAAAACTGTCAAAAATCAGGGTTGTCGGTCCTAAAAAATCTGGCTGATCTATGAAGGGGCGATGATAATATCTATAGTGTTGTTCATCCCTCTGCTCGTCTATATGCCAGAGCCCCCTATGCTGGATCGTTGCCGCCTTGGAAATATCGTCGAAAATGCAGTTGTGTTCCCAATAAATATGAGAACATGAGATGGATGAGAATTGAGCTTTCATACGCCAGAGATCTTCCAATATAGCTCGAAGTGTGTGCACGTGACATGTTGTAGATTTATTGAACCAATTAATGATGATTTTAGGGTCTCCAAATACTTGCAGATGGTGGACTTCATGCTCTAATGCAAACAGTAGAAGGTGGCGAAGTGTAATGAGCTCAGCGAAATTGTTCGTGCCTGGTCCCAAACCCATCTTGATTTTAAAAAAGTGCTGAGGGGTAATGTGTAGGAGGTCGCCACCCCCGCATCCAATGGGTTGGGCTGAGCCATTTAATGGATAAAATACATGAAGTGATCAAATGCCAGTTGGGGAGGTGGTCCTGGAATATGGAGCCATTCCAAGCCAACCAGATTCCCCAACAGATGAGAAGAGGAAGGTTCTTATCTTTATGCGGGGATACAAAGTTCCACCAAAGTTTCCAAGCCTCCCCTATGTTCATTCCATGCCACTGCAGATTGATGCCTAGATCAGATAGGATGGAAGTCCAAAGAGCATGGGTGGAGCGGCAACGAATGAACAAATGATCAATTGATTTAGAGTCATTTCGACAGAGTGTGCACCAAGAGGGACCATGGATAGATCGTTTGTGTAGGTTGTCCGTAGTGGGAGCAATATAGTTGAGAGTGCACCACATGAAAATTCTGGTGCGCGGTGGTGCCTTGAGTTTCCATATGAGCCTCCACCACCAAGATTGCACCTGTGGGAGGTGATCTGAAAATATGAGCAGATAGCCTTCCTTTGATGTATATAGCCCAGATTTTGAAGGAGCCCAGATTATTTCATCATCCCCTATGCCAATTTGGATATGAATTTTAGATAGTACGGCTGTATAGGCCTACCAAGATTGGTGCATTGGCCTTGGGAGTCCAAGTTGATTAGAAGATTTCCATCCTTGCAGATAGAGGGTCAAGGACTGGGGCTCAGAAATCTGTGCAATGCAATGGATGCCTTGTTCTGACATATGGTTGATGATATCACGCGGTAAGGTGTGCATTCCCACTTCCAGATCAAGGATCAATTCCAATGCGCACTTGATTCCCAGCTCTGATTCTCCACGTCATACCATTTCGAATGTGTGGGAGTGAGGTGATAACAACCTTCCATATGGTTGAGATTTTCCAATGGATCCAAGAGGGCTGTCTGATCCAATCATTTTTTTTTTCTCGGTAAAACTAATTCTATTTATAAAACATAAAAGTGCAAAACTGCACCAGTCTCAGCTGTGAGCTTGAGAACTGGGCTTGATGTCCATGCAATTACACAAACGATTGAGCTGCCCTAAATGGGAAACCAGCTCTTGAGAGTGATAGTTTAACGCCCTTGAAAGGGAAACCGGTATACAGAGCATACATATTAAGTTACTAAAAGACTGAAAACTAAAAAAACATGCAGCTTGTTCAGCTGATGAAAGCAGCAAAACCTAGAATTCTCCAACGGAGGTGTAAACCTGGACCATTGAGGGCTGAAGGAGTTCGAAATCACTGATTCAGAATTGGAGAGTCCGGTTCTTCCACTATTCTACAACCATACTCATCTTCTTCCTCTGCATCATCCTGAAGAGGGGCGCTATCTTTGCTGAAGATGCCCTCCTACACTTTTTCAATTTCAGAGATGGGTTTCCCAATGCCAAGGGGCGCATTAGGACCAGGCACATCACTATTAACCTGTGAAGGCTGAGGGCGAGGCGGGATGGCGGCAGAGAGGGGGACAGAAGCCTGGCCAAGACTAGCAGAAATTTCACAAATGGAAATGGTGACAAACACAGTGAGGACAGGCTTGTCAAAGGTGCAGTTGAAGCAGAATTCTGCGCGCTGAGAGGTCTGCCGGAGAGTTGGGCTAGCAGGATCATGCATAGCAGGGGTAGAGGTCGGAGGAGGGACAGGCGGGGGACGCAGCTCGGGCAGAATAGAGTAAGAGCCTCCCGAATGCAAAAAACGACGTCTCTGCCTTCTAGACTCCGAATGGAGGCCGCGACCATCATCTTCCACAGAGGAGCCAGAGGTAGGACTAAGGGAAGAGCGAGGGCAGGGAGGGCGGCCTCTGCTTGCCCCACGCCTGCACCTCATCCGATGTCGAAGTCGTGGCATCTCCTCAAGGCGAAGCAGGGGTTGCTGGAAGCAAGAGGCGCAGACAGAGGTTGAAGGAGACCACAGCAAATCTGCAGAATGGGAATTCAAACAAGTGGTTAGAGAACAAAAACAACTGTGAGTGAAGTGGAGACCTAGCAGAATTTCCAGACAGCCAAGAATGTTGCAGCGACGTCCAGTTTGGGTGCGCACACTTGGCTCTACGCATTCAACTGGACAAGCACTTCGAACGAGAGATGGTGAGCTGCAGAAAGCATAGGAACCGACCGAATTCTCTCGAAAGAATGCCATTTCAATTAGAACCGACGGAGCAAGATAGTGGAGTGGCGAGGTAGAATGGGTTAATGCAGTGTGGGCTGGCGAATTAACTACGTGAGTAATGGCAATGCAGTGAGCCATATGTCCACTGCGTGTGAGCGCCCTTGGGACTCGCCATGGGACTGAAGTCCCATCACGCTTGTCTATCAACCGCATCCGGTGTAGATCGGTCCTTGTGCACCAGAATAGTGCAGTTTTGCAAGGAGGCTTGTTCATGGATAATGTTGAGAGGACCATGAACTAGCGTGTTGACATTGTCTGTTCCTAGATTTGCTAGGAGATCAACAAATTTGTTACCCTCTCTTTTGACATGGGAGAAAGAGATTGCTTGATTGTTTCTTAGCCAATTGCCAATTTGATCGATTCTAGCAGCCAGGCACCAACTTGGAGCAACCTTAGCCGAGTTGGTGCCTTGGAGGATCTACTTTGCCAAGTTGATGAGAATCTGAGAGTCCCCTTCAATGATGGTGGGAGTGTAATTGTAGCACTGTATTAGACGTAGTCCTTGTAGAAGCCCTTCCAGCTCCGCTGAGTTGTTGGTGTCCCAACCAATGGATCCATAATAGACAACAAGGGCCTCCCCTTTGGAATCCCTGAAGATGCCACCGAACCCAGCCTGACCTAGATTGCCTCTAGAGGCTCCATCGAAGTTTAGTTTGACAATACCAGGAGGCGGAGGGGCCCAGCACAGAGGAGAGTCAGGGGTGTGTCGTCTGCTAGAGTTGGGGGCCTGCGAAATTTTAAATTTCCAGTTCTACCATATAGCTATCTCTTTAGGCCGTTTGGGAAAGTCCTCTTCCTGCCAGGATTAAAGAGCCAGAGATTCCTGAAGATTGCTGGTGAGGTTGCTCCATATGATATCCAAAAGAGTGAATTGATTCTTAAAGATTCTCTTGTTTCTTTCCTTCCAAATAGACCACAGATGGAGCCCAGGGATGAGTTGCCAAAGAGTGTTGAGGATAATACTATTGTAAGGTTGCCTGGGCCAGTTGCGAATGATGTCTGTTATATCCCCAACAGGTTTGCTTTTTTGGCACCTGAAGTCGATCTTCTCCCAGAGAGTGTTGGCCAGAGTGCAGGAAATCATGAGGTGTTGAATCGTTTCGGTGATCTGATTACAGTTGGGACATTGAGAAGGACCAATGAAACCTTTTTTTATCAAATTGTCCCAAGTAAGGATTCTTTTGTGACTGAGTAGCCAGAGAAAAGTGGAAACCTTAGGCCATGTACCTGGTGCCCATAAAAGTTGCCAAAGCGAGTCACGGGGAAGAGGTATTGGGTGCTTTAGAGAGTAGGCTTCCTTTGTAGTGAACATACCTCTTGTAGTGTACCCACATCTAAGAGTGTCTGGATCCTCGGAGCATTTGATTTTCCTACGTTGGAGCTCTTCACTGAGGGTGTTCCAAGTGGATTCCTGTGCATGAGGAATTATATGAGAAGGGTGCTTCCATTGTCTAAACTCAGCGTGGCTGGTGTTTAGCCAATGCTGGCTAACTTTGTCCTGCTCCATGCCTGTGCTGTCGCCCTTACTGATGTGGGTAAAAGTATCAATTAGCTTTGGATTTTGCTGCCAAGAATCGACCCAAAATCTCGCTGTGTTACCATTGCGGATTTCCCAAAAGTTGTGATGCTGTATGAGTCCACAATGAAGCTTGGCAGCATTCCATATGAGCGAGCCTGAGTTTCTTGGAGATAGCCTTATCAGGTCTTCAGGTGATCTGTTATTAGCATATTTGGTGGTCCATAATTTGGCCCATGGCGTATGCGGATTTGAGAGCCATTTACACCATATGCAGGCTCCCATGACCTCATTGCTGTGGGAAGGATTCCTAATCCCAAGTCCTCCTGCTTCTTTCGGAGAGCAGATTGTGTTCCAGTTGACTAAAGCCCACTTTCGGTTCTGACCAACGAAGCCCTAGAGGAAATTGCATTGCAAAGTTTTGATCTGTTTGAGAACCCACTTCGGAGCGGCTAAAACGGAGAAGAGATAAAGGGGCATTGACTGCAGAACAACTTTGATGAGTGTAAGTCTGCTTGCCATGTTGAGATCTCGAAAGGTCCAAGAAGAGGGTCGAGCTTCCAGTTTTTCCAGGAGGAGTGCTTGATGGCAGAGTCGATGAGCGGTGCTCCAAGATATTTGGCAAGGAGGGAAGTGATGGAAAACCCCAGGATACGAGCGATGCTAGCTTGGGTTTGGGGAGGAGTATTGAAGAAGAAGACTTGGGATTTAGACTCATTTAAGGACATACCAGAAGCCTTGGAAAAAAGGGTTAGGATAGCTTTAAAGGAGCGAGCTTCTTGGATAGAGGGGTGTCCAAAGAGCATGTTATCATCCACAAATTGCTGATGCGTAATGGCAGGGGAGCCATGAAGAGAAATTCCACGCAGATTGTGGGTGAGAACATCATGATGAATTAATCGACCAAGACCTTCAGCCATGAGAACAAAAATGAAGGGCGAAAGGGGGTCTCCTTGCCTAATGCCCCTGGAAGGGGTAAAAGGCTTGGAGGGGACGCCATTGATGAGGATAGAGAAAAAAGAGGAGGAAATGAGACTCAAGATCCATTTAATCCATGGCTGATCAAAGCTGAAGGCACTTAGAACCTACTGGATGTAGTGCCAACATAATTTATCGAAGGCTTTAGAGAGGTCAATTTTTAGGAGCATACCTGCCTTCTTGCTGGATTTTAAGGAGTGGATGACTTCGTGGGTTAGAATGATGTCGTCCAAGATTTGGCGCCCTTCTACGTAGCCGGTTTGCTCTGGCGAGATAAGAATCGGAAGAAGAGGTTTGAGACGATTGGCTATGACTTTGGAGATGATATTGTAGATAAAATTGCAAAGGGCAATGGGTTGGTACTTCTCAGGGGTGCTGGGATGCTCTTCTTTCGGGACAAGGGCAATAAAAGTAGCATTGAGAGAGGGGAGAAGCCAACGGGTTACTCTTGATTCTTCTACCAGTTGCCAGACTTCTGCTTTGATAAGATCCCAGAAGTGATGGAAGAAATTGGCTATGAAGCCGTCAGGACCAGGAGCTTTGTCAGCCTTGGATTGAGTCACTGCAAGTTCAACCTCCTGAAGGGATACTGGGTGCATCAGCATTTGATTGTGCTCGGCTGTCACTAGTTTTAGAATTAGCTGCGTGATCTCGTCAATGGATGGATGCCTATCTATGGGAGGTTCCTGCTGTATACCTTTGAAGTGATCCAGAAGCACCTTCTCAATATCCTCCTGTTTCTCAACCTGTTCTCCTTGCTGATTGGTGATGCGATTAATGCCATTTTGCATTCTTCTTTGGATTGTGGATCTGTGGAAATTTTTTTTATTTATTTATCCTTCTTTTAGCCAACGAATTATTGACTTCTGTCTCCAAATAATCTCCTCTTGTTTATGTCTTTCATCCAGCTGCTTCTGAAGTTCCTGTTCTTTGGCGGCAAGGAATTCTGTTTGGCCTTCTGTGATAATTTTTTGTTGCAGCTCTACCATTTGTTGCTCAATGGCCTTTTCCTCCTGAAAGATATTTCCATAAACAGAGTGGTTCCAATTTTTGATGTGGTGCTTAAGGAACTTGAGCTTTTGCTGAAACTGGTACATTTTCGAGCCTTTTGGCAGTATGAATTTCTTCCAAGTAGAGTGGACCAATGCTTTAAAAGAAGGGCGGGTGAGCCAGAAGGCCTCGAATTTGAATGGTATTTTTAAGCGGGTGCCAATGCTTTGCCACTGAAGCAGTATAGGCCAGTGATCCAAACCTGCTGTGGGAAGTATAGAAGCAGAGAGGTCCCCTCCTACATGAATTGCATTATCCGAGAGGAGAAATCGGTCCAGTTTTGAAGTGATCTGCCGCCCTCCTGTCTGCTTGTTGTTCCATGTATAGATGCCATTTGAGAAAGGGATATCCATTAGCCAACAATTATTGATAAAGTCCTTGAAATGTGAGCATTCCGGTTCTAGTCGTGGTCTGCCTCCTGTTTTTTCTTCCAACTTAGTAATCATGTTGAAATCTCCTCCTAGAATCCATAGGGGATGCATTCTGTTGGAATTTAGAGCCTGCATGGTGTTCAGAAGCGCAACTTTGCTTGCCAGATCCTGAGGGAAATAGAAATTTTATAGATGCCCATATATATTGGTGCCGATTGGATGAAAAGTGGCCTGGATGAGATTATGGGCCGCATGAAAGTCAGATAGAATTATTGCTTGTGTATCCCAAACAATGGCGAGTCCTCCAGAGAAGCTTGAGGCATCCACTGCTACTGATTGACAACTAGGCCAAGATTTGGATAAAATTTCTCCTAGTGCTTCACTGTTGCATTTGGTTTCTTGAAGAAAGAGGATTTGTGGTCTTTCTTTTTGAATCATGTTTTTGATCATTCTGTGTTTTCCGGGGCTGTTGAGCCCTCTGACGTTCCATGAGACAAGCTTCATGGCGTACTATTTTCAAGTGGTTTGTAAAACCTGGTTAAATTGGGGTAGCGACCCGAATCCACCAACATTTCCCCTATTGTGATGGTTCGCTGCCAATCTGGCTTTCGGCCTCTTTTCTTGGACTCCTTTATGACTTTCAAGTTGTCCCAGTGACTGCCTGGTTGAATGCCCAGATTTTTTTGATGCTGAACTTTGTTTAGGACTACTTCTAGAGTGTCAATTTGCCGAGGGTTGATTTTATCATATTCCTTTCTTCTGCAGGCATCCTCAAGTCCTAGAAGATCAAGTTCCCCTAGGTCAAGACTGTCAGCGTCCTCTTCCATGAGACTTATCTGGGAGCCTTCTGGTATTTCTTTGTGGACTGGAGTAGGGCTGGATTTGGTGACATCGATCTCCATAATGATGGGATTCCAGGTTAACTTCTTTGAGGCTTCTGAGGAGAGGACAGCAGATGGCTATTGATTATGCTGCTCATTCTGGGTCGGCAAGGGGTTGGATGGCTCAGAGAGGCTTGAGGGTTCAGAGGGTTTGAGAGAGGAGTCATGGGTATCGTGATGGTCTTCAGAAGAAGGGTCAGAGTTGGAAAGAACGGCAAAGCTATTACTGGTAGACGGGGCATTGGCAGAGAGGTTAGGTTTTTTCCCAGCGGAGGAGGGTTTTTTGTTGTGCTTTCTTTTGGAGGGCACTTTGGTGAAACCATCCGGTTCCGCCTTATCTCCAGCTTCTTTACCTAGAGATTGTGTATTGAGCGGGTAATCTCTGAACAAGTGTCCGTGAGCATGGCATCTGCGAGATCTAAACGGAACATGTTCATAATCCAAGGGTTGGATCCATTCAAAGTCATCATGGAATAAACTTACCGCATCTGGCAGCGCTTTTTCCAGTTGCATGAAGATGCAGATTCTTGCATATTAAGTGTATCTTCGGAGTTTGGTCTCCTCTGCTATCTTGATAAACTCTCCAAGTCCTCTACCAATCTCCTGGAGTGAGTCTTCATCCCAGTATTCAAGCGGTAGCGAGTATAAACGGATCCAGATAGGAGCCCAGTTAAAATTTTCCTTGTTTGGGTTGAATCTTTCTACCCAGTTTCTGAGATATAGCCCAGCTGAGTTGAAAAAATAGGGCCCTCCATCCATGACCGTGTTGCTGTCCTCAATACAGTTGAAAATTGCTGTGAAAAAGCCTTTCGGGCCGAGCTGGAGGGTTACGTGACCCTTGGGCTTCCATTTGGAGGCAATCCATCCTTGCAATGCCTTTTCAGTAGGCCATAGGCCAATAAAATTCCCGATAAGAGCATGGTCCCTCATATATTGGATTCTGGCATTTATGTGATGGCTTGGCAAATCAATTTTGGGTCTTTTTGATGCAATGGGTTTGCATGTTGAGGAGGTGGCGACTGCTGCGTCTGCCCGTTTCTCTGAGGTCGGATCCAGCGTAGCCACATTTTCCTGTCCTTTGTCGTTAGCTAAATGAGCTTGGTCAGATTTTTCTGTAGACACGTCCTTTTCTGCAGGGGGAGGTCGGCCGCCCCCCCCCCCGATGCCGTTACCATAAGTAAGATCGGACCCCTAGCGCGAGCTGGAAAGGCGCTGTCAGATCTGAGTGCTACAGTAGAACAATTAGGGTTTCATCGAAGCAGGGACAGAGCGAACCCTAGCCGTCTGTCTGATATAATCATTGATGTTCATGGGCCGGATGTATTTCATGTAGACCACTTGCATATAGAGATTCTTGGATGTCATAATCGTCCATCCCATTTTTGCAGCAAGAGCTTTGGTGAATATATCCAAGTTTTTGATACCCCATCCCCCCCATTTTTTTGGGAGAGCAATGCTATCCCATTTAATCCATGCAAAATTTTGTCCTTCTCGATTCCCATTCCATAGAAATATGTTGCATAATCATTGTATTTGGTCGATGATGGCTCAAGGTATCCAAGCAAGAGACATCTAGTAAACTGGAGTGGCTTCCAAGACAGATTTGAGGAGGGTTAGACGACCAGCCCATGATAACCATCTATTGTGCCATATGAATATCCTCTTTTCCAATTTGGTAATGAGCTAATTCTAATCTGCAATGTGATAATCGGACGATTTTAGTCTAAACCCTAGATATATGAGGTCGTCCTGAGGATCCAAGGGGGTGAATATAAATCTGTTCAGAACAATTCTTCTCTCCTAAGGAGTGCATCTGTTAATAGTAATGGTCGATTTTAGAGCACTACAAACCATGCAAGTTGCAATGCTAAATTCTGCAAGGACTGTTGAGAAAGATAATATGTCACCAATGGAGCCATTGAGCATGAGAATGTCATCTACAAATAGAAGGTGGGAGAGTGTGCATCCTTCAACAATTTTGAGGCCCTGTAGATGACCCTGATTCTTTTCATTCATAATTAGTCAGCTTAAAGCTTCCATTATGAGAAGGAAGAGGAGTGGGGAGAGGGGACAACCTTGTCGAAGTCCTCTTTCAGAGTGGAAGAAAGGAGATGCAGAACCATTGATGAGTATACTGAATGAAACATTGGTGATGCAACACATGATCCATTTGATGAAGTTGTAGGGGAAACCCTCTGAATAATTTCATAATAAAAAAGGCTCATATTTACATTTGGTGTAATAAACATGACTCGAAAGTAGGTGCATTTATACCTTCAGTTAGTATGTCATAGCTTTTTCAACCTTTCATTAAGTTAGCATTCATGAGACATTGATTCGACTACTCATATGGGTTGGACATGACATTATTCTTGTTAAGAATGAGTAAAACCAAAGGAAATATATTAATAAATACCACAATAATGAGGATGGTAGAAACCAAAACTACATACAGAGTTACTCAACTCTCAAAATTGATATATCCCAATTTACACATACTATACAAAAGCAAGTCCATCCTTGTTAATTCATGGAAGTTAAGTCATCAAGTGCTCTAAATGTAAGTAAATTAGGGAATACAATATGTCACTCTAACGAGAAACATTTGGTTAACAATTTTAAACTATTCTTTAACCCCCATAATTTACATAAAAATTAGGTTGTGTGAAATTTTGAAGTATTCTTTAAGCCCCATAATTTATATAGTAGCCAAGCTAAATCCATGTATGGCTATGAGAGGAGACTAATATTATAGTTTTGGGCAATAGAGCATAGGTTTTTGAGAGGTATTTTTTTCCATGGGTTCATTAAATATACACCTCCCTTTGCATATTTCTAAATAGATTTTAGCAATTTTAGGGTCATAGTTACTAATTTATGGTGGCAAAGTTTTCATTGATGGAAAAGGGTGTTGAAGGGTCTAAACCATAGTTGATGCATGCACTCCACAGTTGCTTGTATGTTTGTTTATGATGTCAAAGATATGAGTATGTTGATAAAATGTATAATTGCTAGAGTGTTATGGTCAAGTATGTATTGCTGCCCCTATGTATGTATTGTAGATGTTGTGATTAGAATGTGCTGCTGGAATAAGTGGTCAAGTGTGGAGGTGCATGAAAATGTTGTGATGCAGGTGCATAAATATGTTGTGATGTAAATTATTGTCATACAATCATTAAAGTGGATGATATTAATCTTTTAATATTATTTGAGGATTATTAATTTTGCTTCAATATTAAAATCCAAAAAAGTGTGAAACAAATAGGTGGAATACAAATAGATAAGTTTATCACTTTAGATTGTTGCATGGAATACTAATGGTCAACAAAGTATGTTTATAAAATGATGTTCATTTGAAAGGCATAGATGGTTGGTAAGTTTATGAGTTGAAAGAGTTGCAGAATTATTTTCGTGTATTTCCTGGTAAAGAGAGAAAGAAGAAGAGCGGATGTGAAGCATGTTTGAGGAAGAGAAGGTAGAGACAAAGAGATGGAGTAATGCAGAATTAAAGACTGGGTAAAGCAACACATTGAATCTTTTATATATTAGGGGATTGTAGTATCCTTTTTGGTAGTAGCTTGGAAAAGAACAAGTTAGAGCCTATAAGTGGAAGTAGGAGCTTCCAAGCAAGTTGTAGCTTGTAGAAGAAAATCGAGGTAAGAGCCTCTTGTAGGTAAAATACCGCATAAAATTGATGTAAGTGGGATTGGGAGCTTCCAAAAAGTCGTAGCTTGCAAAATAGAAGAGATGTTGGAGCTTCCAAAAGCTGATGTAACAGAGGAAGTAGGAGCTTGCCTTTACATCAAAACAACAACAAATTCTTGGCTTTCTCCCTTTATGGTTTCCACTTATATCTAGTGTCCACGTGTGTTTCTTTTGTGTGATTATTCTTATGTTGTAGTTGAATGTTGTTCATTTGTTACATATGTTTTTTATATGATGTATTTTTGCTCATTTAATAGGTCAAATAAATATTATATTGAAAAGAAAAGTAAAAATTGAATTTGATGTCCATGAATTCACTATATTGATTCACCCCCCCCCCCCCCCCCTCAGTGTAGTCAAGTTTCAAACAATTTCTCTTGATAAATAAAAAATAACATTGAAAGTAGTTGATGTGAAGATATAAGCTTTCTCACCTAGAAATTGAGCACATACCAATCTTATCTCCACATCCTAGTCTTCAATGGAACATTGAACTAATTATAGTTGATTAAAAACTTCAAGGATACATGCTACTTTGAACAATCCAAATGTCATGCTAAAGTTTGTTATTTATTCCTCTACCTTTACCTGATCCAGTTATATTCAGAGCGATTTTTAGATATTGTATTGTCAATGTGGACCATGTATAGTTCCTTCATTTTAGGCATGATGAAAGGCTTCAACTATGATAGTAGCGACTCAAAAAGTGACGTTTCAGGTTTGGGGAATCCATATTGTCTTTTCAACTCCTTTAAAGAGTGACTCTTATGTTGTCATTGTAGTTAGGACCTATTCCTCATGGATCCATATGGTCACACACACATACACATATCTATATATAATAACTTTCTTAAAACATATTGTTGGTACATCTTCGTTCTACACATAACGGTGGTGGATTGGAAACAAGAAACCCTCCCTTAATTAGGGAAAACACTAGACTTAGCTTCTCCTCCATAGTATTGTATTTTATCACGATCTTAAGACCTTTCCTACAACCCATTGAATCAATACAACATCTATACTAACCCTCCCTATATTGACCACATCCATCCTTATTTCTTCCTTCACATTTTTGTACTTGAAAAAGTTTCAAATGTAACTCAAGTTATTAGGAGTAGTTGTCATTTTATTTTAATGGTCCATTTTGCAACTCAATAGGGAGATTGTGAAGAATGAATTTCACTTGCTCCATCAGTTACATGTAAGAATATAGATTCCTCCTATTTCATTCTAAGCACTTATGGTACATAGATTGACCAATTTTTCTATTTAATTATTTTCATTGCTTCTTAAAAAAATATTTTACTGAATAATATTTTTATTTATTTTTACTTAGGTCCCTCTAAGTACATGCACATGGGAGGTTATTATCCTCTTTAAAAAAAAAAGTTATTATAATTTTAATCACATGACCCTTCATAACTTTCCATAATAACAAATTGAATTCCCTTTGTCATCTTGTTATACTGCTGAAAGGCAGGTTATGTTATATTGTAATAAGTTTATGGTAAAAAAACTTTGACCTCTGAAATTTTTCAATCAATCTATAAAGTTTATTAAAAAAAAAAAAAAAAAAACTTAAATATTAAATTGATTTATTTGGAAATTAAAAACTAATTTTGAAATTTAAATTCTATTTTATAATTGGCTAATATTAATGAAATGAATAATTTTATGAAGTTTTTATCATATTTCTCAGAATTTAAATTTATCTAAAAAATTAAAAATTAAATAATTTCTCCTTAGCAAACAAGTGTCCTAAAAATACACCTATCAAATATTAATTAAGCCCGTAGGCTTTTTACCATGAGGTTCTACCTCATGAAACTGTAGTGGATTCGTCGACCTTAAAAGAAGATAAATTCAGGGTGAATAAGAGGATTGTATGATGATATTGTCCAATGAACTTTCTTCCTCGATTTCTTCAAAGATATATTTTACTTTCCGGATTTTGGTCAAGACGAGAGAAGTAGGGGAAGCAACCATGTCTAAGAGAGGTTGTGGGGTAGCGCATGGAACAATTTTAGGATGTTACTGGGTTTGCCATTGCCAGCCACGATGAAATTTGTAGATAATACAAGAGCCAAGTAATTATGCAAAATTTCTGTGAATGGAATCAAGGGTTGTCTTAACAGACTTCCTGTGGCCTATGGCCTTTGGCCTGTGTTGGGGATATGGTCATGGCCACTGTCAAGAAGGGAAAGCCTGACCTCAGAAAGAAGGTTATGATTGCCATCATTGTTCGCCAACGGAAGCCCTGACACTGAAACGATGGTGTTTATACGTATTTTGAAGATAATGCGGGCATTATAGTAAATCCAAGGGGATAAATGAAAGGTTTTGTTATCACAGGGCCCATTGGGAAAGAGTGTGTTGATTTTTGGCCTAGAATTTGTGTAATATACCGCTTTACCAACTATTGTGGCCCTTATGATATGTGCATCAATACTGGAGAGTGGTGCAACTGCCTAACGCCGAGGATTCATCTTAGTTCTCACAGCCGTATTGGGCCTCTGACCGCTGCAAGCTGAAGGCTGATTCAGATGTAAACCCCATCATATATTGGTGCAGCTACTAGGAATTGATTATTTTGATAACAAGTACTTGGGTGGGTTTGCTTCAAGCAAGCCTGCATGAATGAAAGAGCCTGTGCTTGTTCAATTGCTCTTGCATAGATAAGTTTTATTGGAAATCCTATGACACATTAACCCACCCATTCTGCTAAGTTTCACTGAGAAACTTAATGGGAAAGGAAATGCGTTGGGAAACACAATGATTACTTGACTTTGATCACCTTCTGATCCCCATCTCCTCGCAACGGGTTTTCAATTTCAATTTGACAATATGTCCTCCTCCTTTGGAGGAAGTGATTTATTGTCATGAAACACCAGTGATTCTTCAGCTATGAACCTCAATAGTACAAAGACAAAAATTAAATCGTGTTGAAATTAATCACAACAACAAATTTGAGCTGAAGGACACTGCAACAACGTTTGTTTTTCTCCACACTTCACCGTGAATTGAATTTCCGCTTTAAATTCCTGCAAACCCAGTTTTTTGGTTAAAGGCCGTAGGCTTGTTTTGGTGTGCAAAGCTCTCCATCCCGTCATTTAAATATTTCACCTGCCCGCATTAAAACATACACCAAAAAACCATTTGTTTTTAATTTTATCACACAGTAGCACAATTTCGGGGGGCAGCAAGTTTGAGCTACAAAGGGGAGTGATGACCCACCGGAGGAGGTGACGTCACCTTCCTCCGGACAAATGAAAAGAATTCCGTGGGGCAAAGAAACAAGCTTGTGCATAATTTTTGAAGCCCACGGAATATGGAATGCATAAAGTTTTTCTTTATATATGTTTTTTTTTTACCACGGTACATTTTGGTTTTTAAACCTTGGTTTATTTTAAAATGCCGCGACATGTTTTATGGCATATGATTTGAATTAGGATATATATATATATATATATATAGAAACATAGAATGTTTATAATATATATAATAGAATAGTTTATTTTTAAAGTTTAGTCATGTGCATATAAAAGCCCAAAGGTTGTGTAATGAAAAAGATAGCAAGCACATTGTATTGACTGTATATTGTAATTTGTTGCCCGTAGGCAGAAAAAAAGAAGACAAAGAGTAGCAAAGACTGTGTATTAAAAAAAAGAGTATTGTATGCAGAGATAGCACTGTGTTAAAAATAGAGTTTGAAGACAGAGAATGAGATAGAACGCTGTGTGTGTAGCAGCAATTGTAATTTTTTTTGAAAAGCCAGAACAACAGTTCTGTGGCAACTCTGTAATATTTTTTTTTTAAAGTTTAATGAAAAAGGTTGAGTTTTATGCATCTATGTCAACAATTTTGAAATGATTTCTTTGTGTTAGAAGGAGAGATTTTGTTCTCTCTCTGTGTATTTTGGAATACTCAGAAATTCCAACATGGTATCAGAGCTAGTCCAGGTTCTTTGAAGTTTGTCAAAGAAGCTGAAGGAAGAAGAAGGAGTTTGTTGCAGCTTTTGAACAGCAGTGTGAAGGCTCAGCAAAGACCAGGTATTTACAAAACAATTTTTTTTTGTTTTGTGTTTAAAAAGTGCAGTCCAGAGAAGTCTTGTAAAATACAGAGTTTATCTCTCAAGAAGAGAGACAATTTTCTTAAAAACACAGTCAAGTTTTTATAGTATAGTTCAGTAAGCTAGCCATGGTAGGAGCCAACACAAGCACGAGTATAGGAAATACTCAACTTCCATAGTTTAATGGGAAGAACTATGACTATTGGACAATCACAATGAGAGCCCTATTTGCTTCTCAAGACAAATGGGAGCTAGTTGAGGATGGTATAGAAGAACTAGCAGATGAAAATGCTTTTAATGCCTTAACATAGGCAGAGTAGGATTTGCTGAAGAGAAATAGGAAGAAGGACTCAAAATCCCTCTTCTATCTCTATCAAGCAGTGCATGAAAGTGTATTCCCTAGGATAGTAGCAGCTAAGAGGTCCAAGGATGCATGGGATACCCTCCAGACAACCTACCAAGGAATGGAGAAGGTAAAGACTACAAAGCTTAAATTAATGAGAAGAGATTTTGAAGTTATTTGCATGAATGAGTCTGATACAATAGACTCATTCTTTACTCTATTGATTGGGTTGGTTACCCAAATGAGATCTCATGGAGAGACAATAGAAGAAAGAAGAATAGTGGAGAAAGTGTTGAGGAGCTTACCCTCAAGGTTTGATGTGATAGTTACAACCATTGAAGAGACAAAGGATCTCTCAAAGTTTACTGTTGATGAAATTCATGCATCATTGATGACACATGAACAAAGATTGGGTAGAACAACAAACTCATCTTTGGAGCATGCCTTCAAGACTCAAATGTCCTTTGGAAGAGGAAGAGGTCAAGGCAGAGGAAACTACAGAGGAAAAGGAAGAGGCAGAAGCCAAAACAAATGAAGAAACAACCCTACAAATACAAGTGGAAGGGGCAGTAATCAAAATCAGAACCAAGGCCAAGGCAACAGCTAACAAGGTGGACAACATCAAGCACATGGACAAAGGTATGATAAATCCCAAGTCCAATGTCATTACTGTAAGAAGTATGGCCATTATGCCAATGAATGTAGGAAGAAACAGAGTGACATGGGTAATAGGCTCAGTGCTAATTTTACTAAAGAAATATCATTCAAGAGAAGTTGTTTTTAGCATGTAATATGGCTGAAGAAAAGAGTGAAGATATATGCAGGTTTCTAGATTCAGGATGTAGCAACCATATGACTAGAAACATTTCCATGTTTTCCATGTTAGATGAAAATGTAAAGTCTCAAGTAACATTGGGGACAGACAGTAAAGTCTCTGTCATGGGAAAAGGCAGAGTAAGTGTTTTGACAAAGAAGGGAGAAGGAAGATCCATATCAGATGTATATTATGTGCCTCGTATGAAGAGTAACCTCTTGAGCATTGGACAACTAATTCAAAAGGGGTACAATGTTTTCTTTGAAGATGATTTATGCACCATCATGGATAAACCACCAAGCAAGCAATGCATTGCACAAGTGAAGATGACAAGGAAAAAAAATTTCCCTCTTAAGATGAGAGCAGATTTGAAGAAAGGAGTTGAAATGGCAGCAATGACACAAGAGACATTCCAAAGAGAAGAAAATGATGAAAATTGGTTATGACATTTGAGATTTGGACATCTCAACTTTGGAGGTCTGAATTTTTTGCATAGGAAAGAAATGGTAAAGGGATTACCATTGATTGAGAAACTAGATAGCTTATGTGAAGGCTGCATCTTGGGCAAACAACACAGAGAAAGCTTTCCATCAGGAAAGAGCATAAAGGCAAAGGCACCCTTAAAAATAGTCCATTCAGATTTTTGTGGACCAATGAAAACACCATCATTAGCAGGAAACCACTATATGCTGACCTTCATTGATGATTTCACAAGAAAAACTTGGGTTTATTTCTTGAAAGTGAAGAGTGAAGTGTTTGAGAAATTCTACCACTTTAAGGCTCTTGGTGAGAACCAAATTGGGCAGCATATTAAGGTATTAAGAACAAACAAAGGAGGAGAATACATCTCCAAACAATTTCTACATTTTTGCAGAGAAAATGGGATACACAAACAATTTACAACAGGGTATACACCGTAGCAAAATAGAGTTGCTGAAAGGAAAAATAGAACCATCATGGATATGGTAAGAAGCATGTTGAAGGAAAAACATTTGCCAAATGAATATTGGGCTGAAGCTGTACATTGTGCAACATACATCTTGAATAGATGCCCAAAAAAGAGTGTTATGAACAGAGTTCCGAAAGAAGCATGGAGTGGCATAAAGCAGTTTGTCACCCACATGAGAGTTTTTGGTTGTGTGGCTTATGCACACATTCCAGATCAACTAAGGAAGAAGTTGGACAATAAGGGGGAGAAGTGCATATTTATTGGATACAATGAAGAATCCAAGGCATACAAATTATATAGCCCATCCACCAAGAAGTTTGTTATAAGCAAAGATGTGCAATTTATTGAAGAAAAAACTTGGAATGGAAGCATTGAGAAAACAGTGAATGTAAAAATTTGTTTGTCTCATGATGATAATGAGAAAGAAATGGCTGAAATACATCCCTCATTAGCAGCACCACCTCCACCAACACAAGGATAGAAAGGGACACCACAAGAAGGTATGATAACACCCTTGAGAAGTGATGATGGTGCTTCTCCAATCACATCACAAGGAGCAGATTTGAGTGCTTCTACAAGCACACGTTCACCAAGTGAAAGAGGAACCAGATTCAGAAGTCTGAATGAAATTTATGAGAAAGAGGCAACAAATGAAGGTATGAACTCTTTATTTGCAATATATTGTCATGTAGAAGATCCTATTCATTTTGAAGAAGCAGTAAAAGATAAGAAATGGATAGATTCTATGGATGAAGAAATAAATGCCATAGAGAAAAATAATACATGGGAATTGGTTGATCTCCCAACAGGTAAGGAGGTTTTTGGAATAAAATGTGTTTATAAAACCAAAAGAAATGCTGAAGGTAAGATTGAAAGGCACAAGGCCAGACTTGTTGTCAAAGGCTACAAGCAGCAACGAGGAAGAGACTATGAGGAAAATTTTGCACCGGTTGCAAGAATGGAAATAGTAAGAGAAATTTTGTCCATAGTAGCACAACACAAGTGGAAAGTTTACCAAATGGATGTGAAATCAACATTCCTGAATGGAGTATTGATGGAAGAGGTATATGTTGAACAAACTCTGGGCTATGAGAAAGAAGGCCAAAAGCACAAAGTTTTTAGATTGAAGAAAACTCTGTATGGGCTGAAACAAGCACCAAGAGCATGGTACAGTAGGATAGATGCCTATCTACTGGAAAATGGGTTTGAAAAATGTGAAGGAGAACCCACATTATACATCAAGGAGAAAGATGGTAAGATTCTGATTGTTGTTTTATATGTTGATGATGTGATCTTTACAAGTAATGATGCTTACCTCATTGAAAATTTTAAAATATTCATGAAGGATGAATTTGAGATGACTGATATGGAATTGCTTAAATACTTCTTAGGAATAGAAGTAGAGCAAAATGAAAATACAATTTTTATCTCTCAAGCTAAATATGTGAATGAAGTTTTGGAAATATTTAACATGTAGGATTACAAGATAGCAATCACTCCCACAGTGATGGGATTGAAGTTAAGCAAAGAGGACAGCAGCAAGGATTTTGATCCAAGTTTGTATAAGAGCATAGTTGGCAGCCTTATGTGTTTGACTGCAACTAGGCCAGATATTATGCATGCTGTAAGTTTAATTTCCAAATTTATGGAAAGGCCAAAGGAGACACATTGGCAAGTAGTAAAAAGAATTCTGAGGTATGTGAAAGAAACAAAGTGGTATGGAATTTTATACACCACTTCAGAAAATTTTGAATTGATTGGATATACTGACAGTGATTGGGCTGGAAGTATAGATGAAAAGAAAAGCACCTCTGGATATGTTTTCCATATGGGATTAGGAGCCATTTCATGGGCTTCTAAGAAACAACCACTTGTGGCTTTATCAACAACAGAGGCTGAATATGTGGCAGCTACAACATCAGCATGTCAAGTAGTTTAGATGAGGAGAATGTTGAGAAATTTGTGTCATGAACAGGTAAAAGGTACACCAATTTATTGTGATAATAGCTCAACAATAGAATTATCAAAGAATTCAGTGTTTCATAAGAGAACGAAACACATTGATTCCAAGTATCACTACATCAGGGAGCTAGTGAACAATGGTGAAATTGTTTTGAAACATTGCAAAACTAAAGAATAGTTTGCTGACATTTTGACAAAACCATTGGGGCAGAAAATTTTTAATTATTTAAGAAAATGTTTGGGCATGGAAGAGAACAACAAATTTGATTAAGGGGGAGTGTTTAAATTAATCACAATAGCAAATCTGAGCTGAAGGGCACTGCAACAACGTTTGTTGTTCTCTACACTTCACTGTGAATTGAATTTCCGCTTTAAATTCCTGCAAACCTAGTTTTTTGGTTAAAGGTCGTAGGCCTGTTTTGCTGTGAAAATATCTCCATCCTGTCATTTAAATATTTCACTTGCCCGCATTAAAAAATACACCAAAAAACCATTTGTTTTTAATTTGATCGCACAACAGCAAAATTCCTGGGGGCAGCAAGTTTGAGCTGCAAAGGGGAGTGATGACCCACCGGAGGAGGTGATGTCACCTTCCTCCGGACAAATGAAAATAATTCCGTGGGGCAAAGAAACAAGATTGTGCATAATTTTTGAAGCCCATGGAATATGGAATGCATAAAGTTTTTCTTTATATATGTTTTTTTTTACCGCGGTACATTTTGGTTTTTAAACCTTGGTTTATTTTGAAATGCCGCGACATATTTTATGGCATATGCTTTGACTTAGGATATATATATATATATATATATATATATATATATATATATATATATATATATATATATATATATGTTATAAACATATAATGTTTATAATATATATAATAGAATAGTTTGTTTTTAAAGTTTAGTCATGTGCATATAAAAGCCCAAAGGCTGTGTAATGAAAAAGACATCAAGCAAATTGTATTGACTGTGTATTGTAATTTGTTGCCTGAAGGTAGAAAACAAGAAGACAGAGAGCAACAGAGACTGTGTATTAAAAAAACAGAGTATTGTATGCAGAGATAGCATTGTGTTAAAAACAGAGTTTGAAGACAAAGAATGAGATAGAACGCTGTGTGTGTAGCAGCAGTTGTATTTTTTTTTTGAAAAGCTAGAACAACAATTCTGTGGCAACTCTGTAATAGTTTTTTTGTTTAAGTTTAATGAAAAACGCTGAGTTTTTTGCATCTCTATCAACAATTTTGAAATGATTTCTCTGTGTTAGAAGGAGAGATTTTGTTCTCTCTCTATGTGTTTTGGAATACTTAGAAATTCCAACAAATCGCACGACACTCTTCCATCTCTGGTGAGTTTTCTCATTTGAAAATTAAATCAAGGCATCTACAACAAGCCTACAATTGGAATTAAATATTGCTTCTATGTTAAGCATCAAATCACAGCTGAGTCCAATGAGTAATGGGTTAATCCTATTTTTTCTCTTCATTCATTCATGAAATTTAAATTTATATGCATGTCTCTGCTCATCTATTAAATAGTTTGTAAAAGATGTGGCTTGGCTATCTAATATGCCATGGAACAACACAATAGTTCATTTGAATCCTTCGATTTTTCGAATAGTATTCGAAAGTTTATTGGATCCTTTAAAATCATTAATTTTAATTGTGTTTCAAACACAGGTGTATTACATGTTAATTGATGCCAATAACCAATCACTAAATTTCCCACTCAACTTCATCGAAAAAACCTAATTTTATCTCTATGGAAATTTTTGCCTCTATGGTATCCTCAATATGGACCGCAACATGTTTTTTTTCATAATAATTTAAATCCAAAGCAATGTGGAATGGTATTTCCTGTGTAGCCAAATGTCTCTTTGGATATTTTGGGGGTGGATAATTTCTTTGGTTCAAACTTTTTTTCATTTGGGGTTCTTTCTGGGAAGTTGTCAATGATTTCAACAAGATTATGATCCCAATGTTGAATCCATTACAAAATAAATTTTCTTGTATGTTCGTAGTATCGTGAAGCTTGTTGACGTGCAAGTTTCCGTTCCATCAGCCAGTGTTCAGATTTCATCCTCTCAAGGTTTCAGCAAGGCTCTTGGCTTTATTTTTTACAACTTTCACGTGATTTTAAGAGAAAAGTTGAAGGATCTCCAGAGAAAACTAGAAGTTCTCCTCATCCTCCAGAATATTTCTTCGCAAATCTATGCTTCTTTGGAAGTTGTAATGGTCAAATGTCTAGGCACATGGATTTCAAGAATTTAATTCTGTCTGTGGAGGATTCTGGTATGATTATTCCCCTGTTTTCTCCAAGGGCAACTATTTTAAATGTAAGTAAGTTATAATTACATTG
Organism: Pinus albicaulis; assembly: GCA_034641835.2. Lineage (NCBI taxonomy): Eukaryota > Viridiplantae > Streptophyta > Pinopsida > Pinales > Pinaceae > Pinus > Pinus albicaulis. The sequence continues at coordinate 831,424,475 of CM076577.1, read as the reverse complement.
TTCTTCTGAATTTTTAATTATTTTGTTTCAGTAGGTTTTGTTTATTTATACTTGATGAGGCTAATAGGATATCATCTATTTATTATTTTTTCAAATTTCCTTTTAATGCATCTATATTCTCTTTCTAGGCTTTGAGAGAGAAGAATTTTCATGATATGGATTACAAGTTTTCTTTTGAAACAATGTCTAAAAAGGTGAATCTTTGAAGAGCTTAATCTTGCAAAAGTTCAATTTTTTGTTGAAAATTGGCACATTATGTCTTTCTATTTGCATTTCACACGTTATTTTAACTACCTTTGATTCAAGATAACGCTTATCATACATGTTTCACAATCTTTTGCGCAAAATTGGAGTTTTCTCTTTTTCTTTATGTTAATTGATGATTTATGTTGTGAGTTTAAACATGAAACTGACTAGCAATATCTGTAAGTGAACCTATCGAATTTCAACGTTGATAGAATTCTGAGTTCAATTAATCGATGATCCATGTTGCAAGTTTAACCACACACTTAACTAGTAGTATTGGTGAATGGACCTCATGAATTTCAAGGTTGATAGATTTTAGAGTCGGGTATCATAAGACAAGTTATATTATTTGAATCTCAACTATAGTTGGGTGCTTAAACGATGAATCTAGACATTGAGGGAAAACTAAGGGCATAGCCAATCTTCGATACAATTTGAGAAATATATTTCTATTTCAGGTTATGTTTTAGAAGATGGGAACAACTACCCTTGCTCATGGAGTGGGGTTACATGTGATGACTTGAGAAGAGTTGTGGGCCTCAACATTAGTAGTAGCTTGGATTACTAGACAAGGTGCTTTTCTTCTTACATGTTTGAAGCATGGGATGGGAATAACAACCATGTCTGACCATGCTCTAGGTTTCTGCACTTTGCCACATTTGGAATAGAACTTTCAGCAAGCTGTTCGAGAGCTTGGATTTTCCCAAAATCGATCCCTCTAACTGCCCTATCTTCTGCTTCATCGCTTCAAGGTATGATATTTTAAATCATACATATATATATTCCACTTATTATAGTATTTCAAATTTCTCTACTTGGTGTGCATTGGCTTAGGCGAAGTCTGAAATTGCTGTAGATCATAGTAGAATTATGAATTTGGGGTCAAATGTTTTTGCATTGAAGGCACACCATGTTGTTGATGTAGATAGTTATGTTGTATAAAACACTGCTACACAAAATTCTAGAAAAGGTTAAAACCAGAGATTGGTTGGTGTGACAAATACTCTGCCTTCATCTACAATTTCCAGCCTAGATCTCAAGGAAGAAAGGCTACAACTTGTAGGATGGCGACTGAAGACAAGGAAAAGAATGACAATAGGAAAGACAAAGAAAGAAAACTTAAAGAAAAATATAAAGTAAGCAGTCCTGTAATAATCATGCACCCACCAAACCTTCCTCTTGCTAAAGAGGAGCAATATAAGGTTCATATGGGCATTATTCTGTTGGAATATAACTCTTGTTGCTGTTATATGACACACTTTCGAATCATTGTCTTACATTATTTACGAGTTGGTTGGTATTGGGGATATTTTGACTTAATACCAGCTACCTAATTTATATTTTTGGTCCACCTTCCCAAGTGGTTGTTGTCGTTAAATCCTAGGGAGATGTTGTGTTCATCTTCAGACCAAGTTTTGCATTCATCATGTATGTATAAATGTATTTATTTCACTCAAGGCTTTAGAACTGCTCTCCTTTTGAGATGGTTGATTAATAAACATAAATTATACCTTGAATTTTCCATTATAAGACATTCAAGATCTTTAATTTTCCATGCAATTTTGTTGCATTCAAGTTTTAAATTAGAACATATCCATCCTTTTTTTTTTCCTGATCTATCATCACTTTCTGGTTATCCTCGGGCATCAAGTATCAAGACTCGGTGACTTTCCTGCAGTGCTACCACTGCGTCACTCTACATTCATCTACACTTCTATTGGCGTGTCTTTGCACCCTTTTGGTGAAAATGCTAGTATTTACAATTGTCAAAAAAATACACATATTAACTCTTAATATTTATGAAATGTTTTATTACTGCAATAAATATCACACCCTCTTCACACTACACCAAATCGAGTAACTAGCAATTGCATCGAGAGGTGCAAAGGAACGTTGAAAGGAGGAGTCGAGAATGTGGAAGAAAACTATCTCCTTGTGCTACATGTCAGGGGACATCATCAATGTCACCTTATGGGGTGCACAATGCCACACTGAAGGGGAAAAACTTTCTAACCTCGCGACCTCATGAACCACTCCAATCCTTGCAATAAAAAGAGTCGTGTCAACGGATGCGATGTCTACTTGAGTCTTACTTTTCTATGTAAAAGAGCCAATAGTTTGCACCTCAAGAGGTTTGATTCCTCTCAGCGCTTGATAAATCTAAAGTTAAGCTTTATCTAGATTGATGGCAGACCAATTATACACACAAATAATTTGTTATCATATATTTCTTGATATAACATAATATTTAGTCTACATAATTCACACAACCAAAAAAATAAAATTTGAATTAATATTTTTAATTTATTTGTTAAAAAAAAAAAAAAACAACAACATATAACCTAGCAAAGTATATATATATAAAAGTTGCAGAAATGAAAAACAAAAGAGCGACCTTGTTAGTAGAAGAACAAATAAACCCAGAAGGGTTTCATATACATTGAAGGAGAACGACCTTAAGGGTTTGAAACACATATAAATTTATATTTTAGAAAATAAAGATAATCCATAAAAAATTGTCTACAACTCATGCACTTTCTAGAATACTAAGAAAAAACTGTGTTAAACATTCAAGAAGGGACTACGTCCAACTATTACCTTTCATATGTAAATGTACGTAGTTCATAAAAGTGTCACTATTTTTGCAAAGGGAACTGATGTGAAGGAAAAACGAAATGTCCATCACTTAAATCACCTCTGAGGGAATATGAGTGGGATTATAAACAAATTTACCCAGTTGAGTAAAAACTTTCAATTCATCTGCGAATGCAAATTTATTACAAATCTAAGTTATAGATTGTAAAAGAAAAATCCCAGAAAACAAATAATTCACTGTAGAGGAATTATAACATGATTTCTTACCTCTACAACACGTTGGGGTTAAGTCAAAGAAGTAACTAGTGCGACCTCGTAGGAAGCACTTCAGTAAACAAATATAAATCATCATAATTAAAAAACTATATCCCCAATCTTCTAGTTGAAGAATGGAAAGTGAAAACACTAACAATGCGTGACATTACCCGACATCATCGTTGACGTGACGACAGTTATCCTACCCACAGAACCATGACGATTTAAACGATACTCGAAGGTGGAGTAAACGAGACTTGAAGAACCCTATACAGAACGAACCACACGTTAAATTTTGTTGAGAGGGAATGACGAAAATGAAGCGAGGACATTCGCTGGTTTGAACGATGTTTGCTCAACCAGAACGATGTTTGCTCAACCAATTTCATAGAGAAAACATTTTTGACTACAATTAAAAACAAGGTGTATTGTCATAGAATGGAATAACTTGAAATTCCTTTGCATGATAGCTCTGTTGTCCATAGACTTTATGAAGAGGTGAAAGTCAAAATTGAACCTCAACAGGTATTTCAGAAAGCTTGAGAAGTGACATTGGAGTCAAGCAAGGTTTCTGTCTATCCCTTACTCTTTTTTGTTTATATATTGATAAACTGGAAGAGGGGCTAAATTTGCAAGGTGGAGATGATGTTCAGTTGGGGGAGTTTGTGATAAAGCTTCTTTTATATGCTGATGATCTTGTATTGATTTCTAAATCAGCGCATGGATTGTAGATGCACCTATATGCCTTTGAGCATTTTTGTAGAGCAGCGAGGATGCAAGTCAATATTAGCAAGACCAAGATAATGATTTTCTTTAATAAAAGGAAGCAGAGTCAGCATACGTTCTTCTTTGAAGGCAACATTCTTGAAGAAGTAAATGAGTACAAATACCTTGGGATCGATTTCAACAACAAACTCAATTGGGAGGACTGCAAAAAGAAAAGAATCTTAGGAGGGTGGAAAGCATTAGATGTTCTTCAAAACAGATGTAGAGAGGCATAGTTATGGGATTGGAAAACGATTAAAGTGCTTTTTGGACTCCTAGTTTGTCCAGTGATGCTATATGGGTGTGAATTGTGGGCTAGCAACACCCCTGTCTCAAAATGGAAGCAACTTGAGAAAATCCAAAAATGCTTGATCATGAGCAAGTTCAAAATAAAAAGTTAGGTACCTTATGAGATAATGTTGAGTGAAACAGGAGCAACCCCCATCGAAGCAATTGCTATGGTGCGGCTCATATCTAAAAAGAATTGAGCAAATGGGAGTAGGTAGATGGCCCACTGTTATCTTCAAGGAAGGCATGAGTGAAAGAAAGAAAACATTGAGACAAAACTACACATGGAAGCAAAAATGGAATATCTACCTCAATGTTTGTCCGACAAATAACAAGGAGCTAAAGAATTTTGTTATGGAGAAGTTTTGTAAACAGGTATGGGGAAAAGAGTTGGGTAGAAAGAAGAAGTACTACATTGAAGAATTCAACACTACTTATGATCTCCAACAAGAAGAGTACATTGGAGCTAACATTCTACGGAGGGCAAAGGTTCTCATTTCTCAATTAAGAACCAACTCGCATCATCTTTGGTGTGAAACAGGACGGTGGAAAAGGCCTAAAGAAGTTTGGGAAGAACGAGTGTGCACATTTTGCACATCTTGGGTAGTGGAATCGGAAAAACATTTCATTTTGGAATATGATGCATTCAAAGACATCAGAGAAAGTTATGAGTATATATTAGCATTGATTTCATTTCAAGAGAACTCATAGACCTATAAACTATTTTTAATCTCGTGAACGTTAAAATTTCATTTCATTTCATATCAGTGTCAATAACCAATTATTTCATAACCCTCTTCATGTCGTTTTGAATTAAACTTTCAGCAATAAAAAGTTTCAGCTTGCATCAACGAAATCAAACAGAACAATTGCGTACAGATGACACACGTTTGATTTATTGACCTTCCATTTGACAATGAATAAAACCCAAAGTAGATTTCGGCGTGGCCGGAATTTGGTCGAAGAATTGAACATTGGGTTTTATCCTATTACAAATAATTAATCTCGTAATTATGTTTAAATATTATATTATATAAAAAATTAATTATATATATTTTATAATTTTAAATAAAGTAATTTACATAATAATAAATATCGTATATTTTTAAATAAATAATTTATTTTAAATAAAGTGATTGCGGTAATAACAAATAATAATGACTTTTAAGATTAAATTAAAATGATGATTTTAAATATTGACATATAAAACTTTTTATTTATAAGATGAAAGACTTTGTCGTAATGTATGAAAATGTATAAAGTATATATAAAATTTAAATACGGAAATATTAAAATCTATTTTTATGCCGAAAGGCGTTCCTTTTATCGGCTTTAGCCGAATGTGACTGTTCTTTCAGTCAATGGGAGGGCTTTCTCATCGCCCTTCTAACGAGTAATATCTTGACAAAGGTAAATAGATTATTGGTCGTAGTTGTCAGCTGTCCACCACGTTACGCGACAGTGTAGATCCGCAGCAGTTAATGAAATGCTCGTACATTGAGACTTGGCCTGATTGATTTATAAGGAATACGGGGCTGCCAATGACGTTTTGCAGTTGGACGATGGGGACCCGGTACCAGAGGTTAAAGATCATGAGAAATCAGAGGTGGATATCATAATTTGAGGTTATTTTTTTTATAAATAGCTTCAAGTTCGTGAGCGCATGCGATCCTGGAGACCAATATCCTGGAGAGGAAACAGTTTCCTTTGCCGTCCAACTGGTTTGAAAAACCCAGTTCAGTGAGTCGACAAGTGATTGTCGTGACACAGATGCGCTTCCTGGAGATTCGAACCCTCATCCTCCTGGGCACACTCCTAATGCCCCTGCTCCATACAGCCTTATTAAGCTTCACATCTAGCCTCACATCGGTGGTTCCCATAGCGTTCTGGGCAAATTTCCGGATCTCCTTAACGGCCTTTGGAGCCATTTTATTAAACGTCCTGCAGATGAGTTTCAGCTGCTGGCTGTTCGTCGTTGCGCTTCCTGGAGATTCGAACCCTCATCCTCCTGGGCACACTCCTGATGCCCCTGCTCCATACAGCCTTATTAAGCTTCACATCCAGCCTCACATCGGTGGTTCCCATAGCGTTCTGGGCAAATTTCCTGATCTGCTTAACGGCCTTTGGAGCCATTTTCTTAAACGTGCTGCAGATGAAAAATCGGCGAATAAATTCCTATAAACACTTGAAAACTACTCAAAGCTAGACCTTGAACTTGAAAAATCTGTATATGAAAAATAGTTTTGCGAATGCATATGAGAAATTTTATGGGAAAAATCTAAATCCTGAACAGATCAAACGAGCTAATGCGAAGAAATGCCAGTCAATTTGTGATCGTTTGAACTTGTGATTCTTCTAACTTTCTCTCGGTTCTTCTTATCCTTTCTCTCGGTTCTTCTTATTATAGTCCCATTTAAAGAACAAATTACGCTGAAAGAAAATCAGATGAAAAGGAAAGGTAGATTCATCAAGATAGCCTTGAAAATTAGGCGTATTTAAGCGAAAAGAACTTGAAAATAAGTCTCTGTGGAAAGAAGCAGCAGCAAACAAAGCATAATCGATCAGCGTGCCCACCCGAATACGCATTAGCCCACTAATCTTGTGATATTAGATCAAAGTAGGACTCAAATTCACAGACGAGTTACCTACTCGCACTTCTCAACCATTTATAATTATCACCATAATTAACAAAGTTGGGATCTTATTTTTGTTCTTGGCCTATGCCAATACCACAGATATCCAACATAATGCAGGTATCTTGCCTCGTGAAAAAGAGACACAGTATCGGAAGGCACACATGAGCACCTGTTAAATTAAAAAATCATTTTAGTCAAAAAAAGCTATGGAGCATAAGCTATACTCTTTTTTAAATCTTGACGACCAAATCCAAGCCAAATCCCAACCCCAACATATCTTAGGCAAAGATTGCTCAACTGCCTGAGAGTACCTCTAGCATAGCCTCTCACTCACTTTGAATGAAGTCAGATCACAAAATTCCACGGCAGTGACGTACCTGCTGACTTTGTCTTCATGAGCCTGAGTCCGAGTCACATTTCATCTTCAGATGCCCATCCACTATGAAATTCGCAGGTGGTGTCATTTGCCTATTTAAAAAGATACAAGGTGCCTTGTTTCTTAATCAATATGTAGCCCAAAAATGTTTGGATTTATTTTTCAGAGAAATGTTTCAATTTAGGCAGAAAACACTCATTCCGGGATTTTCACATTCCTTCAGTAGCAGAAATCCTTGCACGGGAGAAACACGTATCGGATAGCGAATATAGGTTTTGCGAGAAATTGGAAAAATATTAATTACATTCCGAGGTAAACGACGGTTAAGAAGAGGCTTTCGGTTGTAGAGGCTTTGAAAAAACGAATAGCTCAATCGACGATACATTTTCGAAATTCTAACATGTGATTACGAGAGGGTTTCACTTCCCACTTACCAACGGGATTCACAGTCAGTTATAAACGTCACAGTACATTTCTAGGGCTTTAACCTGCACATAATGAGGACGGATTTTGCACATTCCTTCCGAGCGCGCTTGAAATCCTTGCCGGGCTTCTTTATCCGATAGAGAATATAAGTTTACGCAAAAACATTAGACAAATATTAATTACCATGTATACCCATACTCTGTGCATATCCTACAATCATAGTGTTCCATGACACCATAACCACCAGCAAAGGCAACACTCAGACAGAAATTCAGCCCACAGCAGCTAGATACCACAGCCAACTGCTTCAAGCCCAAGCTATAAATTCATTACTAAGCCAAGATAAAGCCATCGAATTTGGAAGCTCTTGTTGGCGCATTAATAAGTTCTTTGTTCAGCTTTTCATTGCATGCGTCACAATCATGGATGGATCCTGCTAGTTGATGCAGGTGGTGATACACTCTCGATACCCAGTTTTCGATCCAAGCGTGTATCCATGCATTCTCGGTAATCCATGTTGGTCTCTCATTCTTGACATACATTCTTATAAGCGCATTTACCACAAATACATCTGATTCAAAGAAAATTTTAATCCCACAGATACATTTGATTCAAAGCCAATTTTAATGATCGCGGCATAAAAATGCCTACCTTGTTTCATGCCTACATTGTTCTCCAATTTACAAACTAGCACAGGCACTAATGACACGGGAGAAGTTGAATTCATCCAAACTCCAACCTAGCCTGAACACTTGCTTTATTAACTTCAAGGCCTTGTCAATGTGACCATTGTGGACATGCATTATTTCAAACACTTGGCACGCATCGTCAATGTTGTCACACATGGCATAGCCATTCACAAATTATTTGAAACACTTGGCACACATCCTCAATGCTGTCACACTTGGCATAGGCATTAACAACGCTATAGCCCACATAGAAATTATAATTTAATTTCATTGATGTTTGGTGTTTTCGGGAGAGATGCCTATTTTCAGAGTATATTAGCTGCTTGTTTTGTTTAATTTAATCTTGTTAACAGTATTCCTGGAATTTGCCAATAAAAACAACTAAAAACTTACATAGACATTAGAATTTAATTTCGTTGATGTGTATTCCTAGAATTTGCCAATAAAAACAACTAAATAGCTTTTTAAGTGTTGTGCATTCTTGGTGGTCAAAACTTTAACATTGTTGAAACATCAATGCAATTTACTTCCTGCACGTCTATAAAATAAACTTAAAAAAATTCTTCCATCTGAAATTGCCACTTGTATGCTACGACAAGGAAAAGCATCTCTAAATAACTCTCAGAACTATGGTTTGTTCTAAGATTGTATTCATCTTTTTTTTTATGATACTTTACTGACAAAGATTAATACACAACATATCTCTCTGGCTGAGAGAAGGGACTTGCTATCCCCAACCCATCTTGTTTGAAATCATAGCTGACGCATTGGCTTTATAATTTTCGGAACTACTTTCTTTACTCTGTCATGCTCGGGGACTCAGTGTTGACATAAATGAAGTGAGGGACTAAGTGCTCACGTTTTTCTTTCTCACTAAAGTAACTAAAAAAATATATAGAAGAGTAAGGATCAAGTTTTGGATTTTTGTATATACAATAAAAAGGTTTTGGCTTATTATAGAATGCTCATTATTATTCAGTCATATTTAGAACGATTAATTTAGAATTCTGCATTCAAATTGTGAGATTATGGATTGTATTTTTTTTGTTATTTAGATTAATGAAATGTGATTCACAACAATAGGATGGGTAGTCCAGCTAATTTTAATTTAAAAGAATTAAAAAATGTAAAGAAAATATTTAAATTTCAAAAATAATAATCTTAACTAATATAAAAAATTATCTTATCTCAGAGTTGTTGTGACTCAAAAAAAATATTATCTAAAATATTATCTTGCAATATTTTATTTTATGAAAACATTTTTTTATCTAAAATTTCTTCCACGTTTATTTTTTATTTTATAAAATTCATCTCACAACATCACAAAACAAGTTAACTCTTTTTAAACTTTCAAATAAAATTTATTATAATTTTTAATTGAAACAGTTATTCAAACCTGTACAAATTCCCACAATCTACTTGTAATTAAAAAAATTATATATATATCCTTGGAATTCAAGAAGTGAATCATTACTTTGGTCACAAGAAAAATGTATTAATCACAAGTATTTTAAACATTCCATTTCGGTTTGCCCAAGGTTTGGTACCTTTATGTGGAGATAAGTAATCTTAGAGTTTTTTTTGGATTTTTTGCAATTGTAGTCTGTATCAATATAGTGCTTGGAATTTTCCAGTGCATAGAAATTAAATGCTACAAAATTGAATTTATACATACTAGAGAAATGAATGCATGGGAGGGTTTGGATATAGGGATTCCAAACATGATATACCCTTCGTGCACAAGAACATCAATAAATAAAAATGTAAATAGTGCCTCATCGTACCTCTATAATTTTGCCTCAAAAATTTTGGACACTTAAGGCCATTAACGGGATTATATGAGTTGGATCATTATGGATATTAATAAGATTATTATAAATTTATTGGTTGAAAATATTTTATATTTTAAAATTATTGATTTTGTCATAAAATATTTGATTTCTAACCTGAACATAGGTCTTTAACATAATGCTACATACTAGCCATAGAGAAAAAAACAAATTCTGATAGATAATAGTGTCCGGTGGATTCTTTGCTCCATACAAACCATTCAAAGCACATTGAATTTATATATTTATTCTATTTTCAACAATTAAATGCTATCATATATAAGATATCAGAAAAAAAATATAAATACAAATAAAAAAATTAATTTAAATAAATAAATGAATAAAGCAAAATATGGATAGATAAATACAAATACATAAAAAACAAAACAAAATAAAATAAAGATAGAATTAAAAATAAAAAATATAATATGTAAAACAAATAAAAAATTATATTTAAAAAAAAAAAAATTACATAAATAGATAGAAAAAATAAAAATAAAAAAATCAATAAAAAAATCAATAAATAAACAAACAAACAAATAACATACAATATAATAAATTACATTTTACTAATATTAAATTAATAATTATTCTTTTTATTGAAATACATATTGCAATTTAAAATTAAGTTTATCAACTTTGATCATTTGGTTTACTCTTTTTGTAATAAAATAGAATGAATTTTATTATTTGAGTCAAACTAGCCATTGTTTTACAAATGCCTAGTAGAAATTATAGTTTCTATTTAAAGAGGTTATTTGACCATGTTTTCCATATTATTTTGGTGATGCCTCACCCTAGCTGGTTCAACACGTGTCAACCTAATCTATTCTAATCTGATTTTTGCAAAGACATTTAGTACATTTGGTTCACTCTTTCTAAAATAAAAAAAAATTGCTTTCTAATTGTTTGAGTCAAACTTGCCATTTCAATCTTATTCTCTCTACTATTTAGTATTTACTTAGTACTATTTACAACTTCAATCAATGTTTCTTATTTCTGTATACACTTACATTTCAAATTGTGATGTGCATATATCATTTCAAATATGATTAACAATAATTTAAAAAAAAAAACAAATGCTTCGAATATTACAAATATGCACTAGCAAGTCACTCTTTACTAATCTTAGGCAATTTTAGTTTGTTGTTTCAGGCTTTAGTATCTACTATTTAGTGTTTACTTAGTACCATTGACAATTTCAATCAATGTATTCCATTTGCTTATGCGCTTATGTTTCAAACTGTCATGTGCATGTGTCGTGTCAAACATGATTTTCAATAAGTTGAAAAAAAAACTTAGAATAATCAAGATATACAATTGCAAGTAGCATACTTCAAAAGCTAATTTACAAATATGGTTATTTGACATTACTATTTCCTTTCCTTTTATACCTAAAAACCAACATCCTCTCCTAACCTATTTTGTGCCTATGCCTTGTTTACCATGAAAATAATTCAACATGCCCTATTCCAAAATATATGTTCCATAGGGAAAGCCTTTAAACTACTCATTGTCAAACTACTCATTGTCAGGAACGTATTTGCAAAACTTGCACTTGTACAACTTGCAGTAACGTCTTCCATATAGCGAATTTGCCACTATGGGTGCGTTTGTCAAAAAGGGCACCCAAATTACTAAATTCGTCTCCTTTCGGCGTTCCTTTGCACCATAGGTGCAATTTCTAGTTATATTATGATAAACTAAATGGTGGACCATTAACGCATATACCTTTTTTAAATTAAAACCCAGGTAAGCAGGTGGAAGAGATTTTACTAAGCTTTATTGATATTTAATAACTTTATTAATATTTAAATTTCAAAGATTTCTCTTAATACAATAAAATTTTCACCGACATTTTAAAATAATATAAACTTATTTTAAAATTCTTAATAATATAAATATATTTTATTTTTTTAATTAATATAAACATATTTTAAAATTCTCAATAACATAAATATATTTTAAATTTTTTAATGGTTATTATAATGAAACACGTTTTTTTTGAAAAGGACAATATTGAAGGCAATGATCTAACCCAACATAAAGGAATGTACAAAAATCATGAAAATTAGATAAGATTTTAATCAGCGAATTTTTCTGAATCCATGTTATAACTATCAAAGTTTAATATTTTGGGTGTCTTACAGGTTTTTGATGGTGCTGAATCCATTTCCAATGTCAAAATCAGGATTCAAACACTGTTTCTGCAAGATTTTTTAAATTTTTTTGGCCCGGATTCCGGCCAATTTTGACCGTCCGGACAATTCCTCCGGCTCGTTAGACGACTCCTATTGAAGTGATCTGAATTTTAGAAACTTTAGATAAATAAACTTCAAATATATTGGTCAGTACTACTAAAGCTATATGATGTTTTTGAAAGTAATGTATTTAATTTTTCTATAAAATAAAATATTTACATTTTAATAAAATAAATAATTAAAATTTATAATTGATTAGTACATTATAACTAAAAAAAATTATAATTGATTAGTATATTATAACTAAAATTTTTTTATATATTTTTAAAAAATCATAAATTTAATTTTTAAATAAAATTAAATATAAATTTAGGTTTTATTACAATATTATGAATTAATATGTTGTATCAATGCCATGTGTTCAAAAACTACAAGATATTTCACTATCAAAATATTATATAAATTATTTTATTTTATTTTAATTTTATATAATATAACAAGATTTCTAATTATTGATATTTATCTCTATTTTATTAAAAATATTATTATTTTATAAATAAAATTGTAAATTATTTTTAGGCAATAATCACATGCAATGGAACATTGTTGATGCTTTTCGAATCAACTAGTGTGATTCATCATCAAGACTAGATGATTTCGAATCAACTAGTGTGGTTCATCATCAAAACTAGATAAGAGATCAAATCAAAACATTTTTACATAAAAAGTAGGTACTAAAAAAAACTTGCATAAACCTAAATTACTTCCAAAAACACATAAAAATCAATATACCTTAATATTTATGAATATTTCGTTATCATACTAGTATGTTGTATAGAAACTATGGCATTAAATAACTACTTTGGTAGGTAATACAACATAATATTTGGTGACACAAAGAAAGTGATGTTCATCCTTAACCTGCATCCAACGTGTAGTGTTGGAACTAGAAATGCACTATCTTAAGCTTTATAAATAGTAACGTGTATTTCCCATCGGTGGATTATAAATAATATATCTTTACACTCAATGCAAAGATGCATGTTTTCGACACATAGTGATGGTAAACACAATATTGATATTCTCTATACAATAATGTATATGGGCCTCTATATTTGTGATAAATTTTTGGAATCAATATGTGCTTCAATTCTACGCAAGGATATTGTCATAGCATGCTTTCTCTTTCTCTACTCACATGTACCTTGTTTTGCTAAAATCTATCTTAACTACTCTAAGGTTTCATAGGTTTTGGTTATTAATTTATTTTTTTACCTATTTTTTATTAATTGATTGCCATATGTTTATGTCCAGTTTACTTTATGATTTATGATTTCAAAAATTGATTCCATATGTTTATGTCCAGTTTACCTTATGATTTATGATTTCAAAAATTGATTGCCATATGTTTATGTCCAATTTACCTTATGATTTAGGATTTCAAATGCTTTTTAGCCATAATTTTATCCTAATGCATATTAAAAGAAGGTGTGAGACATGGATTGAAGTATTGATTGAGTTCATAAGCTTAACACTCATATTTTATATAAATTTGGATGCTCATCCCTTCCCATCATAGGAGGCATTATTTACCTCATGTGTTGTTTGTGCATTTTTGACGAGAAAGTTAGAGAGGCTCATGAGTAGGATGTTTATGTCATTGGTTATCATGGATTATATGTAATGTTTTTTTATATCAATTGTAATGTAATTATTAAAATATTTCTTGTCATGTTTAGACATTTTGTAATGGCTATTCTATGTGAAAGTTTTTTTTGTTTTTTTTTTTCAATGGACTACCCTGTATTGATAAATCAAAATAAAACATAGATAATTAGTAAAAAATTTAGATTAATGTTTTATATTTTAAAATTCAACACTTGTTATAATATGTTATTTTATAAATTTGTAATGAATATTTTTACATATTTGTTTTGTTTATGAATTTGAGTTATTTGTATTTGCACAATTATTTATTTAATTTGTTTGCTAATTAAATTTCTTTGTTGTTAAATTTGGGTTATTCATTTGATTTATATATATATTTATTTGTGTGAGAAGTTTGATTTAAAATTATAATTGTGGTAAAGAATTATATTAATGATGAAACTGACAATTTATGAAATTTATTGATATATAAAAATTAAATATTTTTAAAAGTTTATAGACTTTTGTATACAAATGTATTTAACTATTTTTGAAATTTATTTATGTATAAAAATTAGATCTTTTTATAATTTATGGATCATTGTATACAAATGCTATATTTTAGATTTTACATTTTAAAATGTTCTTTGATTTGTAAATTGTCATGGATATTTTTTTGGATAATTAGTCCCAACAAATCTACTAAAAATATAATGAAAATTCAAAATCTACACTATGTAGGTTAATATTTCCTTAGATTTATGGATTCCTTAATTATTGCGTTATTCTTATGCATAAAATACATGAAATGTGGAAAAGGAGAACACACATAAATATAATCACTTATAACCATAATATCACATTAATATATAACTTGGGGAACCCTTAGAAGAGAAAACCCAGCTGGGAGGTGAGACTTCTTTGCTCTCTCTTTCTCTGAAAGGAAATGGATGTCTCTCTGTCTCTCTCTCTTAGCTACTCTACTCATCTGTGGACAAAATGCACTCGAATAGAATAAAACCCTTTTTACTCATAGTGACCTAGTTATAACACAACTTAGAGTTAAATTTGACCCAGTCATCCCTCAATATGAATTAAAACTCAACACTTCTAGAGTATTCTTCATAATTTCCATGTAGATAGCCCTTTTTCCATGAGTAGCAGGGGTTGACGTGGCATCCTCTTGAATTATGGTGGCCAATTTCGATAGGTCAACTTTCGAGAGGTACAACTTTCTCATATGAGCTTTGATTAAGGCAATTCTTGCATCGTTGGAATGGGATTGGTGCACATATTATGGAATATAAGTCCATAATAAGGTAGGGACCATAAAATATGGCAATTTAAGGCCTAAAATGGCTCCTGAATTTTTTCTCTTGAAGTTTTCCAAACTCAGACAATCAGTAAAAATGACATTGGAAGTTAATTCTTCAAAATTTTCCACTCCGAAACCATATATATGGATGAAAAATAATATATTGATCCACAATATGGATCATACCACCCCATTTTGGGAGACTTTTGGTCCCCAAGATCATTTACTGAATTAGGCAAGGAAAAATTTCCTCTACCTTCTCCCTAGAGTACCACTTAGCTTTGCTTGGAAGCTATCCTTTCAACTCAACCTTTCGAAGGTCATGTTTCCCTTGTCATGTTGTTCTAGAACTCTTCTGTAAAAATGTAACCTCAGTCAACTCTGTCTGAGCTCCTAGTGCCAAATCCTCTACAAAAGTAGGGCATGTTCCTCTTCTTGATCTAACATGGAAGGCTCATGGAGTTTCAAATTTTATACATTCACCATTAAGTAAATGTGCGTGTATGGGGGTAGGTTGAGTCGATAGGCATTATCTCCCACCTTTTCTAGTATCTTAAAGGGAACATATTGCAAAAGCATTTATTTCATGACCAATACCATATAGTCTCTCTTTGTTCAACATGTGATCATACTCTATCTCCCACCTTGAAAGAATTATCTATTATGTGTTGATCATGCATGTCCTCATATTTTTCTTGCGACGTCTTCAATGTATCTTGTACCTATAAATGGATTTTATTAGTCTTATAAATAATTTTTTTGGCCCTTAACAAATCCCTTGTAAGATATTCCCTCACTCCTCCTTGCTGCCCATATGCAATACACAAAGGTGAAGGTTGCAAATATCCAAAACAAGTTTCAAATGAGGATTTAATAGTAGGAACATGGGCTGCTATGTTATAAGAGTGTTGCATATATACTATATTTTCATCCCAAGAATTCAAATGTTTCTAATTGTAACCCCTTAAAATATATACCAAATTCCTATTGAATACTATTTTCCCATATGTTTGTGGTTGGAATGTTATAAATCTCTTCAACTTCATGTGCATCTTCTCCCATAATGTAGTCAGAAAAGCACTAAGAAATATTGTGCCCTTATCTAAAAAAATGCTCCTTTGTATCCCAAAGTGCACCCATACTTGTCTAAAGAACAAGTTCACTATTTATTTCCCACTGATGTTCCTTTTACAGGGCATTAAAACACATATTTTTGAACCTGTCAACTACCACAAATAAGTAGTAATGTCCCTTCTTGGTTGTTGGTAAACCTCTAACAAATTCCATGGAAATTCTTTCCCAAGGAAAAGTGGTTATAGAGAAGTGATGTTACACACCCTGTTTCCTATTACTAGGCTTGCTATTCTAGTAAAAAATACATCCTTTTATGAAATTAACTACCTCTTCTTACATACTGGTCCAATATACATACCTATGAAAGTTGGCCATTGTCTTCCCTATACCAAAGAGCCCTACAACCTTGATTATGTGAGCCTCTTTGATTATATACAACCACCCACCTTTAACAACACACAACTTATCCAACTTGTAGAGTAACCCATTATGGAGATGGTAGTCAACAATGCTGCCACCATCATGCACATGAATTTGGCTCTACAACTGTTGAAACACCTCCTCAAATTCATCATCCTATATATATGCCTCTCTATATGCATCATGGGTGAAAGGATACATGTACATAAGAGTTCCCAAACATGTAATATTTGATGTGGGTGGCCTTGAAAGATGTTAGTCGACTTACTTGTGCTGCCCTTCATGTGACTTGATCACTAAATGAAATTGCTGTAAAAATCCTATCCACTTGTAATAAATGGTTTTTTGTAGGTTACTCTAGCTTGGTAGGTACTGTAGTAGTTGGTGATATATGTGGATCAATGTCTTCGTTCCCATTAGGTAGTGTTTCTACCTCCTCATAGCCTGCATCATGACATATACCTCCTTATTGTAGAAAGGGTAGTTGAGAACTACCCCATGAAATACTTAAGAATGGTAGCATATAAGCCTTCCTCCTTGCATCATGGCCACCCCCATAACATACTCACTCACATATGTCTCCACTTCAAAGGGCTATTGGAAGTTTAGTAATGCCAAACATAATGCTTGATTGATTTTATTCTTTAACTCCACAAAGGACTTTTGCTAACCCTTTCCCCACTGCAATATCTTAACAATTGTTATTATGGTGTGGAGTGGTGCTGTTACTAATGAAAATAAGGCTACGAATTTACTCAGGCACTGTGATACCCCAATACAACTCCTGACATTAGAAACATTGGTAGGCACTAGCCACTTCATAATGGACTATATCTTGGAAGGATCTATTTTTAGCTTTCCTCCACCTATTATATATCCTATATACACTAAATATTGTTGTGCAAACTCATACCTCTTAAGATTTTATAGTAGTTGGTGCTTCTTAAATGTCTTTAGCACCTACATCAAATGTGATATGTGCTGCTCCCGGGTAGCATTGTATACTGTTATATCATCCAAATAAATAATAACAATGAATCTACAAAAGGCACAATATATTATTCATCAATGTCGTGAATATAGATGCTACATTTCATGGGACAAACGACATGACTAACCACTCATATCAACCTTGCTCAGTTTTTAAGGTAATCTTCTAGGTATCATCGTCTCTGACCTGAATCTGGTGATATATTGACTTTAAGTCTTGCTTGGTGAAGTATTTGACTTGCTACAATTGATCTAATAGATCATCTACCCTAGGCTTGGGGTACTTTATCTTAAGCGTAATTTTTTTTAACATCGCGTAATCAATGCACATCCACCAAGATCCATCCTTCTTAAGCATAATTATAATGGGTGATCCACATGGTGAGGTACTTTGTCAAATAACACCCTATTATAGCAACTGTTACAACTTCTTCTTCACCTTGTTTGTCTCTCTAATGAACAACCTATACAAACCAATGTTTGGAAACAGAGAGTTCGACAACAACTGGATCTCGTGTTCCACTTCCCTCTTGGGTGGTAACCCTTTAGGCTCCTAGACCACACCCCTGCACACTTATAACAAGTCTTCTAGTTGTTACTTATATTCTTTAGTACACCCTTCTAGGGATGACTTAGCTCTTTTGGAGTCTTCAATAGACTGATTTTCTCTTAAAAATAACAAAACGTATTTCTTACTAGAACTGATCAAATTTTTGGCCTAGTTGGCACTTACCAATGAGATATTCGACTTTCCCTTATGCACCTTGATGATGAAGGAATTTTCATCCTTGATAAGGTGTTGTTGGTTAAATATCCACAAGAAGATCATATCCAACATGTACATATAAGGATTCCCAAACACAACACCACATACATCTTGTGGAACTACATCCAATTCTACTTCATCAATAAACTCATAACTAATATTAAATTTGATTTTACACTATTTGGTTCCCTTTATCTCTACATCCTTGTGGACCCCATCCTAATGGATATGAGCTAGGATGGTCATGAGTCTCCAATCCTAGTTTCTTGACCAGATCTGCTTCCTATGATCTTGAGTCAAATAGAACATCAATTTTTGTCTTCTTTACCTGTATCTTTATATGGAAGATTTTGGTCATTTCCTTCTCTCCCTATTGTTGAACGCTACTCAATTTCACCCCATTCTACACATATGTACTCATAATCTTCTCATCCATTTCTAAGTTACTTTCCACTTGATTACTACACTCTATGGCCATGATATTTTTCTTCTTATCATGTTTCTTTAGTTTCTTTAGGTTGAGCTTTGGATGAAATTTCTATCGCTTATCCTCTATATTGTAACATGCTCGGTGCCTTAATGTTCAATTTTTTGTGTAAAGTGATTTTTATTGCGGAGAAACAAAATTTTTACATCAGAATGACTTCAAAGTTCATGCCAGTATCTCACCAAAGAGTTCAAACGAAACCCAAAAATGAACCATGTGGAGGGTCAAAGAAGATGTACAACACATAACATAGCTATAAAAAAACATACATATATTTCCTTAATGCTTAATTAAGGATATTGGATATTGTTTTTTTTTTTTTTATCGTAATGAGCTTAACAAACAAAAAAGATTATGACCTGACACTAACAAATTTTTTTTTTTTTTTAAATTCTATATCATTAAATATAAATAGCTTGGAAATTACACTATAAATTCTCATTGTGAATTGCAACCCTTGAAGATGGACTCACTTTGAAGTTCGAAATGTTGTATTTCAAGAGAAAAAAATCTTCACAAGTTTTTCCACATCTTCTCACTAAAAATTCACTTATATGGAATTATTATTTCAAACAATTAAATCTCACCATGGAAGGTATACCATGAATAACACAATACAATTCGAGAAGTTATGTTTATTAAGAGACAAATATATGTCTAATATATCTTTTTTAAAACACTTCAGAGATGAAAATATGATACCTAAATTCTCTAGACTCACCAATCTGCCCAGACACGATCACAACATACATGCATTCAAAAAAATCAGTGAAACTATAATAAAAAATGAGATTAAAATCACAAGATCACATCTTCAAATTGACTATATTTACAAAGCCTTTAAAGATAATGGATATCATAGAAGCATCATTAAAAAATAATCCACCAAAATCTAAATAAAAAGAAATAAAAAACACCTTTAAACCTCCCTAAAACCACCCTTCCTTTCATAAAATGATCTATAGATAAAATAGCCCCAAAAAGAAAAAAATATAATGGTTTCCTTCACCCCTCCTAACACCATTAGAAAAATAACTGACTCTGTCAAAGACCAAGTGTACCATAATCAACATAAATGTGTTTACATTATCCCTTATTCTTGTGGTAAATAATACATAGGTAGAATTGAAAGATTAATTAACATTAGACTCAAATAACATGCTACTGACATATTAATAAACATAACATCAAAATATACCTGGGCAGAACATGCACACTCCTCTTCTCATTACATATGCATGGAAAATGCTAAACTCATCCAAAAATAAGAACACTATTTAAAAAGAAGAGTTAAGGAAGCTATAGAAATAGAGAAAAGGACAAACACCATTAACATGGATGATGGTCTTAAACTTAGTAATACCTGGAAGCCTCGATTTAATAAAATTTTAAATACTAAAACTAAAAAATAATAATTAATGATTAAAAACTAATAATAATTTAAAAGGATCATGAGACAACACTAACAAAAACAAAACAAAAAAATTAATGATATATCATTCAATATAGATAGCTCGCCAATTACATTATAACTTCTCATCGTGAATTGCAACCCCTGAAGATATAATCACTTTGAAGTCCGAAACTTTGGGTTTCAAGAGAAAAAACTCTTCACATCTTCTCACTAAAAATTCACATGTATGGAATAATTATTTCAAAAAATTAAATCCCACCGTGGAAGGGATACCATGAATAACACAATACAATTCGAGAAGTTACATTTATTAGGAGACAAATATATGTCTAATCTATCTTTTTTAAAACACTGTAGAGATGAAAATATCACACCTAAATTCACTAGACTCATCCATCAGCTCAGACACGGTTGCAACATACCTGTGTTAAAAGAACTCAGTGAAACCCTAATAAAAAATGGAATTAAAATCACAAGTTTCCATCTTGAAATTGACCATCTTTACAAAGCCTTTAAATATAATGTATATCACAAAAGCATCATTAAAAAAAAAATCCACCAAACTCTAAATAAAAAGAAATAAAAAACACCTTTAGACCTCCCTAAAACCACCCTTCCTTTCATAAAAGGATCTACAGATAAAATAGCAAAAAAAATAAAAAAACTATCATGGTTGCCTTCACCCCCTCCTAACACCATTAGAAAAATAACTGACTATGTCTAAGACTAGGTGTACCCTAATCAATATAAAGGTGTTTACATTATCCCTTGTTCTTGTGGTAAAGAATACATAGGTGAAACTGGAAGATCAGTAAACATTAGGCTCAAAGAACATGCAACCGGCATATTGTGAAACAAAAAATGAAAATCTACATTGACAGAAAATGCACACTCCTCTTCACATTAGCATGGAAAATGCTAAACTCATCCAAAAAGAAGAGCTCTATTTAAAAAAAAGAGCTAAGAAAGCTATAGAATCGAAAAACTGAAAAACACTATGTACGTGGATGATGGTCTTAAACTTAGTAATACTTGGAAGCATCTATTTAAGAAAATTAAAAATACTAAAAATAAAAACGAATAATGAATGATTAAACACTATTAATAATTAAAAAAGATCATGAGCTGACACTAAAAAAAAAACAATAATTATATATCATGAAATATAAATAACTCGCCAATTACATTATAACTTCTCATTGTGAGTTATAACCCCTTAATATGGAAGTGAAGTATCAGTGCATGTGTAGGAAGTGACCACAAAAAGTGTGCAGGCAATCTTTAAGAGTTTTTAAGAGATTTTTCGTACTTTACAAGACTTGGTTCAGGAACATGAATGTTTTGACTTCTAAGGAAGCATGAGTATGGATGGTGATAGATCCATATTGACAGAAAAATGTCATGGTGAAAAAATGACATGTAACACGAATCCATCACAAGCCAACCTAAGGAAGTTGGGATTGACAGAGGAACCCCAATCCCATCCTCATCAGTGCAATAAGATTCCACTGGAAGACAACCTAAGGAAGCAGGGATTGATAGAGGAGGAAATGAATGGTGTCTTTCCTTCCTCTTTCCATGACTTGACTTCATCCTTAACCATGCTTCTCGATGAAGATATATCTCAGAGTGAACGGGGATTTTACATATTTGTTGCCTTAAGTTCACACTTGCGTGCATAATTACCCTATAATTGCTAAACATTATACCCATGACAGGGATGAAAAATGAATGATGATGCCCAAAGCTTAGAAGAACCTTTAAAGGCGCCCTTGCACGAATATGAGCTTGAGAACTTGCCACTTTTCCTAATTGATGGAGAAATAAATGGGTCATTGAGGAACCTTGTTTACTATAATTTGTAATTACTTGCTCAGGTAGGGGGCACAATGAAACTTGACCATTTGCATTTAATTCGCCAAGCTTCATTTGGACTCCTTTATTTTCCTTTGCATCAAATTCATGGTTATTAACCCTCATAACATGATAAAAAATAATAGAGCTAAGAAAGAGGGTGAATCTGCTTTTGATCCTTTTATTGACATTCTTCAACTTATTATCCTTAGAAAGGGCATCAACAATGACATAATGGATAATAAATTTTGAATGACCAATCACAATCAATGAATGAAGAGATTTGTACATTTTTTTGCTATCATTAGATCTTGAAGTTGTGCATATGCTTATGGTAAATTGTTAGAAAGTGATCCCATAATTCAACACACGTTAGATAACAAGTTTTAATTATAATAATAAAGTAAAAATAATCAATTTTCCATCATAACACATGATTCTAATAAACGGATATGATTTTTTCATAAATATTTATTAAAAACTATTTTCCCCAAATATTTTATATTTTAAAAATATAATTTCAAAAAAAAAAAAAAATAATGTTTTTATACAATGTAATTTTTAATATATATAAACTTGACAGGACTACATCTTCATCATATCTAATATATGACCCCAATTAGAGTGGGAAATGAAAGTAATGACTTCACATGAAAGAATATCTTAACAGAACACCTGATCACCATCTATCTAAAATCTTATAGACAGTAAATATATATACTTTAAATAATATATAATTTTTAATTTTTTAAATAATAAAAATAAACTCTCCCCATAAAAAACACAAATTTATTCAATCCGATGTAGGATGCAGTGCAGATTGTTTTAACATGCATCATGAGCCAAAACATATTATTTGCAACGGTTATATGCCATATGAGTTTGGTATTGTCTTGTATGAAAAAGCAAATGGTAATAACAGGAACATATTACTTCGATATTTTAAAATATTTGACATTTTGTGTTATTATTAATGGAATACATATTATTTGATAGATTTCAAAGTAGTGTCATATAAAAGGATTTTTTAATGAAATCTATTTAATATTTAAAAGCACTCTAGGTTCAAAAGATGAAAGGGCAAAATTGATAACTTCGTTGGATGGATTAAAATTTCATTTATTTGATCGTATATTAATTAATTAATTAGATTGATGATGTTGTATGTACTAAAACAAAACCTTCTGTGAACATAATGTGCGACATAAGAGAAAGAGTCATCGACATGATAGTTGATTAGGGTACATGGCGATAGTTGATGATAAACCTGATCCCGAGATTGTGATCTTCGACGATGCTTTCGTGCATGCGATCGAGCTGGCATAGGAGGAAGCATTAATGGCCACCTACTCTCGCAATCAGACTCACATCGCTTCAATTCCACTTTTGAGTTTTCATCTGCCGCTGATCTTTGGGATGGTTCTGATGAGCCTGGTCGGGAGAGTAAGGTGGTGGGCGTGCTTGGGACTGGAGGGGAAGCTCCGGATATCACTCTGCAAAAATCTGGAAAACAGTGTTCGCCTAAGCCATACAAGGCCACCGTACCAAGGAAAATGTTGAGTTTCAGTTGTGACGATATGAAAGAGCGCGCTGAGAGTCTTCTGTCGAGGGCTCTCATGGGTAGGTGGAATTTTTCTCGTTACAACTCAGGTGACTTGCAGAGTTGGCTTATGGCAGCATGGAGCAAGCTTATAGGATACGAACCCCGCACAAGTAAATTAACTAATGGATGGTTTGTCTTTCATTTCCTTAAGGACGATGATGTTTCAGAGAATCTGTTGCGGACTTGGGTTCATGGCCGCTCTTTTTTACCACTATTTCGGTGGTCGACTGATTTTCACCCTGTGGATAATGCTCCACAGTCTCATTTGATCTGGGTAATGATGCCCGGTTTGCCAATTCAATTTTGGTCTCCGGAAATGCTTATGTCCATTGGAAACTGCATTGGTCTCTGGAGGTATGTGGATCCTAAGTGCACGATAATTTTTGACAAAAGGGTGGCTTGGATCCTGGTGGAGGTGTTTTTTGCTAGGGGGGCTGCAGGTGGACATCGACCTTGATTGGGATGACAAAGTTTATCATCAGAAACTAGACTACTGGAACACTTCGTTCCGGTATCATTTGTGTCATGATACAGGCCACCTTATGAGATTCTGCTCGCGATGGAAGGAGGACTTTGTCAAAGGAAATTCGTTCAACCACCGCTATCCGAGGACCTTCCGCCGGGGAATGTTGAAGACGACGCCTCCTCTTTCGAATTTTGTCATATAGGGTAAGTCTGATAACCCTCTCGATTTATTTTCGGTTGATAATTGTCAAGAGGGGGTGGATTTTTGTGGGTCGGGCTTGGGTGGTGCGGTTCATGGGTTGTCTGGTGAGGGTTCTTTGCTGCCCGAGGGGTGCTCTCGACCTGTGGATGGGGGGGTTCCCTTCAAGCCTCGAATTCATATTCCCTATTCCTCTTCATTGATGAATATGGCTAAGAACTCTCTTATTTCCATCCCGGATCCCCCAGACCTGTCGACCTCACTTCCTCCGGCTTCCTCCTTCGAGTTTTTTCATGTTTCTCCTTCTTCTGAGGATACGGGTCCTCGCTCCTCTATTTCTGAGTGTCCTACCCTTACCCAGCGGAATTCGGTTGGAAGAGACCTCAATTTGCTGCTACTGGACCCTAATGCGAACCTGGTCCCTCTCCAAATCGACTTGGGTTCACTGACTCCCCCCCCCCCTTTGCTTCTTAGTCCTTCTGCCATAGAAAATGTCACTATTAGGAGGGGAAAGGGCCGCCTGAGGATTAAGAAAAAGTCCATTTCCTCATCGGGGCCGATCGAGGTTTTGGATGAAGGAAATTATCGAGATATTCCAGTAAATTTTGCAATTGATAGGGTACTTAGAGTGCTTGATCCCTCTAAAGCTTCTCCATGATCCATTTGGTCTCTATCAACATCACGGGTTTGGGGGGTAAAGGAAAGTCTCTGTCTATGCACGAGTTTTTTTTGAAGCTTAATCCTTCCTTAATCTGTATTAAAGAGTCCATGAATAACACTGATAAGTCTACTGCCTGTTTCCATTCGATGTTCCCAGCTTAGCACATTGCAGCTCGGGATGCATCGGGACTTTCGGGTGGGGAGGTTGTGATGTGGAATCTTGTTGTGGACTCCTTCAAGGCCTATGGCTTATTCGGTGGAATTATCCTTTCTGGAAATTTTCGCGGTTATAAGCACCAGATTCATATTATAAACATTTATGCCCCATATCAGGACAGGTGGTCGTTCTGGCGGAGGATGGCTAGTAGTGGCATTATTTCTTTGACCAATTTGATTATTGTTGAGGACTTTAAGTCAAATCTGCATGATGGGGAGAGGTGGGGTTCAAATGGTCGTGTTGATCCATTAGCGGGTCATCTTGTGAATCTTTTCAGTTTCTACAACCTCTGCGTTTTGAGGATGTTGGAGAATGGACCCACCTGGTTCAATGGAAGGGAGGGATGTGCTTCGATATGCAATAAAATTGATCGCTTCATGTTGATGCAGATGGTCTGGGATATTTTCAGACCACAAACCCATTATTCTTGAATGGGACTTTGCTAAGGCTGGAGGTGGTGCCCCTTTCAAGTTCAATCGAGTTTTTTTAGGGGACCCGTGTTTCAACAATATGGTGGTGGAGCACTTCAGATTAAATTCGCAAGGTAAGGATACCTCTGCGATGGAATATCTTCTGGACACTCTGAGGAGCTTAAAGAAGGTTGTAAAGTGTTGGGAACGCGGTAAAAAGCTTTAACTGAAAGCTCGTTTATTTGCTTTCGAGTTGGAGACTGCTCGCATTTTGAAGGAACTAGAGGAAGTTATTCCAAAAGAGGGCACTTGGCTAAAACTGAAGGAGGTGGAGAGGGAGAAGAGGAACATTCTCCTCATTGAGGAGCAGTCTTGGAGGTTGAAGAGTAGTGCAATCTGGATTAGTGAAGGTGACAAGAACAATAAGTATTTTCATGCTTATGCGGAGGGGAGAAAAAAATCCAATGCTATTTGACAGATCGAGGAAAATGGCACCTCCTTTTTTTCCTCTGAGGACATTCAGGGGGTAGCTGTCAGATGTTTCGAAGATTTGTTTAAATCTCGGGAGTCCGTTTACTATGATGAATAGCTTTGGGCTGTTGAGGATATTCCTATCATGTATGATGAAAGGATGTTATCGGACTTCTACAAGCCGATTAGTGACTCAGAGATTTTATTTGTCTTGAAATCTTTCGCTGTGGATAAGAGTTCAGGGCCAGATGGCTGGACCCTGGATTTTTTTCTCCATTTTCCTAAGATTCTTGTACCCCTTATTACAGAAATGGTTGATGATGTTAGAAGGAATGGAAAGGTTAGTGGGGTCGTTAACTCCACATTTCTTGTTTTGATCCCTAAGAAATTCGGCTTTAAATCCTTTAATGATTTCAGACCAATTTCCCTATGCAACACGCTCTACAAAGTAATCTCGAAATCTATTGTTGAAAGATTTAGAAGGGTGTTGTCCAGTTTCATATCACCAGAACAGTCTGGCTTTTTGAAGGATAGGTGTATTCATGATGCGGTTGCATCCACCCAAGAAGTTTTACATTCCATTCATACTAAGAAAATGCAGGCAATGATCATGAATATTGACCTCTGTAAGGCGTATGATCGGGTTGATTGGAGGCTATTAAGAATGATTTTATTCAAGATTGGTCTTAACAAGGTTTCGGTTAATTGGATCATGGGATGTGTGACCAATTCATCCATGGCAGTTATTATCAATGGTGTTGCATCGAGTTTTTTCACGCCAGGGCATGGCTTGACAGGGATGCGCACTTTCACCACTCCTCTTCATCTTGGTAATGGACACTATGAGTACCAAAATCAGTAAAGCTGTTTCATCAGGCCACATTAAGGGTATCAAGCTGTATTATTTGCGGGCGATTAGTCATAATGTTTTTTTTGACGATGTCTTACTTTTTGGCATGATCATTAGATCTGTTTGGATTGTTTTTCATGATATTTATTCTAGATTTTTTGTAGCCACTGGAATGTTGGTTAACAACAGTAAATTGTATATCTTCTATGAGGAGGAACGAAACGAGATAGTTACTGTTGTTGGTGATTTATTCAATTTCAACTCTGCGCCTTTGTGTTTGAGTTTTAAATATTTGGGTTTTTATTTGAAACCAAATAACTATGCTACTAAGGACTGGTCCGGGATGGTTGATAAAGAAAAGAAGAGGATTAAGGGTTGGTCAACCAAATGGCTGTCTTTGGGTGGCAAAGTTATTTTGATCCAGGCAGTTTTACAACAATTAATTGTTTATTGGGCTCATATACATGTCATTCCAAAAAAGATTATAAACAACATTAGAAGATTCATGATGCAATTTCTATGGAACGGAAGAGAGAAGAAGGGGAAGTACCATTTGGCAAGTTGGGACATGATCATGAAGCCCAAGGATCGTGGCGGGTGGGGTTTGAAGGACTTGGACACCTTTGGGAGGGCTCTTCTTATGAAATCCATGTAGAGGGGACTGATGTCTAAAGGTTTATGGAGCGTGATCATTAGGTTCAAGTATTTAAATGCATCAGGATTGGAGGAAATGTTTATGCTGGGGTGGAGAAATATCAAGGGGGCTTCTACTATTTGGAATGGTTTCAAACGCATTTGGCCTGGCTTTGCCACGTTCCCGAGGTGGAATTTTGGGAACAGGGATAAGATCCTAATCGGTCAAGCGGGCCTGTGGGGGGATTCGAATCTGATTTCTTGCAACAGTGAGATTTTAAGTCATTTAAATGGAAAGGGTATTTTTTACTTGAGCCAAATTGTGCAGGAACAGGTCAATGGTATTCTTTTATGGACTTCGGCGGAGTTTCTTCAGTTACCGGATCTTTTTAAAGAGGAGTGGGGTGTTTACACTGCGGATTTGAGAAGCCGAGGTTTGCTCTGGAACATTGGTGGTGATAGAGTGACTTGGAATGGGCCGTTAATAAATGGTATGCTAGTTGTGAAAGATTTATATTCCAAAATCCAATCCCATTCTTTCTAGGAGGTTGAGATCAGAATCTTAAGGGGTATATGAGAGACTAACGCTCAACCAAAAATGAAGTTGTTCCTTTGGCTTGTTCTGAATAATAGAAATCTCACATGGGACAACTTGATGAGGAAGGGGAAGATAGGGCCTGGTATTTGTTGTTTATGTATGATGGAGGGAGAAGATAATCTACATCTCTTTTACAACTGCTCTTATGCAAGAAAAGTTTTACAGGAATTATGTAAATTTTTCAAGGTACAATTTCCAGACTTTAAGAATACAAAAGACTTTATATCTTGGGGTCTCAAGAAAAGTCACAATCTCAGAATTCTACTGGCTTTGTTCCACTGGTACATTTGGTGTAGCAGGAACAAATTTATTTTTGAAGAGATTAGAAGCAGCCTTGAGGGGACTGCTAATAGTATTTTTATACTCTGGGACAAATTGGAATCTGAGCAGAGGCCTCCGGTGGATCTTTCAAAGCCTTTGAGGCCCATTTAGATTCACTATCTAGCCGGTTTCTTTGATGACGCTTCACAACATTCAAGTGGTGGGTGTGGAGCATGGTTGCTGGTTTCGCCTTATTATCACTATAAGATCCATTGGTTCGGTGGAGTAGGAACTGATATGAGGGCTGAAGTGCTGGCGTTGTGGGATTTATTATGGTTCGCCTCCCAGTTGTGTATCGATAACCTTTCGGTGTTCAATGATTTGAAGGTCCTCATTGAGCATCTCAACAAGGGATCCAATCTTTTCCCTCGACAACTTATGACTTGGTTGGAGTGCATAAAAATCTTAAGGGACTCTTTCACTACTACTAACTTTCAACATATATTTCGGGAGAAGAATACCCAGGCAGACAGGTTATCTAAGAAAGGATTGAAGGGGGTGTTTGGAATTATGCATTACGAACTGATGGACGCGGATGGGCAAGGAGTAGTGGGTACGGTGAATTTTTCATGATCTCTATTCTGTTCTTGGCTTTGTTTTTTGTTTTATGACAAATCTTCGATTTCCAGTAACCAGAGATGTTTTTCTGGGGTCCTTTGTCATGACTATTTTGGAGCTATAGTTTACTGTGATTGGAGGACTCTGGTCTCCCGTGAAATGTTTAAATACAGTGTTATGCTTCTTGCTGAGTGACTGTAGCGAACGGGGGATTTTTTTTCTGTAGGCAACACCATTTTGGTTTGGTTGTGACATCTTCGATCCACTATGGTTGTTACTGTTCTGATATTTTTCTAAATGTTGACATCTATTGAACCCTATGTCAGAGGAAAGAACAGTGTTGAATGTATGGTTTTTTCTCCATAGACTTTTATCTGGTCACAGAAGATTAATGTATGACAGTCATAAGTAAGTTATTACATAAGTCAGAGTTTTTTCTTTCTAAAAAAAATGATAATTGATTAATAAATTTTTTTAAATTAATAAAAATCTAAAAATTTTAGATTATAAAAGTTTAAGGCATAGTTTAATTTATAGAATATTTTTTTGCTAATTTTAATTAAAATAATTAAAATGGGTTAGATATTTTTAAAAACTCTAGTTTAAATTGTTTAATCTGTATAATTTGAGTGTTTTAAAATTTTTTCAAAGTGCTAAATTTATATATGCATTCAAAAACCTATTTTAAATAATAAAAATAATTTAAAATTATATTACTAAATTTTAATGAATTCCAATAAAAAACTATTCCATCTATAAATTAAACTACACCAAAAATTTAATTAAATTTACAATATGTGAAATTTTATCTTCTCACCACTTTGATCACAGCAGTTCATCTTGTTACTAAAACCCTGGCTATAACTTCTTGAGTGCGGACACCAACTCTCTTAAAAGAAAAGCAAAGAATACAAACTTGCTTCCGCAGAAAGAGATATCATAATCTTACTATTAAATAATAAAAGAAAATAGAATACTAAATTCGAAGAAATATAATAATGTCACATATTTTCATAAACATAATTTTCATAATAATCTTACTATTAACCAAATCATAAAAGTTCGTTCGAAGAAATATAATAATCTTACATATTTCCATAAACAGAATTTCCATCATAATATTAAAGAAAATAGAGAATCCCAAATCATAAAAGTTAATTCGAAGAAATATAATAATCTCACACATTTCCATAAACACAATTTCCATCGTTTATGATAGAATAATTAAATACAAAAATATTTAACTCTTCAAGAAAAACCTCGAAAGCTTCCTAATCATTTAGATGAGCCAACTTATGAGACAATTCGCAATAAGGATACTTAGGTTAAGCAAATTGGTGCAACTCCTCAGTGCTAAATTTATTCAATATTAAATTGCTGGGTTCTAACATTCTTTCGAGTTATAATTTTTTACTTTGTTTTTTTAATTATAAAAGTAAGTAGATTTTAATCCATCAATTTTAACATAGATCCATTTTAAATAAAAATCTAATCTTTATTGAAGTATAGGATCACTTCGTAACAATTTACCAGACACATATACATAATAACATTTATATAAATAAATTACTCGTGAATCTTTCTTCCATCCAATAAAAAAAATTAACTTAACCTAAAATAAATCTAACTTAAAAAATAAATTAATACTATAAATAAATAATAAAATTTATTAAATTCAATAATAAATTGAAAAGTTATGAGTGGAAATATATTAGAATTAATAATTGAAAATATAAATTTTTTTCATTTACTTTAATTATTTTATTTTATTTTATTATTCTTATTGATATTAGTATTATTTATTTTTTTGACTTCTTTAGGTAGAGGTACTATGAGTTTTATTTATGTATTTTATTATCTCTAGCGTAGGTATAACTTATTTGATAATGAGTTGGATCTCTATTAATGGACTAATTGCTTAAAAATTAAAAAAACAAATCATAATATTAACTTCATAATTGAAATTAATTAATTGATTTTAATATTTTAATTTTAATTTTTAATTTTCTAATTGGTTTAGAATGCTGGACTCTATTTTTCAATCATTCTCACTTGCTAGAGATGGTGCTGTTACAACATATGTTGCTTCGTAATAAAAAATAAAGAAAAACTTATTTCTGCCAGGTATATGTGTTATATTCCTTATTCATTGTACATTAAATCTTGAATTTCAATGCCCTAAAAATACCGGTATTATGGAAAAATCAAAGTTTAAAATTTTGATTTTTGTTATTTAAATTAGTTTTTTAATTTTACATATGGATTCAACACTCTAAAAAATATTCAAGGCATTTTTATTATGTAAAGTTATCTAGTAATTTTTATTTTCAATAATTTAGGCAAGATTTTAAAGAAATTAAACCAGAAAAAACTACCATTAAAACTTTAAAAAAATAGCATACTCGGATTATTTCAGTTTCATTAAAATTACTTTCATGTATTTATTTAAAAACTCCTCAAATTTAATAGCCGGACCGCGAAGGATATTAATTTATTTCTTATATAGTGTAAATTTTAAAAAACTATATTTATATGTCATATTTATTTTTAGTATTTAGTTTTGTCAATATATAGTGTAGTTAATGTAAAGTGTCATTGTAGTTTTAATGATGATAAGGTGTGATATTGATTTATTTGAAATAATTTTTTAATTGTACTTACTATCAATTTAATATTAAAGTATTTTGATATAGATAAAAGTATATTTTTTATTAATAGAGTACAAATTTTTAGGTTGTTAATTTTTGGTAGAGAATGTTTTAAATTTCTCAAATATAAATATGTTGAAAGTTAAATTTAAATTATTTATAATATATTTGATAATTTAAATTATTTTTAATATATTAGATAAGTGTAATTTTTTTAATGATTTTTTTTGGATAAGATAAAATTAAATTTATATAATTTATTAAGGTATTTAAAATTTTATTATTTAGATTATTTTAAAATGGGTGAAAAAATTTAAATCAAAATTCTCACAAGTATAACTTATTAATTCATAAAGAAAAATGTAAATTTATTTACTTATTAATTTTCTTATAAAAATAAAATTGAATCAATTTTATAATTTCATTTATTGATAAAAACATTCTTCATAAATAAATATAGAAATTGGAAACCTAATTTCCTTCTCTAACATATTAAATATATTACAATTTTTTGTAACTTATTATAAAGATGAAATATTTTATTAATATATATATAGATTTATTCAAAAATAAATGAAAGAGTTAAAAAAGTATATATAATTAAAAATAATAAGTTGATTTTAAGGTTATAGCCAAAAGTATATGGAATTGGCTTATGAGATTCTCTTATGTGTGAGACAATCGACTCACCTTTGTGCAACTATTTGACTATTAAACCTATGAAGGTGTACATACTTGACCCCTCTAAATTTGAACTTGCAATCTCTTACGAAGAAAACACATGCTTTTAACAGTTAGGCCCACTCAAGTATTTTTGTGACACAAAGATGTCACTTGGAGAATCAAATGTAAAATATTTTTTTAATGGATATGGATGCCTAATAAAAGATTTAGATAATGACAATAAAAATAAAAATTTCCATTGATTTTGTAGGACAATAGAGTGTTGTCATGATACATTTATACACCAGATACATTGCATAGAGAATCAAACACAATTTTTTTCTAATTAAATGTAGAAACTAGTTCATACTTTTTAAAATTCAATAATAAAACTAAGCTGTAGAAACGCTAGCTATGAAATTTTATTTATTTTTATTTTTTAAAATTTAGTTGAGCTTTAAAATTATAAGCTTTGAAATTATAAATTTTAATTTTAAAACCTTCCATTTATTTATATATTTTAAAATAAGAAAAAAACATATAAAAGCAAAATCTCATTAAAAGAAGATATAAATGATACACAAAATGCGTAGATACTCTTATCCTGCGGAAAATAGTCATGTCCTTGAAATGGTATGTATCTATCTATAATGTTATGTTACGTATGGGAGGAGTCTTTTGTTCGATGAAACGGAGCGTGATGGGACAGCTCCAGGACTGCCCCCTTCGGCGAACCCCGTGCCTTTCCGGGATTCAGGTGGACCTCGCCCAACTCCTATGGCTGACAGCGATGGCAACACATCTCGGCAGACGACGACGGCATCAAACTCCTCCGGTGGACCCCACGCTCTTGCCTCCGCCACCTCTCTCCCTCCACGCCGCTCCTCTCCCATCCGCCACCCCCACGACGCCACCACTCCTGCACGTTTGGTAGCGATTTGAAATTTGAATGGAGAGTATTCGCGCCGGTAATAACAGGGGCTGCTCGTCATTCTGGTTCATTCACGCCGGAGAAAGTGCTAAGCCGTTCCCAAATTCAACAGTTCAGGAAAGTTCAGTCACGTCGGAGGATTAAACAGTCACCGATAAATAGCTTTGTTGTTCACCGATTATAGATGATTTTGTAACTAATTTGTATCTTGTTGTATCCAGATGAATTTTACAGCTTGCTGTATCCATGAATGTTACAGTTTTAACTTGTAACACATTAGTTAAGCTTTTGTTATGTTAGAATGGGAATTATTGCCATACTTGTTTAAAGCTAATTCCCATGGAAGGTTGTTTTCCCATCAAGGCTCAACTCGATGAATTAAACAAATATAGGTCTTAATTTGAACACAGGCATGTGGAATAGGACAACAATCAAGTTCATACATAGGGAATAAATATATATGTACATAAACTGGCCTATCTTCTTAACGAATCCAAAGCTCTTTAAACTTTATTCTTTTAAGGAGATGAACCTTTGGAGTGTAAGTTAGGTCTATCAGTTAAATAATCCCATCCGTCATTTCATATTTTCAAGAACAAAAAATATCCATCATCCTTCATAGTGAATCCAAAATAGGGAAGTGGTAAAAGGGGAGAAATTTCATTCAAAATGTTATTTGGACAATATAAGACTAGTTTGAAAAGTAGTACATAATTAGAAGTTGCTCAGCATACCCAAAAAACCCAAAATGTTCATGCGAATCCACTTACGATTTATTAACCGTTTCTCTTCCTTAAATGAGAGAGCTACTAGATAGGGCAATGTTTACTGCAATCCCTCATTGAGGGTTAGCCAAGACCTATCACAAATCATATATTTATAGCCATTCCACATGGGAAACTAAACTAAAATAAGATAATCTAGTTTTTCTTCTTTTAAGAGAGAAATCTAACAGAGATTCAGTTTTGGATAAATTTCACAGATCATGATCAAGTGAAAGTGTCTTTTCTCTCTTTTGTATGAATCTCTATCCCATTTTAATTTTGAAAATCAGGTTAGAAGGCATTTCATGA
This sequence comes from Pinus albicaulis, assembly GCA_034641835.2. Lineage (NCBI taxonomy): Eukaryota > Viridiplantae > Streptophyta > Pinopsida > Pinales > Pinaceae > Pinus > Pinus albicaulis. Next base: position 831,389,902 of record CM076577.1, on the reverse strand, counting down.
GGCATTTAATCCACAACTAATAATCCATTGTATACAAAATGTCAATCGCATGGAATATGTTATCTATTTTTTGTTTCACTAATTGATGCCTACTTGTCTCATTAATTTGACATTATTGGGATGCTTACCTATCACATGGCATCTATCATCTTCTGTATTTCTTTAGACATGGCATATATCATCTTTTGTATTTATTTAGTAATTGGATTCTGGTAACTGGATATTTTATATGCATATAATTTTTTTTCCTATCGGCACTGGAAAAATCTATTTAGGGTTTTTGATAGTGGAGATGGAGATTAGTGTATGTTATACTTATTGAGTTTCTCCCAAACCTCTATTTAGGGCTTGTGTTAGGTGGTGAATTTATATGAATGCACGAGATTTTCTGGTACTTTTCATACTTGTTTTGATAGTGTGTAACCTGGTCTTTATCCATTTAAAAAGCTTGGAGTGCCCTCATCTTGTCTTTCTATATTTAAGGATTGGTTAGTGGTTCTTGCTAGATCTTTCTAATTTCATTTGGTCTATGCCATGTGTTTTTCCTAACTATCCATATTTCTAAAAGCATCTTATCTCTTGATACATGATTTTCATATCGCAGAGGTGTGAAACACTCCCTGTGGTATTTTGAAGCGAATACGATCTGCAACTTCTATGGGAGAATAGATCATGTAAAGCTAAAATGACTTGTAACTGAGCTTTTGGTATTTTCTAGACATGAATGAAGAAATAGTAATATTTACCAATCGTTGTCAGTCATTTTTTTTTTGACTGGTATTGGGACAAGTAACTGGTTAAATATTGTGTTTGTTTATGGAATTTATTACGCCAAAGGAAAATTTGAACTGAAACGTAATGTGTATGTAATTTAATCATAATAACTATTAGAGTTTTCCATATGTAGCAATCGAATTATTTTTTCATCATGTCAGTGTTCTCTGGCATTTTTTTAATCTACATTGATGAAATAATATTAGTAAATTTGTGAGGAATCATTGATTAAACTACTTGCTGACATTCCCTTTGTATGCACTTTTGCTGGATGCCCAAAAAATCTTGGAAGAGAATTCAATCTGTAAATTCAATTATAGGAGCTCACAACTTGATTCCATTGTTATTTCATGAATGATGGCTCCTTGACCTGTAATTGATCTGGTCTCTAGTTGATCAGAGTGAAAATCAATCCTATGTAACTGAAGGCTTATGAACAACCTTGAAATACAAAGATCATACCCTTATAATGGAGAGTGAAAAATTGGTATTAAATACATATAAAGATCATGCTCTTGTAGTGGAGAGTGAAAATGTGATTTCTTTCTCAGTATGGGTGCAGAATGTTTTTAATTTAATGTCATACCTGTTTAGGGGAACATTTTTAGTTTCATGTGCCTGTTTAGATCTGGGCAAACTTGGAAGGATATCATTTCTCAGATTATTCAAGGAGCACTTAAGATGAATGGTTAGGCCCAATGTGATTTGGTTCCATTCTATCCTAATAGACAGAGGAGATTGAATTTGAAATTCATATGTAGAAGGGAAAGCGATACACTAATGGAGAAGGAAAAGCACATATTCCATTCATTTTTTTCCCTTTCAGAACGGTAATGTTACTATTTTTGTTGAACAATATAACTGAAATAGTTTATTGAATGAAAAACTAGCTATGGTGTGCTCATCTAAGTGAACCAATAAATGACAGTTTCATGAAATGAAATTGAGCCATTACTTATCGTTTGAGGAGCAACATGTATTGATAGCAACTATGATTCTTCTACTTACCTGCAGAAAAGCTGATTAGCAGTAGATTCTTCTAATATTTTGAACCTTCATTATATCCAATGACCATTTAGGGGCATCTATCATATATGTCAGGAGCGACTCCTAATATTTTGAACCTTTTTTATATCGAATGACCTTTTAAGGACATCTACCATATTGAAATTTGATTATGTAACATCTATGTGCCTTGTCTTTGATTTCAAAGGATTTATCAATGGTAGTGGCTTTCTAACACCTTACTTGATGTAGAATGGAACATTATTTATGATTACAATATGGTAGAATGGGAAGGGATATAAGTGGCATGCCATAGGTGATTTGGGGATTGGAGAAGGTTTCTTTGATAAAATATATAACTAGATTTAAAGTTTTTAAATATAAATTGGAGACAAAAATACCTAGATTATGGTGGATGGTGTACTTGTCCAATAGAGAAAGAGCTTTTGACTTAGTTCAGACTAAGTTGGATAGGAGTTATGCTCATAACCAATTATTTCTTATTTCTTTGATAATAGACATGCATTGTGCACATTATCACAATATATATGTTTAGGTCATTTGCATCTAGTGTCTACTTTGAAGATTAGACATTCTGTAGCCTTCCCATTTTCCTTTCCTTCAAGCTGAATATGTCTGACATTGATTCAAGGAACATTATCAAATGATTGCATGTTATAGATGTAGAATAGGGGGAAAGAAAAAATCTTACAGAGATAGAAACATTCTTATAAGAATATTTGCATGATGTTTAGCTACAAAAGGGTGTTTTTAAGGAGGAAATTTGCACACGAGTTGAAAAGAAAAAAAAACATAACATCTCATCTTAGTTCTAAGAACAGAACAGAGGAACACCTGAAATGAATGGTTGGAATGGCTAGAATGAAAAGCTTGGAATGGATAGAATGAAAAGGAAGAACATATGAAATGACAGATGTAATTCTCTACTCAAAATTTTGATCTCATCTGCTCTAAATTTTGATTGTGCATCATTCCAAGTATCTCATGTTTTTCTTTTCCAAACAAACCTGTCTTTTCCAAACTTTGATTGGAAATTTTAACAAACCTAATTTTGATTGTTTTCAAGGAAGTGAGGTGCTCTACAAATTTGGTAAAGTTAGGGAGTTCATGTGTGTAAGGTGCCTTGATTTTATAGATTGAGTTTGATATAAATGCCTACCTGTCTGATATTAATTTATTGTTTTTTTATGTTCTAGGTTTTTTAAGTGTGGACAATGGTGGAAAAGTGGACATTGTGTATCGAAGTTTACTGTCGTCCAAATCCTGGACAAGCCACAGTTAAATATGTGCTTTATAATCCGGTGCGAAATCATATCGTGCACAGAAACATAGATCTACACGAGAGAAAAACTACTAATGAAGCCTACTATATTTCCCTTGTTGAGGGCTTAAAAGAGGCAAAAAACAATGTTGTCAATGATATTGCAGTTTACATGAACTCATAACTCTTCTGCAATCAGCCCAATGGCATCTACGAAGTTCGAAAATCTAATTTAAAAACCCTATACAAAGAAGCAATAATGTGGAGCTCTCAATTTAAATCTTTTAGCATACAATGGCTTGCAGACATTCATAGGATGTCCACTGATATACTGGTGGCAAGAATGTCAAGTGTAGATGCAGGTGTTAGAGATGACATCGGATCACGGGTTATTGCAAGTGAAGTCATCAATCATCATCATGATAACTCTCATATATGTGAATGTGTTATTCTTATCATTTTCCTTGGGGCTATGATGGCATGGTTCTTTCACTAGAGAAGAACTCATTATGATTTTTGGATGGTTCACAATATAATAGATGAATCTTTTTTAGGGTATAATTATTTTCTGTTGTCTTATTTTGCCATGTATCATGAACCTTTTCAACCTCTAATTGATTATTGTTGTTCAAAGGACAAATATTTTCCACTAGGCATTATATTATGCAATGTTGCCATAATGACCATGCAGGTAGTACACCATTATTTCTGTGCATGAATATTTGTTTTTGTTTTTACTTCCTTTGTATCTAATACATGATAGATTAACATGGATATTTTTCAAAATAGTAAAAAGAAAACTTAAAAATAAATTTCACACTCTATAGTAGGAATGATTATACACCCTGCTACTGAATTGGGAAATAATACACCATAGTGACAATATAAGTTTTATGCATTAAGAAAAATCTCATTAATCAAGTAATCAATTATTGGACTGAAATCTCCAAGTACTCAATTATTGGACTGTTGAAACACTTAATTTATATAGAAAAGATAAAGTACATGTACATACTTGTAGCTTAGCAGAAGCTAGAATAATTTTAAGTTCTCATAACCCTAGCTAGGGAAACCAATATGAACCTAACAACAAAGTCCTCCACGCTAGGAATCACATGTAACCAAAGCTAGCCACTCCACCATGAATCCTCCCCAACATAGCATCACAACTGGAATGACATTCATCGCATGAATGTCAATATGTCAGAAAATAAACAGAAAGTTGCAGTTTCTATCATAACTTTTTTCTGAAGCCAATTTGTGTGTTGTCTCAAAGTTCTATGATGTTAGTGACCCAATCATCTTCAGATAGAGGGGGACCCATTGAAGAATTTGTCGTGTCTGTAACATGAAAATGCATTTTTCATCAGAGAAAATAATAAGATGTGAAGTAATACATGCATCAGAATACAAAGTAGATCAATTAAAAGTCTCGTCTTAAGCACCTTGACTCATCTGATAAAAATAGTTATAGTGTGTCTTTATACATCATTCATATGAAATCACATTAATTGGACACTCCAACCCTACAAACATTCCAACATTACATTAACAAGATGAACAACAACCAATGCTAAAATTTAAGAGCAAAGACAATGAAAAAAAAAGGAAATTCACCAATTTCTGTGATGTCAGTGGCCCAATCTTGTTCTGGTCGAGGGGGACCCATTGATGAACCAACTATGTTTGTAAGATGACAACATAGTTTCCATCAGAGAAAAAAATAACATGTCAAGTAATAGATGCATCAGAAGACATAGTAGTTCAATTAGGAATCTCGTCAAATGTAACTTGACTCATGTGATCAAAAGGTTGATGGTGGGTCTGTGTACATCCTTTATCTGTAAACACATTAATTGGATGTCGCATCCCTACAAACGTTCCAGTGCTACATTAACAACATGAACAACAACCAGTGCTAAACGTTAGGAGCGAAGACAATGCAAACAAACATGGAAATTCACCAATTTCCGTGATGTCAATGGCCCAATATTGTTCTGGTCGAGGGGTAACCAATGACGAACCAACTATGTTTGTAATATGACAACACAGTTTCCATCAGAGAAAAAAATAACATGTCAAGCAATAGATGCATCAAAATACATAGTATCTCAATTAGGAATCTCGTTAAATGTACCTTGACTCATGTAATCAAAGGGTTGATGGTGGGTCTATGTACATCCTTCATCTATAATCACATTAATTGGATGCCGCAGCCCTGAAAACGTTACAACACTACATTCAACTAAAAGAAATAGCAAATATCAAAGACATTGCAACAAACTTGAAAAATCAACAAAGCGATCTAAACATAGCAACAAACTTGGAAGATCACCAATTTGATCTAAACATAATGATATCGTCTCCCTATAGAACTTACTTGGAACAGTAGAGGATGCATTGTTGGAGGGAGGACGACCACACTTGTTGAGGTGTGGAAACTGAAATGGTTCATCTTCGGATGCAGAGACATTCAAATCAATATTCAAGGTCACATTCCTTTTTTTGTTTTTGGACTAAGGAAACTCTTCTTCCTCTTCAAGGATGACTCATAAGCACCCAAACCAAGGGTGAAGTCATAATCCATAATATTAAGATTATTAGCATCATTTACAATTTTTTTAGCCAGATCAATAAACTTTTTTGTCTTGCTCATAGTAGAAGGACGATTATTCTGAAACAGGTCTAGATAGCCAAACAACTCCTCTCTCAACACACTAAGTTATTCAACATTTTCATCTTCAATATTGGTTGTGATAGTATCTGCATGAAGATTTGGTGCCTTTGTAGTTATCTCAAGAGGGAAATTCAATGGTATGAAGATCCAATAAAGGGTCTAAATCTATCAAGGGGGAATGAACCCAATCTACCTTTATAGAATGCTTGCAAATGTTCCCCCGAATAGACCATGGGCAATCGAAAGTGATAAAATTTTTGCGATGAAAAATGATAAGATATTCCTTATCGGCTTTGCTTTTACTCCTTACCCAATAAGCATGAGATATGCTCTCATAAGGCCTGCAATCACTGTATGGAATTATTCTAGCCTTTTCCATTGATGATTCAAGCTGCATCTCTTTCTTGTGGTTGTTATAATATCATTCTTTTTTCAAAATTGTCTTGAATCGATAACATGGCTCAAGATTTTTTAGGAGAGTGTAGAATGGCCAGTCCATTCTACGAGAACACTTCTTTTGTTTATCACATAGAAATGTTGTCTCTAGATAATCGTGGTATGATTCCACAACATTATTTGTCTCCTGGTTTGCGTGAGGAAAATCTCATTAGGAGAATTTTGAGGTCTAAAATGGGCCTCCTAAGGAAAATGTACAATCAAAATTCACTTTATGAGACCTAATCACATTTTAGGGGATGATATCATCCCTAATGGTTGAGGTGGCATTGTTTGAGTTAACGGTACTTACTTGTCACATTTTCAATGATGGATAAAAACTCATGGTTAACCATGGTAGTGCTCTAAGTACTTTTAAAGTCATAAAGTAATGTACTCATAATAAATGTCATTTCACACTTTTTGAATAAAAAATTATTATTGTCATTTCAATATTATAAATCAAATCAATTCAATATGTACTGTAAAATTCATACATAAAACAGTATATTGCATCTATTATATTATATTATTTTCATATAGCATATTAATTACATGTTATTATATAATTTAAATAATATAAATTTTAGTTAATAATATATTATATAATTAAGAATTTATGAATTTATATTTATATTTCAATTAAAGTTATTTAAGTACAAAAGACAAATGCATTAGTTGTGCAATGATAATGATTTTTTCTTGAAAATATCATTCTTATTTATAGTCACATCAATTTATTTATTTATTTATTTTATTTTGGTACAACTTTTGAATTGAATTTAACCATGGTTACATGGATTTTGGTGCAAAAATTGAATTGCAAATTCATAAATATTATTTTATTTGTTTAGCTATTATTTTATTATTTCCATAGGAGACCCATTTTAGACCTCAAAATTCCCTTAATGCTGTAGCCTTTAACCCACATTCCTACATGGAAAGACTCAATTAGTAAATTTAAGTTGTCCAACATAAACAAAAAACATACAACACGGAAGGAATATTATGCAAACTTACGAATCTTGTCACCGACAACCCAAGTCTTGTAGAAATAGTCCAAAAAATTCTGCTCAGTTGCATATTTGGTGAAAAAAGCATTGATTGCAACATCCACTTCATCATTACAACAATATTTCATGATATGGCCAAGTTCATTAAACATATCTTTTGCTTTCTCCGAGCTGCTAACCAACCAATTAACATTCTTGAGTCACGCCCTCCTGACATGCTAAATACACAAGATCACTTCACATTTCGTGATTCTCCTGCGACATTTAATTCATTTCAAGTGAGAAAATTTTAAAATGAATGCAATTCGAAATGTCAAATAAGAATATTGATGTTACCTCAAAGCAATGATTTCATCCATAACATCATCAACCATGAAGGCATTGACCCTCCAATTGGGACAAACCTGAAAACACCTAAGCATGAGGCTCTGGCCATACTGTTATATCTTGTGATTTATTATGTGACATCACCACCCAGGAAACTGGTGCCCCACTTTGTTGCTCATCAAACACTGTAAGAATGTACAATTGATACTGTCATATTAAATGAAATGAATTTAATTTTAACATAAATAATTTTATTAAAGTAATCACTAGAAAAAAAACTCACCCCCTATTTGTTTGTATTGAATGTTGAGTCCATGGCTATCAAGCTATTGTGGGATAACTTGACCATAGTTTCCAACATCCATTTTGTTTGTATTCCAGCTATAAAAGGGATGTCTACACCATTGAGTTTCTGGTAGAAGAAGAAATCATTCTGGTTTCTTTGATACCAAAGATTCACACTCATTTCATCTTTGCTATGCAATTGATAACTTTCTTTCATCAGACGATTATAGATGTTTACAACGTCTTTTCTAAGTAAGAAAAAATCCCTATCTTTAGATGTAGTATCCATGTCAAGATATTTCTTTATATGTATTTTACAAACAGAGTCAATTGGCAGTTGAAGAAAATAACAACTTTCTAAATAAGAAATCATGTCCTTCGAAAGTCTTGGATTTCTCTGAGTAACATCATTATTTAAAGTGTTGTCTTTTCCATGACAAGGCCATCCTTTCCCATCTTCGTGATCATATTGATTGTATGTTATTACTGCTATGTTGGGATCCTGAACCATAATCTTTACAATAAAATGGCATTGACATCCCCTCTTTTTGGAATATGACTTCCTTGCTTTGATTTTCCATTGTTCTCTCTTGTTAGTTGGACCATATGAGCAATGATAACTACAAAATAAATTACGAAATGTCACAAAATCTGGTAAATATAAATTATAATTAATATCAACATCTAAAAAATGTAGTTCTAAAATACTTAGAGCTCATACTGTAAGGCAGCACTAGCTCTTACGCTCGGGCGTTTGCTTTGTAGACACAAGAAGAAACATGGAGTATATAGATTCTATTCCTCTCATTTTTTAAAATCATCAACTCTTTCTTTGGGAATTTTTGCAACACGGTCAATATTCATGTCTTTTTTGTAGACTTTAGCCCAAAATAAATCTTTACTAGAAAAAATGACTTTGTCTTTAGGGTCTTTCACCTCAAGAGCCATGACTGACTTCCATTTCTTTGCCATGCTGGATGGTTGTTTGCAAAAAAATGTGAAAACATATTAGGGAGCTAGAAATGATGACACCTTTAGTGATATAATTATATGAACTTGAATAGTAGAGGTTGACACATTGGCTAGGTAGCAAGGATAGTAGAGTATGCATTAGTGTTGTGCTATGCAGTTTGTGATGTGCTGTGTAGTTAGTGCACAAAGATATAATTATAACTATGTCTTAAGATGCTTCAGGTCATTCATAAGGTCTTCATAAGGGCTGAATACTCCATATTTTGTACAACAAAATAAATCTAGAGTATAACCTTAAATAATAAAAACTTTGAATAGAACCAACTCATGAGTAAAAGGTGTTAACATCAATATTTCTTTTGCTATTCCTAAATTGTGAAATAAGCAATTTGGCCCAAAAGGTGATTTGTAAATATACAACAGGAAATATAGTAATTGCATCTCCATGAAATTATGTAGTGGAAAATGATTTCTAGTACTCATGTAGGTGCTGGAAAATCATTTTCCAAGGTGCTGGAAAATCATTTTCCAACACTTACAGGAGCACTAGAAATCATTTTCCAGCACAATCAATAGTTATGGAAAAGGTGAAAGCTATTGATTAAAAAAGAAAAAGCTACTCAGTAAAAAGGTAATGTGAATGTAATGTGTTTTGGAGCTCTGAAGATTTGAATTTTATGTTGTTTTATGAAAAAAAAATGTATAGAGAATTTTAAATTTTGTGTAGAAGGCTTAATATGGGGAATACTAGGGCAACTAGTGCAATCAGCTATGAATAGTTTATATGTTTGCAGTCATCTACTGTACAATATGGTTTTCTTCAAAAATTATGTGACTTCTTGTTAAGCAGTTGTGTCATTCTCTTATCAATCAACTGAATTCCATAAGAAATTTACTTACTGAAATTTAGAGCTACAACCCAAAACTAAATGACTCTAGCAGTCCACTTGAACAATGATAAGAAATACTCTAGGGGTCAATCCATGTGACATAATGATCAGTTTAAGACCATACCTTCCTTCTTTTCATCATGATGGATGTTGACCTTATTCTGTGAGTGTTGGAGGAGAAAATATAGAAAGATGCATTTACAGAACTATTAAACACATACCACTTTTCCTGGTTTTAAAAATTTTGGCCAGCCCTGTTTCGTCTTTTGTATCCCCATTTTAGGCAGCTCAACTGTTAATACTTGTAGAAGTTATAGATCTCTAACAGACTACACCAAGTAGTGGGCATAATATTTTCACATCTAAAGAAATAACAAATGATAGTATATAAATGCACAGTTCCTGAGGTATGAGAGGCTTTTGTTGATCAACAAATTGGATAGAATTGCTGTCATAAATGAACCCTTCAATTATATAGTAAATCCTTACTGCACTTTGAGTCATCACTAATCCAAAACTAGTATATAGTAAATCTTAACTACACTTTCAGTCATTACTAATCCAAAAGTAAGTATTTCTGGAACCATATATGCATTTCTGTTAGATGAGAAGTGATACAAAAAAAACTGCTCTACTTTAAATACAACATTGATAAAACTAAACTTTATTCAAGATACTTCAATCCTAACTAAAACTCTGCATGGGTCTCAATATGCGAAAATCATTGAAAACAAGAGAAACACTTAAAAACAAAAAATTATGACAACGAACCATAAGACAAAAATTAAATAAATATTAAAATCTCGCAAATGAAATATCCCCTGTAGCTGATATTGGTTTTTATGAATTTAGGCCAACAATGACAACACAATGAATCTTGTCACCAACCTGAGTGGTTGTATGAAGGAACACATTTGAAAAGAATTAAGGTCACTTTATGATGACTACTATTGGCGGTGATTCGATGTTGCTCTTAATTCTGTGCATTCTCGTTGGAGCAACAATAACTATTAACTTACTCTTAATTCTATGCATTCTCGTTGGAGCAACAATAACTATTAACTTACTTCTAGAATTTATGAATTCCAGTGCTACATATGAGCTAAGGTTTCATAGACAAGAGTGCATATACTCTAAGACACATACATCCATTTGTTTCAGATTATTATTTTAGCCTGAAGGACTTCAACTAAATCAATTGAGGGTAAGGAAAAACAAGAATGTTCCCTAAAACATTTTTTTAACTCTAAAGCTTTTCCCTTCCCATGGCTGAAAAAAAAGATGAAAAACACACAACTTCGAAGGCTTCCATTGAGAGTGTATTTAAAGTCTGTGCAATAACAATATAATGCTTCTTGAAAATAGTGTACTTAAAGTTTTGTGTAAAATTTAGTTAAGTTTCATGGTTTTCTGTAATCTCAATTGCCAATTATTTTTCTGGGAAGCATTAATAAATCAAAGACATTTGTCATTGAATTGAAATGCAATACCTGTATCACTTCTCTGAAGAAGTATACCTATTTTAATCATATATAAATTCTATCCATGCTCATATGTTTTTAACCTAATCTAACAATTTATTGCCCATCTATGCTATGGGTGATAAATACACGTGAAAAACTGATAGACGATATTTTACTCTACCTATGTTTTCACAAAACTATATATTAAGTACTATTTTGTTTTCTCTTTCAACATGAATTATGAGAAATGATGGAATATTTTTTTGACTGTCGCTAGCTATATAGAATATTTTATATTTTTCTTCATTTCATTTTATATTGGATGAAGCTTTCTAATACTAAGATCACCTGCCATTTGGGTGCAATTTGGTGAGCTACCAGAGGCATGAAGGTCATCCTCATGAATAGTCTGGGTGTAATACACTTGACCTAGTATAGCCTTTGGTGTTCAACAAAGGAAAATATAAAAACCATAAGTGGAGTGCATTAGAAATAGTGATGCATGAGGAAGGGATATTTGGAAATTATTTCCTTGGACCTCCATAAGATGCACCTTTTCTTCTTCTCCTCTCTCTTCTTTGTTTCCACACTAGCGAGAGGAAATAAATTAGATTATACCTATGCACATTCATGTTTTTTTGTGAAAATATATACAAAATTATACAATGAGATTTATTGTCTTGATTATAAAATCCCAGAATTCATGCCATAGGCTTACCATTTTGAGATACATGCAATAGTGAGTACATATAAAAGATATGTTGCATAAACATCTACACAGTGTGTGATTAATGAATAATTTTATTTCTTACTTACCAATCATAAATATTATGAAGCTTTGTCCATTAAAAATTAAAATTGAGAATTTGACTTTGAATCTGTCAAGGCTACCTATAAACCCTAAGTATTTAAGGCAACCATAAGTTTTCCTTGAGATTATAACTCTAGTTGATCAAGCCATACTATGTTCTCTAGGAGAAATCATCTATTGTCTTAAAGAGTGGGTTGCTAGCCAAGGTCACAATCCCAACATAGATTAGGGTCAAAAGAGGGAGTTACAACATAAATAATGATTTGATTTGGACCTTTTATCCAATGTCAATGAGAGAAGGGTGTCTCTAGATTTTATGAAAGGTTACAAAATCCAAATTATTAGATTTCATAGGAAAAGATGTGGGTTAGGTTGTAGAATATTAGGTAATAGGCCTTAAGAGAGCACTCAATTTTAAGACATACAATTGCTTCAAGAAATGTAAAACATAGGTGTGCCACATGATGTTCATATAGTTAAACAAATTCCAGAAGCCTGTAAGATTAGCTTGAAATGTACGTTCATGACAATTAGATATGCCATAGAGAGCTAATGTCTGTTTCTTTGTTTCAATCAATATTGCTTGCCTCTGTCTTTCTTATCACATATTTTCCCATTGTGATATTGAAACAAGACCCCAATAAATGTTTAAGTTGCTAGGATTGTGTTGGGTAATGATCTTACACATTGCTTCTATTGCTGGCTGGTTAGGGAGTTCTCCCAACTCTGTGTCATCTATTTTAAGGTTTCATGATTGTATTGCCTCTGCAAGCCTTACCTTGGGAGATTGGAAGTTCTCATTGAATTGATGATGTTTCATGAACCCATGCACCTACCATGTATAGGCTGGTCTACCATTCTGCTATGGGATCCCTTTGACAGTTAGATACATATATCTGACTATATATGTTCTAGAAAGTACTGTCAATGGCGTAGTAATATAAGTCAATTAACACATGTAGGAGTCTTAGGAGTCTTATATATAGTGTATCAAACATTCTAGGATAGGCATTTCAGTAATTGCATCTCCATGAAATTATGTAGTATAAAATGATTTCTAGTACTCCTATAGGTGCTGGCTTGTAGGTGTTGGAAAATCATTTTCCAGCACCTACAGGAGCACTAGAAATCATTTTCCAGCACAATCAATAGTTATGGAAAAGGTGAAAGCTATTGATTAAAAAGGGAAAAGGTACTGAGTAAAAAGGTAAAAGCTATGGAGGCTATTGAGTAAAAAGGTAAAATCTAGATTTATAGTCATTATATTCTACATTGAAGGACACTGCCTACATCAACGAATGGTTCATCGTGATGTAATATATCATGATGGAAATGATTATGCAGCACATGCACCATAAGAAAAATGTATTGTTTCTTGTCCACGGTGATCATATTTTTGTCCACGTTGGTGGGACTGGTTCTTATTGATGTCCATCTCAATTCCTCTTTGGAACTCTGTTGCCAACTGCCGATGTTTTTCACCGCCTCAGCAAGGGATTTATGTGTGCATGTGGTATGCTATATTTCATTTCATAGGATCTTAATACTTTGAAGAGAGCTGCAAGTTCATACTCTGTTTCTTTCTCTCGGTTTTCCAAAGCCTCATCAAACAACATTAGTAGTTGTCACTTTCTCTCTACTTTGTCATACTCTGCCAATAAACAATGGTAGGGTCAATTTCTCTCTACTCTGTCATACTCTATTGTGTTAGAATTTTCAAGTTAAATTGTTGTGATCATCCTCTCATCATGATATTCCTCTCATCATGATAGTTGCTACCATATGAAGGCATCCTTCTTCATATACATATTTTAGCTGTGCAAATGTTGATGCTTTTAATAAATCAATATCTGACATCATACCATTTGTTTGTATTCTGGATGCTCACATTAAAAATTTAAAGGGTTTGCAGAGTTACATTTATTCGCTATTATTAATATCTTGCTACATTAATGTAATCCTTGGTCACGTTACCTAGATTTAATAATGGTCAATATCACTCACACTACCTTTTTTGAGTCAAAATTGGAAATTTTCATGCCTGAGTTTAGGTATTGGCAATCATCATGATTTCAGTATGATGGAAAGTAGGTTTTCTCCTTGCCTCAACAATCACTCTCATGGGAGCTGTATGGTCTTCTCTGGTTTGACATGGTGTGAGGAATGTTATATTCCTTTATGTACTAAGAAAACAAGCTGTATACATATATATGCAAGGTGAAAGATAATGGGAACATTTGCAGGCAATATCAATAAATATTTGTTGGTCAGTTTCTCATTGATCAACGGATTATTATTCCCTTAACAAATGGTCTTTTTGTGATCCATTGTGGAAACAATGATCTGCTTATTATAGTATAAAGAAGTATTTTTTTTATAACATATTTTGTCAATCACCAGGATCTATTTGATTTTTAATGTGGTATATGATGCATTTTCAACAGCAAAAAAAATGGTGTATCCAATTCGAGAAAGTAGATCACCTTTCAAAACTATTTTACAGTGCACAAATTCTGCTAGCCCTTCTTTTGATTTCCAGAGCCAGTAACCTGCTTTTTGACTAAGGTAAGGAGAAAACATGCTTGCCATCATACTAAAAACCTGCCACAAGTTGAATCTAGGCATAGTCTGTTAACCAAGTCTTGCATTAATGTACTCTTCTTTTGATTTCCAACAAAACCTCAATCATAGTCTAGCCCAATAAATATTAATGACATGCATGAGCCAGGATATATGTAACATTTCCCTCTCTTAAACCAAATCTTAGGAAGAGTGCATTCCATGATTCCTATGCACACTTCTAAAAGATTAAATCTAGGCCGTTGCAAACAAAATCTAGGGTTGTCAATATGGTTTAGCTGTAAGAATTTTTACTAGACTTTCAGGACTCTCTACTTTATGTTTAGACTGGATGAATTCTTTGTGTATCCAATTTTCTTTGATGCCATACTGATGAGTATCTTGTTGAAGTACTCCATGATGTTCACAAGTTGGTCCAATTGCAAATTTCTCACATTGGCGTTAGCTTATGCAGTCACACTAACATATGCTTATGTTTAAACATGGTATGGCATATTTGGAATGTTAGCTTAGCTTATTCTGTAGGATCTTGTGGATTTTTGTCTTCATTTTGTTAGTGAGCAATTTATTATAGTAGAGTTGAGCATCTATGTTGGTAGAGATATTGAGGATGAGGTGCATGTGGAATTCTACAACCTTTACCTACTAAAAAATAATATGAATACTAGGATATATAGAAAGTATGAATTCTAAGATTTATAGTGCATATCAGATGTTAAAAGAATGGCCTGTGAATGGATGTTAAAATAATATCTACAGAGAAGTTAACAATGATGGCAACTTGTCGTATGTTTTGCTAGCTTATTTCAAAGGTTTTTTTCACGCCTGAGTTTAGGTAGTGGCAATCATCATGATTCCAATATGATGGCATGCCTACCACAACCATACATTCAATTTGTAATGTTGGATGATGGCATTGAAAAGAGCAAGTTCTCTAGAGCCTTGGGGTTAAGGGTGAGGGGAACAAGGTACCTGATATTTTGACCATTCAACAGTTCCAGAGCTATATCAGTGTAATGTATTTTAGTTTAACTAGAGTATTTTTATCAATTTACATTTGATTCTTGCAAGAACATATATGATTTTCATTTATGAATGTGACATAAAGTATGCCTGAAGACTATTAATCCCCTACTATCACATCAATTCAGCCTCTGCTTCACTGTTTCCTGATATTTATTTACATTATTGAATATAGTGGCCTAGACAAACTTCACAAAAATTAAGATTGTTAGGTGTTTATTTGTTTTATTTAGTTTGTTTGGAATGTAACATCATCGAGTAGAGTTCATGCACATTATGACTGTCTTGTTGCATTAGTTAAACTATATTTTTGATAACTCCTCATGTTTTTGTGACAAATGGGCAAGAGTGGGCACCTATATCATTATGAGCCGGATGGAGCTTGTGCATTCGAGATTTATGGTGCTGATGAATTTCCATTTTTTAGTGAAGCAGGCTGGTTGCCCATCATTAAATTGTTCAACGGGCATAAAATGAAACTCTCTTCTTATTTCGTTGATACTTTTGACGGTAACAACGCTAAGGTTGAGGGGCTATTTTTTCTTGTAATAGAATAAAGAATTGCAGAAACAACGAACACACCAACTGAGGGAGAAAGGTGGTTCAAAATGAAGCTGGTACAAGGGGTAAACCTCAAATTTTTTCCTAAAAGACAATTGTCATGACCCTTGCTGGAGCGTTGGGGTCCACTCTAGCATTTTAAAACTAGAGTGGGATAAACCATTGCGACAAATTCAATTTTATTTCACATGTGATGGCCGTTTCTCTAAGGTCTTTTTGTATCACATGAGATTTCTAGTACACATGGCTGGGTTCAATAAGATGAATATTCCTTATTTCTTGCATCAGAGCTTAATAAAAATGGTTACTTGTGCAAGAAAAAGGAAGATTTTATATCCCCATGATGTCTACCACCATGGCTCATTCAAATCCTATACCTGCATGCATTAAAGAAGAAAGCACAACAGTTGAGGAAGAGGGTAATCAGACAACCACTTCCTAGAAAACATAAGAAGGAAAGGGCTTTACCTACAGAGGCCGAGAGCAGTCATCAAGCTGCTGCAAAAGCTGCTGACAACCCTAACAGGAGGAAAATCCCTTGGCTGAATACCAAGAGGCGTAGAGGGCAGCAAACAGAAGTCCAAGACAACAACAACGATGAAACAATTGGAGAAATTCACCATGCAAGGGAATACTCTAAGAGGCCACGAACAAGGCCTACAAAAAAAGTGAGGTTGTGGTTGAAAGCTAAGTTAAATCCAAAACTGAAGGATCCAATTTTAATTATTGATGAGAAAGAAGAAGGGTCTTCTAGTGATGAGCATGGGCTTCCAGTAGAAACTGAAAAACAATCTCAAACAATTCAGAACAAGATTAAAAGAGTGAGGAGGGTAGTAGCCAACAAAAACCCCCCTCAAAATCCTTGCAGAGGTAGCACATCTTGCTGAAATATGAAAGATGTGAAGATTGGAGTTTTATAACCTTTATTAATGTTAATGTTATGGTTCTTCTAATGTTATGTTTTGGTATACCAAATTCCCAAAAAAATCTAATATATTGGAAGCTTGAGTATGTTTGTCTTATATGCTTTGGGTTCATGTTTTTCATAATGTATCAAATTTCATGCCCTTTCCACTTAGATTGCTCATTGCCACACAATTGCCACTGCCGTTGACTTCAATTATTTCTTGTTTCTGTGAATTACATGCATGGGTATTTGTTGGATGCATACTTCAAAGCCATAATTGATAGACCATTGATGAAAATACATTCTGTTGGGAACCCTAATACAATTTGTAATGGTTTTTACACTATAATATTTGGTAAGAACACCTAAGAGTTCGATGTATGTCATCAACAATGCCCGACTGGACCACATGACTGGAAAATATTTGACATCAACCTTTAGAAACCGGATGGAATATAGTTACGAGATGGAGAGATATTTTGTTGTAGTTAGATAGAATACATACATACATGTCTTTCTTATATTAACGTGATTATTATGGGAAATGGAATAAAATCCTAATTTAAAGCTGATCCCTCCAAAATAGGCAAGTAAAGGGTGAATAAGAGTTGTGTGGATGATTTTATACCCGAAACTTCATACAACCACTTCATGTATCATAAATAACTGCATATCACTGAAAAAGTGATCTTTTGGGAAATACAAGAGAAGAGCACACATTGAAACATGGTGGCATAAAATCTACATAAATAATCTACCACCATTATCTATTAATAATCTGTTGAGAGGTTGTGGCCAACTGGGGTTATCTAGGGTAGTTGGGAAGAATGGTTGTTATATCTCCCACCTAGGTTAAATCTCGTGCATTCATATAAACTCACCACCTAACACAAGCCCTAAATAGAGGGTTGGGAGAAACTCAACAAGTATAACATACACTCATCTTCATCTCCACTATAAAAAACCCAATCATCACACTCGTATGTGAAAGTAACAACTCTGAGCAGAATATAACCACAATACTGGTACTAACAAGGACTCAATTGTCACAGTCACATGCCACTAAGGAATCCAAGCATAGAATAGAGTACAGTTATGTTAGCACACAGAGCCTTGCAAGTTGCAACTGATCAGATACAAAGTTTACAGACAAACTAAACCCTTCACTTAACATATATTTGACTCAATTCCTACCCCAAACCCAATCAATCTTGTCCTCACTGTGAATATTCCCATGAATAATAGCATACCCTCAACTTCATCAACACCAAACATATACAACAGCAGTAAGAAATCTGAGTAAAAAGCCAAATGGGTAGAGTCTTATAGAGTCTGCAGAAAAGCTGATTAGCAGTAGAGTCTTCTAATCTTCAGAACCTGTGTTATATCCAATGACCATTTAGGGGCATCTATCATATCTGCCAGTAGGGACTCCTAATCTTTTGAACATTTGTTATATCGAATGACCTTTTAAGGGCATCTACCATATTGACTTTTGATTATGTAACTTCTACGTGCCTTGTCTTTGATCAATCCTATGAAATCAAAGAACCCACATAAAATTATTTAATGGAAGCATGAAATTTATTTCCTGTAGGCGCCGGAAAATGATTTTCTAGCGCCTACAGGAAAAAAAATTATATGCATATCCTACAAATTCCAAATAGTATTTTCCAGTTACCATTGAACAAAAATATTTTCCTGCCCACTACATCCTACAGATTCCAAATACTATTTTTCACCCCTTCTCTGTCAAGCATAGTCCTAACAAGATGAAACTTTTAAGATTGATTTTTCCAGCCCAAAATAAATTTGAGATAATAGAGTTAATCCATTTAATGATGTATTGAGGTAGTATATATAGACACATACAATACATTATGATGCTATGTAGGACCGATTGAAGAAAAATCAATTTCCCCCCAATAGGATTCTGGTAACTAGATATTTGATATGCATATAATTTTTTTTTTCCTGTAGCGCCTACAGGAAATTTTTTTTTCCAGTGCCTACAGGAAAAAAATAAATTAAATGCATATCAAATATTCAGTTACCAAATATTAATGCATTCATATCAAGTTATGTATAATGTGGAGGTTAATGCAAAAATATGGAGGTCGATCTCTTATGATGAATTGGTATTTGTATTGAAATCATTTTTTAAGAAAAATAGTCTAAGACCGATGTCTAGCCAATAAAGTAATTTATACATTTTATGGATCTCATGGGCACAGATATGCTTCATATTTCTAAAGAATGAAGGGTCAATTATAATATTTTTGGTGCACTTAATACCACTTTTATTGCACTAACAACTAAAGTATAAAAGGAAAAAATATTCGGATTATAGGCTAATTTAATTATGGAATATCGTTTATGAAATGATTTCGAATATTATTTATTTTTGCATTAAGGATAACATGTTGAAACATATATCCTCTGAAAAATTTATTTTAAAAATAAATAAATAAATCTAGGATGTCGTGGCAATTGCTTAGGAATGTATACACTCTATTAAGGTAAAGAAGAAGGATGCATTGATGTTGAAATTATATCTTCACAAGGCATATGATTTTTTAGACTGGGGTTTCCTAATATTGGTATTGCACAAAATTGGTCTAGCTGTGGAAGTGGTTGATTGGATTATGGTGTGCATCTCCTCTGTTAATTTTGCCATATTGAGTAGTGAGGTGATTTCGAAATTCTTCCAGGCATCTAGGGGGCTAAGGCAGCGATGTTATTTATCATCTCTATTATTTTTTCTCCTTATAGATGGTTTAATAAGGATGATTAATTTTGCGTAGCATTTGGTTCATTTCTTGGGGCTCCAAATTACAAAATTCTCCTCCATATCTCACTTAATATTTTGGACAATGTCCTAATACCTGGGAAGGAATTATTTATTGAATGGAATTATATGCACTATATTATTCACTCATTTGACCTTATGAACAATACAAAATCATTATTGGTTGATGCAACATTGGAGTAGGACATTGTATCTGAGATTGTTGAATTATTTGCAGTCTAGGTAGTTCCTTTAGATGGTGGCTCTGAACATAGATTCACAAAATGGACATGTAGGTGGTTTCACAAAAACACAGATTCACAAAATGGTCATGTAAGTGGTTTCCTATTTGGGGAAAATTGATTTTGCTTCAATCGGTCTTACATAGCATCACAATAACTGCATGCATCTATATATACTACCTTAATACATCATTAAATGGATTAAATCCATTATATCAAATTTATTTTGGGCTGGAAAAATCAACCTTAAATGTTTCATCTTGTTAGGACTATGCTTGAAAGATAAGGCGTGAAAAATGGTATTTGGAACCTGTTAGTCATCAGTGCTTTTCACCTGTTGTTGATGACTAGATTCCTAGCTGAGTTTTCTAGAAACTGATCCCCATATGTAAATTTGTCATCTAGAAAACCCCCAAACAAATTTTTTCTTTCCTAGCCCTCCTTATCAGCCTATGATTAAAGAAATCTTCAGTTTTCAAAGTCATGTCTTGTTTCAGCAAAATATCCCTGTCTATAGCTATCTTGGTCTTGCTGGTCTACTATCATTTTCCCCTTGGTTCTCATGAAACTCACTGTCCAATATTTGACAAAGTGTCTCCCTTCCTATCCTTGATCTTCTTGTCAAAAAAAATCAGACTCAATGAAAGTTGACCCTAAGTTAGGTAGTGGCGCTTTAGAGAATCCCTTCCTAAAAAAAAATAGCCTGAGCCATAATATTTTGTTCAATAACAACCAACCCTAAATTAGTGCTTAATCTGCAAAAGCAAACCTTGATATACCCCTAGGTCGCGCCACTAAGAAGACTTGTTGTCTCAGTCTGGAAGAAATTATACAAATATCTAATATAGAAAGAGATGAGCATGTGCACAGTCTAAAAGAATATGCTTAAGATTGGGAAAAATCTCCATAGAACACTAAAGGAGCTTTTAAAAGTTTCAAAGTCATATTGTTTGCATCTCTACAGGGGGGAAATTGAATGACAAATAGTTTCCAGAAAAAAGCAAAGAGACAAGTCCAAATAAGTCTCATGTTGAAGAATTTTCCATCAGCAGGTGGAGAGCTGCAATGATAACAAAGCAGGAGTGCATGTTTCAAAGGTCAAAAGTGCCCTAAAAGCTGATACCATCCTTCAAAGCCACACAAATATAGAGGACTGATATAAGGTTGATTTGTAGTGTTCCAATTTTTCCTTTAGAGGTAATGATGCATAATTTTTCCCAAGGACACCATCCCAGTACATAAGAAGATAGCTGCTTCTTATACTGCCTTGAGCCTGGGATAAAAACACTAGTCAAAGAAAAAATCAAATGTACCTCTGCAAACACAGTCCAAAAAAGGTTAGTAAATGATGATTAGCAAGAAAATACTCCACAAACTATATGTCATATGGTTTCCGGTTTAAAAGTTCACAAATATATTTTGACAAAAGGATACATATCCCAGAAACATGCCTCATATAGCAGATTTTCAAGATTTCACTATTTACCTATTCTGATATACCAAGCAAAGACATGTGTGGCAAAGAAAGATGACACAGTTTAGCAAGTGGATGAAATGTCATAACTGTGTTAACATCCACCAAGCAAGAGCAGATGGTTGGGTGACATGCTAAAAACCTCCTCCAATGAAGAGCAGATGGTTAGGAACAGGATTAATAGGACCTCCTTCATTTAAAAGTAGAGGGTCAAGGTGTTTTAAATAACTTCAGAAATTGTAGACCACCTCCTTGATGAACAATAGTAAGGCAAATTTTGGTTTAAAGGAGCCTCCTTGCTTCAAAAACAATGGATACTTAAGGGTTTCGAAGGATGCAGTAAGACTGTTTTCATTTAACCTTTTTAGATAATGTTGTAGGTCACAGTTTTGAATAAATCATTGCCATTTATCCAAGTGCCTTTCCGAAACAGATAGACAAAGAGCACTTTCATAATCAAAATCATGTTTCTTGTCTAAAAATTCAAAGGATACACAGTGCTAAGAGAGACAGATGTCACAAGCAAAGTCACATAGGGAAAAATCAGTTGGTTTGGAAAACTTAAGAATAGCCTTCTTCACAAAGAAACAGAGGGTCAGCTCCCCAAAGATTTACACAGTGAAGTAGCTGATTCAAAAGGTTGAAAGTATGATAAAGCCATGTTTTACTCACAGTTAAAGGGCTCCTCCATTAAATGATGAAAGACAGAGTTTGAAAGGACATAGGGGTGTTTACTGTTAAGGGTCTGTTCGTAATACTTTTGTGAAAGTTTGTCAAAGTATTATAACCTAGGTAAATACTAAGAGGTCCCACAGGGCTAATTTTTAGGTTACAGGGGCCTCCAAAGATCATTATGGAGAAATGCAGTTTAAGAGAAATTAAACAGAGGTTAAAGAGCGCCCATGAAAGTTGTCAAACATTGCCTTCTTCATAAAAGCAAAGAAATCATCTCCAAAATACAGCCTAAGGCATACAAAAGAGAAGGGCAAGTAAAACCATGCTATTCTGCTGATTAGAGCATGGTATTTCAAAAATAGTTGAAGATGATGAGAAGTTGACATCCATTGTTATACTAAAGTTGACTATGGTAATACAAATAACATGAATTTAATTAGGAAACCTATTGCAGCTATTATATCAGCTCTACATACCATCCACAGAGTGTTTATACTCAGAACATGCACTTTAATTCACCTCTGCAAGTTGCAGACCTTAGCACCCATGGTGATTTTAAGAGGAAAACTGCAGAAGGCAATGTATCAGAGTGGTATTCTTCAGCTGTAAATGTGCACCATGTTGCTTCAATGGTTATACCATCTGCTTCTAAACAAACAAGTGCTGAAGTTTCCATCCAAAAGAGAGAAATGATGGACCAATTGGACTTCACCACAAAAATTCCTTCTGGATTGGGGGATGATTTTCCAAGTGCATACAATGACAAGAAGGAAGATGCATTTTGTGCTGATGACTCTGTGATCAGAGGTACTGTTGATAAGTATAATGAGAGTGGTGTATAGGAAAGTGAAACAAAAGTTTTTAGAGTTGTTGTATGTCACGTAAATCAACCTACAGATCACAAGGCATAAGTAAGTCTGACAAAGGCATTGTTAACAGATGAAAGGAATATAGCTAGTCACTTGAGTGCAAATGTTGTGGAAAAAACATTCCAATATAGTGAGCTCAGTCAGTAAAGTGCTAAATGAATCTGAGGATGTGCATGATTCAATGTACAACTTTGGGTCCTGTCTCTGATAGATTTAAATTTGAAGCCGAAATTAATTCTGAAAAATCAACTGTTCACATTACAGAGGATAATGGAGATCACAGTCATCCATAGAAAATGGAGATTACAATCAGCCACAGAGAATGAAGGAACAAAATTTGAGGAGGAGGTTTGAACTTTGGACCTATTTGATTGATAAATCTACCAGTCTTTCATTGGAAACATGCTTTACAGTATGGAGCTCCACTCCAATATCTGCAAATCTGTTTTCCAATCTGAAGTTCTTATACCGATATGCAAGCTTCTCTCTATATTTGTCAAGACTGCTATAAAAAATGGTAAAGCGAGTGAAGTTTCACTATTTTTAAACCTCATTTGCAGAGAAGCAAAGGGATAGCTCTCCAAGGTTTTCACCATGAAAATCACGTCATAAAAATGGTTAACAGGATGCTCAAAACAAGTTTCATCTTCATATCAAAGTATCCTCATCAGCAGATAAAAATAAAATCCCCATGATAAGTTTGAAAGGTCTTTTGGGAGGGCTGAAAATAGTGTCTTTGTAAGTCTCCCTTGAAAACAAACTAAACAAAAGCATAGTCTCTTTAAGACCTTTTTCGCTTCTTCAAAAAAGGGGACAAAATCTTGGTGGACACATAGCAAGATGGCATTAGGGTTCCAACGGGTTACATTAGTGGTTTCAAAAAGTGATGATCTCCTTGATTCAGAAATAGAGGTTTTGATCATAATTTTAAAAAATAAAAAATATTCCTACAGCAAAAACTATGAATTACCATATGATTTCGAAAAAACATTCCATTCAATATGACAAAGGTTGCAAAAGACAGAGGTTAAGGAGCGCCCGGAAGTTTGTTTCAAAATCTGTTTCTGACCAAACAGAGATGAAATTGACAAACGTGAGAGAGGTTTTTTTCCCTCATAGGTTCAAGAAGAAAAACCTCCTTCCGTTTCTACACAGGTATTATGGTTTGTGAGAAATGTAAAAAATATAGATGTCACGGGAGAATTTCCTCGCCAAGATTCACCATTTTGACCAGTGTTGGGAAAGTCAACTTTTGAACAACCAAATGGATACCAAATGAAAAACATAAAGTATATTTGGAAGTTATACTTCCATATCTTTCCAACGAGCCATCACGGGCCAAATTCTGACAATAGGAAGGCATCCAAAAGTAGCCTGCAAACAACACTATGTATTTCTGCACCAGCATTCACCATTTTTTACCAGTGTTGGGAAAGTCAATTTTTGAACCACCAAATGGAACAAAATGTAAAAAATAAAAATATTTTGAAAGTAGACTTCCATATCTTTCCAACGGTCCATATCGGGCCCAATTCTGACACTAGGAAGGCATCCAAAAGTGGCCTGCCAACAACACTATGAATTTCTACACCAGGATTCACCAGTTTTAACCAGTGTTGGGAAAATAATTTTTTTAACAACCAAATGAACACCAAATGAAAAAAATCAAGCATATTTGGAAATTATACTTCCATATATTTCCAAAGAGCCATCTCGCGCCCAATTCCAACACTGGGAAGGCCTCCAAAACGGGCTGCAAAAGTGCGCGACGCGTTTGAAAAATTGCGCGGCGCGCCTAGGAGAGAAAATACAAAGGCTTTCTATTGATGAGTGGCGCGCCTATAGCGCTGGTCACAAACTGCCCAAAGGCCAACCTGACACCCCTAACTACGTGGCGTTCTTGCTTCTAAACGTGTCGCTCACCTAAAAACCTTCAAAAAAACTCTTTTGAGAGCTGCTCAACCAATCAAAAAGGGGTCCTTAAGCATTTTTAAGGTATTCTTCTCACTCCATGACAAATTTTGAATTTAAGAGGTGATGTACTCTTACTGTGTTTCCAAGAGACAAATATTTTTAAAGAGGATGGAGTTTTGGTCTAAAATTAAAGGGTCTTGTTTCTGTGAATACCAAGGGTTAGTGCAGTGGTAGGTGGAGTGTTTGTATCAGTTTCAAAAGGCCTAAAACTGCCTTTAAGGAAAGTGATAAACCATATACTAATGACAAGACAGAAAACATAGTGGTAGGGGTTTCAAATTGCTGGAAAGTGTCCTAACAGGGTTAATAGAAGAGAGAAAAACTTGTCTGCTAAAACTCAGAAGAAAAAATGTTTGTAAGGTGAAAGCTTGTCATTTTTAAATACTTCCTTCTTGTGTTATGAAAAATCAAACTCTGTGCATCCTCTATAAGTCCTAAAAGCAAAGTGTGTGAGAGGATTTTCAAATCAGTTGAGTGTTTTTGTATACTTTGTAAAGAAATAATGAAACAACAAAAAAAATTTTGTTTGGGGATAGGTGATTGTGTTTTTGTCTAAACACAAGGATATCGTTGTTCTAACAACAAACCACAAATACCCCTTTTCAAATACCTTGCCCAAGCACAGTAACAAAATGACTGTTTGCTTTTCATTTAACAAATACTTGTTGTTTGGCATTAAGAAGGACAAGGTGTGCACTTGAGAAGCCATTTAAAGGACCATTTGAGACAACTTGTTTTTGTCAGTCAGCAAGAGTATTCAAAACAAGATGCCTCCCATGAAAGACAGTAGAAGTGTCCTTCACAAGAGGTTTGAGACTGTTTCAACTGAAAAGGAGCACAGTGAGGCAAGGCAACAAGGTGAAGAAGAACACATTAATGATATGCAACACAGTGATGAAGAGCAGCATCATGAAGAAACTAAAAACAATGATAGATGATGAGGGATTTGCAAGTTTCAAGGAAGGAATTTTTCTTTGAATAGTGAAGGATAATGCAGTACCAGGGAGGAGTTTTTAGGAGCTAATTTGAAAATCTTTCCTATGCTATAAATGACTTAGAACACACCTAGTCTCTAAGAGAAAAGTAGACTTAAGTTGAGGTATTTAAATCAGTTTGCAAGGGTGTTAAAACATTGATTTCAAAGCTGCTTTGATCATCTCAAACCATAGAGAGAGACATTTATTGGAGATAGGGATTTTTGTCAAAATTATAGAGATCTTCTTGCTGTGAGTGTTGAAAGAAAATTCTTGGCTGAAGCAAGGATAAAAACAATGATCGAAGGAAAGAGGTTTTTGGTGCCAAAAACACAAGGATACTTCCCTTCAAAAAACACAAACATGTCTTGTTAAAGACCTCTTGGCTCAAACACAATACTGAAGAGATGACTTTAGTGATGATGAGGAACAAGGAAAAGAGTCTAAACATCGCAGTGATAATGAAGAGCAAAGTGATGGGCAGTAAAGCAGTGACAAGGATAGACAAGGAAACCCTCAAGCAAGCAATGATGAGGGCAAGAAAATACAAAACATGGATCATGAAGGGCATTCTCCAAAGCATGTGCTAGCTGCCTCTCCTAGGCAAGGGGCCATGACTTCTTCACCAAAGTTAGAATGCCAAACAACAAAGAAGAAAACCAAGAAAAGCTCAAAACTGCCCAAAGAGGGCGCTTGGTGAGAAAAAGGAGAAAGACACCTCTAGGCTTGGAATTTTGTCCCGAGCTTATAGACATGTTTTTAAAAAGCCTTGAGGGACTTTCTCACCAAAATTGAGCAAATTTTGACATGTTCTTGTTTTTCGACATTCTTGGGCCTAATTGCATAAAATCATGGGCGCTGCCATTTTGGTTTGGAGCATCCTCAACTCTTGGGAGTGGTACCATTGGATGCATTAAATTTAGGGGCATCTACTCAGAAATGTTTAGAGCATTTGAAGTTGTTTTGGTCCCCCAAAGATGCAAAAAACACTCACTTTTTCGACACTCTGCCCACATATCAGCAAGGCCTATTTTTTGGGTTTTTTCACTCAGTTCCATATTTGAAAAACTTTTAGGCATTAGATTGGGAACATTCAAGTTTTTCCAAAAATTAGACATTCATAGCTTTCCAACGAGCCATCACGTGCCTTGTTTCGACATCGAAAAGGCCTCCAAAAGTTGTCGGAAAGTCACAGGACTTTCTGCTGATATATTTCTTGAGTATTTTTGT